>CAWUFW010002267.1:1800000-2317650 GCA_963921515.1 Calotriton arnoldi | reverse complement strand
TGGCTAAGGGTGGTAGTAGTGGTAGGCATCCAGCCCCCTGGCTAAGGGTGGTAGTAGTGGTGGGCATCTGGCACCCCCTGGCTAAGGGTGGTAGTAGTGGTAGGCATCCAGCCCCCCTGGATAAGGGTGGTAGTAGTGGTAGGCATCTGGCACCCCCATGGCTAAGGGTGGTAGTAGTGGTAGGCATCCAACCCCCCTGGCTAAGGGTGGTAGTAGTGGTAGGCATCCAGCCCCCCTGGCTAAGGGTGGTAGTAGTGGTGGGCATCTGGCACACCCCTGGCTAAGGGTGGTAGTAGTGGTAGGCATCCAGCCCCCCCTGGGTAAGGGTGGTAGTAGTGGTAGGCATCTGGCACCCCCATGGCTAAGGGTGGTAGTAGTGGTAGGCATCAAGACCCCCTGGCTAAGGGTGGTAGTAGTGGTAGGCATCTGGCACCCCCATGGCTAAGGGTGGTAGTAGTGGTAGGCATCCAGCCCCCCCTGGGTAAGGGTGGTAGTAGTGGTAGGCATCTGGCACCCCCATGACTAAGGGTGGTAGTAGTGGTAGGCATCCAGCCCCCCCTGGGTAAGGGTGGTAGTAGTGGTAGGCATCTGGCACCCCCATGGCTAAGGGTGGTAGTAGTGGTAGGCATCCAGCCCCCTGGCTAAGGGTGGTAGTAGTGGTAGGCATCTGGCACCCCCATGGCTAAGGGTGGTAGTAGTGGTAGGCATCTGGCACCCCATGGCTAAGGGTGGTAGTAGTGGTAGGCATCCAGCCCCCTGGGTAAGGGTGGTAGTAGTGGTAGGCATCTGGCACCCCCATGGCTAAGGGTGGTAGTAGTGGTAGGCATCCAGCCCCCTGGGTAAGGGTGGTAGTAGTGGTAGGCATCTGGCACCCCCATGGCTAAGGGTGGTAGTAGTGGTAGGCATCCAGCCCCCTGGCTAAGGGTGGTAGTAGTGGTAGGCATCTGGCACCCCCTGGCTAAGGGTGGTAGTAGTGGTAGGCATCTGGCACCCCCATGGCTAAGGGTGGTAGTAGTGGTAGGCATCCAGCCCCCTGGCTAAGGGTGGTAGTAGTGGTAGGCATCCAGCCCCCTGGCTAAGGGTGGTAGTATTGGTGGGCTTCTGGCACCCCCCTGGCTAAGGGTGGTAGTAGTGGTTGGCATCCAGCCCCTGGGTAAGGGTGGTAGTAGTGGTAGGCATCTGGCACCCCCATGGCTAAGGGTGGTAGTAGTGGTAGGCATCCAGCCCCCTGGCTAAGGGTGGTAGTAGTGGTAGGCATCTGGCACCCCCATGGCTAAGGGTGGTAGTAGTGGTAGGCATCTGGCACCCCCATGGCTAAGGGTGGTAGTAGTGGTAGGCATCCAGCCCCCCCTGGGTAAGGGTGGTAGTAGTGGTAGGCATCTGGCACCCCCATGGCTAAGGGTGGTAGTAGTGGTAGGCATCCAGCCCCCCTGGCTAAGGGTGGTAGTAGTGGTAGGCATCCAGCCCCACAGGCTAAGGGTGGTAGTAGTGGGAGGCATCTGGCACCCACCTGGCTAAGGGTGGTAGTAGTGGTAGGCATCCAGCCCCCCCTGGGTAGGGGTGGTAGTGGTGGTGCGCATCCAGGCCCCTGTGTGCATATGTGGCATTGGTGATGGGCATCCCGCCCCTATGGTGCTGCTGTTGCTGGTGTAAGTAAATTCTGCATCCCTCTGTGTGTGTGTGATGTGTCGTGTACGTGTTGTATGTTTTTGTGGTTGGTGTCTGACTTACCTTCTGCGCCGTACGCGTCCGTGCCTGTTCCGGTAGTAAATGTAGAATATTGGTAGGATCGGAACGAAGGGATTCATGGTTGGTTCGTCTCGTTCGTCTTTCTCGTTGCTTCGCGTCGTCCTCGTCGCTGGCGTGTTCGCCTCGTAGCCGTGGATCGTGTTGTGGCGCGAATCGGAGCTTATGTGCGCCTCTCCCGGAAGCTTTGACGTGCCGGACGTAGCGACGGGTTCGGCGCGTACGGAAAGCGCATCGTACTTGTTCGGCTGGACGAGGCTGCATTTTCCCTTCCGTGCGACTCGATTCTGCGTTTCCAGATTCGCCTCGGTCGGAGAACAGGACTTGGATTGGGTGAGTACGACTCGGCCGGATTCTATGCTGTTGTGCGCATCGTACTTACTCGTTCGGAATGATGTACGATCGGTCGGGAAACAGGCATTCGCATGGCTTTTTTCCCGACCGAATGGTATTGGGTGCGCCTCCGACCGAGATCGGAATCGGCCCCTTAGGGTTGATTTTTGTAGATGTCTCCAGAGACTCTGGTTAAAATGATAATAGCAACCCTGGATTGCTGTGTGTGGATAATTTTTCAGTATAACATTTATCATGGCTAATTCAAAATCAATAATTATTTTGGAAGGAAAATAATTATTGCTTTCTTGTTTTATTTTACTGAGTATATCTATGTAGGTAGTTTGCTGCTTATTTGGTAATAGGGCATAGATGAATGGAATATTTGAATGTTGGTACAATCCATGCACTGTGTACAGCTGGTAGAATGGTTTTGGACAGACTTTGAAAGTTCCATCCATCATCCACATTGCTGTAATTTAACTAAATTGTTTGCAGTAACAAACATAATTATTCTTTTATCAGGGCATTTGTTATCAAAAAATATAAATGGTTCTTTAGTGTGAGTAATGCTTAATTCTGGGGAATAACTACTTCTGCAAACGTTTTAGGGGCAGGTATGGTACTTGTAGTTGCTTTTTTTGTCTGGCAATAGTTCTTTTTAAAGAAGCTATGGAGGGTAATTGTCCTGATGCATGTTGAGGTACTTTTAATAGTTGCTCTTTCAGTATTTGGGTGGTTGGTTTATCAGTACTAGTGCTTGCTTCTTTAATACTTTCAAGAGCATCTCTAACCTCAATCTCTGTTATGTTTGGGGGTGATTATGTTCTTTTACAGAAAGAACAGTAGTTTCATGAGTAGTAGCTCTTCCATAGCATTTGTTAGAGTAGTATTTGCTACACTTCCAAAACACTTTAAGGCCAGTTTGTTTCTCCTGTGTATAGACATACCCCATATAACATAATAACATTTTATTTTTTTGTGACATTACAAATTCTGCACCTTCAGTCATGTTGTTTTGTCTTATGCTAGGGGAAATTAAAAAACACATTTTTTAATATAATAAATACCACATATTTATTAAATACAGTTACATTTCAGTGAATATACTTACAATGTTTAGTTTGATGTAAATAAAATCGTCCAGGAAATGATTTCAAGCTTTATTTTCTATTTTCTTGATGTAATTTCTGTTGAGAAGAGAAAACAAACATTTTAATAATTTTATTACATTGTTTGTAGATGATAGGGATTTTAGGGGAAAAGGGATCTTTGGGTGGGTATTTAAGGGTGTTTAATAATTGAAAATTATATACTTACTTTTTAATTGTATTTAGTTGTTTATTGTTGATAAAATCATTTTGGATGCTTTTGCAGTTGGCTGTAGAGGAGATAGATAAAAAGAAAATATATATTAGTGAATTACGTTTGAAAAATAATTTTAGGTACCATGGAAAAAATTATAATATACTTACATTTATTGTTCTTTTATTGGTGAGGATGTTGAAAATATTTTTCTGGCTTTGTAAGATATCTGTAGAGCAGATATAAATGTCAGCAATGAAAGAATAGTAAATTAGGTCTCAGAAATAATTAGGGTTGAAGGCTAGTAGTATCGTTATATTTTAAATACAGTTTTACTTAGTGCAGTTTTAAAGATTTCTTCAGTACTGAAAGTTTTCTTTCAGGAAACAGTCGGGCAGAGTTTCACCTTCTTCTTTATTGTAGGTTAGAAGTGTAAAGAGATGCAAACATTTCATGTTTATATAGTGTTTATTTAATTGGTTGCTTTATGTTATTGGTGTATTTTAAAATGTGAGTATTTGATTCGTTCAAGTTAATTGTTTTTAGTGTTTTGGCTGTTTGTTTCCATATAAGGGAAACGCTAATTAAGAACTTGTTAGTAGAAAGTTATTATTTTTTCGTTTTTATTTTTAAAATATATTAAACATTGTTTTGAATGTGAAATGATGCAAGTATTATAGATTTTAAAGTTTTTATTTTATTACTGTAATTGTTTGTTTAGAAAAAAATGTAAGTTTTATATATTGATGTGTTTGCAAATGATTATTTTATGTTATTTAAGTGTTTTATATTGTTTTATAATGTGAATTTATATTTGGTGCTAAACATATATTTAATTGACCAGTTTTTCAATAGTCGATATTTTTTAAAAATCGATAATATTGATGTCTATATTTTGGTATTCGATATTTTTGATATTTTGTATGTTATTTAAATTTGAACGATATTTAATTTAACGATATTTTGTATTTCGATATTGTGTTGTACAATATTTTTTATGTACGATATTGTGTACTCGATATTTTTGTATTTTTTTAAATAAGTATTGGTAGTCGATATTATTGTAGTCAATATTATGACGACGATATTTTGTCAATACGATATTTTTGTTGTCGATATTATGTCAGTGATCCCTGCCTGGCAGCAGGTGAGGGGCCTTACAGTACAGGGGACCCACTGCCATTGAAGGAACGACTACTAACACTGCTATGACAAAGATTTTAATTGGCCAGCGGACCACACGACTGTACACAAAATGGCGGTCCGCTTTCACCATTAGACCAGTGCATTTGATTCGAGGGGCCTGCTGATGACTCATCCACCTGGATAAACACTACAATGGACATTTGAACCATGATATATCAGACGGGCTGCGTAGAAACAGCCTTCCCATTGGCGGTTCTTTTTGCACTGCTCTCATTATATACATGGGCTCAGAGAAAGCGGTGACCATGGAGAGATGACTGCTGGCCAATCGGGCATGCAGTGGTGAGGCTGAGAGCCCAGGTGCTGGTGAGAGTTGGTGGGACCCGAGGGCTGGAGCTTGGGCCTCGCGGGGCGAATGCTCTCCCTGTTTACCTCTTTACATGTGCTTTGTTGATTTTAAGGCGGCTTTTTAGTGTGTCCCTCGGAACAAGCTATGGGTCAAACTTCAGCGATGGGGCATTCCACCCAACATCTTATGAGCAATTAGGCTGGTATATTCGGACATATGGGTCAAGATAAAAATCGGATATTGCTCGTGTGTATCAAAGAAGGTGCAAACAACAACTGGCGTAAAACAGGGCTGCGTCCTAGCCCCCCTTCTCTTTAATTTTTTCTTGGCTGATCTCTCTACAAAGTTTGACAAGCAGATTGCTCACACACCGAGCATTGGAGGACAACAAATATCGCACATCCTATATTGTCGTGTAGCTCCTATAGTACCCCTGCAGCACCTGAGCGTTTGGATAACATATACTACGGGCTTGGTGGCAGACTAACTCCATGCACCCCCACCGTATATGTTAGCCTAGTTTTGCATTAGCTAGCTCGCAGTGCCACTAGTGTCTCCTCTTATCGGGGAGAGATTAGTTTCTGGCAACCTTAGATCATGACAACCCTGATTCCTTCAGAATCGTGGAAACAATGTACTACCTTTCGCTCAGTCATTCGTGCTCACTTATTCGGTTTGTCTCAGAGAGTTACACAGAATAAACAGTCGGGCGTTTCAATAAGTATTTATTGAACAGTTGTTATTCTAGTGTAAAATATATGTGCTGCGGTAACCAGCAGACAATAGCAGAGATATATGATCAGCAGTACGATAAAAGCAAAGGGATAGAACAGTTCTACCATATTGCGATAATCATGAGTACATACATGAATATAAAAGCATTATGCAAGTGCGCGTACTCCTACGATGCCTACCTAGATGTACCTGTGTGTACCTAGCATATGTGTGTAGGTCTTAGAAGCTAAGAGCCAAGAATCCTCCTAGGATTTAGTCGAACCCCCATACCTGAATAGAGAGAGTGTGGGACCCGGTCCTGGTCTCGAGTTGGACACCCCGTCCGGGTTGTGTCAGACCACTGTCAGCTTGAGCGACTGCATGCAGGAGCCTCAGCGTCTCTGGTCAGTGTGTCAGCATGGAAGTCTCAGTTCCCTCTGTTTTACCGGGGCAAGATGTGGTGTATTTATACCCTAAAGAGTCTCGGTCCTCAGTATGGTTTGTATTGGACATGAGGAAGACGTCAGGGGTGAACCTTGTACATACATATTATGCCAGTGGTGTATTCTTAGAGAGCCATGCATAATTAATGATTACAGTGTGGGCCTGTGTTTGGAAAAACCCTGCTGTATTCAAAACCACAGGATAGATAACGTTCAGCCCTCAGAGCTCGTTGTGTGCTAGCTGGGACCAATGTAGGTGAAAGATCATGCCTATATAAGGAATCATACTATAATAGGACATGTACAGTTGTGACCATAATTGGGCATATGCGGCCATGACCATAATAGGGCAAGTACGAATATGACCATATTAGGGTAAATATGAATACGTCCATTTTAGGGCATGTACGAACGGGTCTACATTGGGGCACCTATGCGGGATATAACACCCACTCTTCTTCCGAACTGGATAATAAATGACCATACTTAAAATCTGGACAATTTAAAAACATTTTTTAAAAGCAAGTAAAAACATGGTTCTAAAAAATCGTTAAAAAATGTTGGTGCTTAAAAAAAAAAATGTTTAAATTCAGCTTTTTCTAGTTGCCACTTAAAAGTCAATATTGTCTCTCTATAGAAGTTGTATTACCATAAGCAGGAGAAGGCCATGCTTTTCTCAAGCGAAAGTGTCAATGAAAGAAAATGTTCCAAATTTAGATCGTTTATTTTGAAACGAGTGAAGAAGCCGAATTCGTTCCCAGGACACGATGAGCCAATTTAAGATTACGCGTCCTGGCTGGGAAGCTCAATATTATCTGTGTCAGCTGCTGTAGATGACAAATCCAACGCCTCACAGAGAACGTCAATCGCACATAGATGGAATGTAGTACTGCCAACAGTCGGTGCTGCGGCAGCTTGTGCAGCAGTTGTTACCTGGGTGCCTGTGGAGGAGTCACCTAACCCAGCAGGAGCGAACGGCACCTGTGAATTCTCCAGGAATGCATTCATCAGAATCGGAAGCCGTTGAGGACAACGCAGAGCGTGGGCCTTTATGGGGTCCAGCATTGCATCCGTGTCCGGAGGCGCATCTGATGGAAATGTTAGACAAAGATCCAACGTGCATTCTTCTCCGCAGAACAGGCATCGAAGCACAGGTAAGATGCAGTCTATCCAGACTGGTCTAAATGATAGAAACCAGGAGGCATTGAGTTCTCGCAGGCAAGAAATGCCCAGAAGTTGTACCATGCGTTCACGGTATTTCCGCTCCAGGGGTGTGTTCACCATTCCCTCGGGAAGTGGGCCGTCCATTGCGTAGCAGCAATATAAAAATCTGGATTCCTGCAATTAGGAACAGGATGAGCGGGAATCCTCCAAATACGCTTCCCAATACGGAGTGTATAAAATTTGGGATTACTCCGAGGACTGTCTGAAAGGTGCTTAACAGTCCGGACCCTATGGTCTTAAATAGGTGTACAATTCCGCTCGTATCAGACATATTGAAGATACGTCCCACCATTTCTGCGAAATGAATGGGGCAGTTTGTACGTATGAGTGCCTGTATCTCAGTCGAGGTCCTTGCAACTTGAAGTTCATAGGTTTCTCGAGCGGAGGTTAAGGGCACGGGTTGCTGTCAAAGCATGGCTTTCAATCTGCTCAGAGTATCAAACTGTATAAAGAAACATTCAGCGAAGGCCATAACAGCGCCTCCCTGACTGTGTTCAGTGGCGGAAACAATACTTGCATACAGCAAGTAACCCTGGAGTTAACAGTTACTAGATATGCGACGCCCGGAAGCATCCCTCAACAACCTTGATCATTTAGCATTAAGTGACTCCCATTCGAGAGCAGCTGGAAAACCGGCGTGATCATGGCCGCTGGGGTTCCTGACATGTGACAAGATAAGTTCGCCACTGAACCACTGCAGGCTCCGTGTAGAGAAATATCCTGACACATGAAAGAACCGCTTAAAGCGTTCTTGCAGTTAGTACCACTCAGATACACTTCTCGATCCCCATTCCAGCATCGGTATCTATATGGTAACTCCCAAGTTTCCTTGATGTATCCCTTACCCATTTTTACATATTTGCCTGCCTTTGCTCAAGGCAATATTGAAACTGTAACGTAGTGACCGGCAGAGTTATTTGCCATGAACGAGCCATTCTGTTGATGGTGATTCGGCTACAGTGAATGGTAACCTTTCCAGTTTCTCAATACGCAGCATTGTATATTTGGCTCCCCTTTGTGCCATTTCTGTCTATCAGTAGGCCTGGGCGGTAAATTCCGTTCCGCTCGCGGAATTTGGGTAATTTTGCGTTCCGCGGAGAACGCGGAATTACCAAAAATTCCGCGATCCGCGGCTTCGCAGAATTTTTTGCTTGTTCGCGCTTTCAAAATGCATGTTCGCGAGATATTTCTCCCCGAGCACGCAAACAGCGTTCGCGAACAGGAAAAAAGCATCGCAAACAGGCGGAACAAGCAATTCCGCGTGTTTGCGGAACTTTTGCGTGCTCGCAGAGATTTTTTACCGCTTCGCGGAGCTTTGCGTAGCGCGACTACGCAAATTCCGCCCACCCCTATTTATCAGTTAGATTGTATTCTGAAAACAGAGACGTGGTGTTTATAAAACGCCATGGCACATAGCCTGCAGGCAAAGATTGCAGTGTCCAGCTTAACATCATAATAGAACGTAGCTGAGATTGCCCGTGTTGTAACAAGGCCAGATCTTGTTCTAATATGTCTATTGCCGAGGACACAATGTTGCCTAAGGAGTAAATCCTGGAGGTCAAAGTAGTTAGCCCATTATCCACCACTGCCAATGCCTTTTCTAAGTTAATACGGTCTATTTCCCGCATCCTTTCTGCGGCCTCTTGTTGGGATATTTTCCAGTTTTCATTATAGTAGGCATAAAGGCCTGCATATATGAAACGTTTCTGACGTTGTTTCCTGGGACCTAGTAGAAAATCTCTAAGATCCATGTCAGGTGTAAGTAAGGTCAAGTGGTGCTTTACTTCTGTCAGTGTTGAGGTCTCTAGCCAATCAAGGCACAACTTCCCAACACTATAGGCTGTCACTACCCCACGGTGATGTCTCTGTACATAGCGTGGGTCTGGCCTATGGATACTAAACCCTTTGGTTGTATTCATAAATCTCTGCTGACATTTGTTTGTGTCAATGGGCCAAACCAGCCATTCTATCCAATCAGGATCTGATCTGTTGTACTGGAAAATGTCATCTAATTTCACCCCATCTGTAGTTGAATTCTGCCCCCACCCATCTGCGATGGTGTTGGAAACCCCGGTGTGTTCATTTCCTTGCCTTTGGCTAATCCAAGACAGGATGTTTGTTGCACAGTTTCGTTCAGAAATAAAATCTGATGCGGGATGATGCATGCTCTAAAAAGTGCTTCTATTCTCTGGACTTGCCAGTCCCTAGAACCCCAGATTGATTTGGATTCTATTGTGTCTTTCCATACATCGAAACCCTGTTTAGACAACTGGTTCAGAAAGGATGCAGAGTAAATATGTTTGGTGTTTGTTAACATAATTTTCTGAGCTGAATTTTTCTCCATTTTATAATAAAATGACGTCGGGTCGGATGTGTTAAACCCTGAGAAGTATGTGAATTTCTGTGCAAATGCTTGTGAACTACCTTTTGGAGGTGTTGGGCAGTGTTCTCACTGGTGGTATTCAAATACATTTCTGGGTGTTATAGACTTGTGTAACAAATGATCACCAAAATGTTGGTAACAGTACAATGTATCATAGTCTGAAGTACCTTCTAACATTTCATTGTTCGGAAATGCAGCTGTTTTTTCTAGATCAGACATCATAGCATTTACAGTTTCAGTGTCCCAATCATCAGAATATGCACTTGAGGCAATGATATCACTTAAAGAAATTTTAAATACATGTTTTAGCTTTAAAAGTTCAGTCGGACCTAATATATCATAATCAATCTTGTCCCATACTATACCGTCCGGTATAGGAACTGCTGTAATGTTCACTGAAGACAAGTCTCTGGGTTCACAATGTGAAGACTGGTGTGGTTTTAAAATCAAATTGACTCTTTGGGCTGTAGAGCTTGGTTGGAGGTATCGTCCATTAATAAACATACTAAAAGTTATTATTAAACCTAGCCAGAAAATGAAAAATAAAATCCCAGTGATATGCCATAGTTCTATCCAAGGTGACACCAGGTAAGTCTTTCTAAAAAAGTAATTGAGTTGCTGTTGAAGTGATTTTTTGGCTGGCGTCGTTTCCGGCTCACTTGGATCCAGTGAAAACGTATCAAAGTTCATGAAATAGCCAGAAGCAGTTCGATCAATTGTTGGAATTGCATCTGAATTAGTTGAAATTGGATTTTGCTCTTGACGAGGCATGTTGACGGAGATGTCTGTATTAGGTCTGATTGCAATTTGGTTGTTAAGTTGATTTTCATTTTGAAGATGAATTTCTTGTTGAAGTGGAACAAGTTCCATAGCCTTGTTGCTTAGTCCTTCATTCCGTACAGGTGGCTCTTCAAACGTGATGAGTCTTTCTGTTTGGACTTCTTGGATTGTAGCGAGAGGAGGGCATCTGCTACTGTGGAGTCCACGAGGCCTACTGTTTAGTATTGGCCACATAGTGTGGTTTGATTAAATCAATTGAGACAAATCTTTTCTCCTTTTTTCCGGCAAGAGGCGGCAGAAGTACAGTTCTTGTGCCGTGAATTGCAAGGACCGGTACAGGCTTTCTGTAGGATGGCCCAAATTCTTTTTTGTCAGCAATCTTCTCTCTGACTAGATCCCCGAGTTTTGGGATCCAGATAGGTCTTGCCGTTACTGCCTTGACTTCCTCAGTGGCGGCCTGTTTCTGGAGCACGTTACTTTGCTGTGTCCTGGATTCATTTAGATCCTGTAAAACAGCCAAACGATCATGGATATCAAGTGGTTTTTCATCCGCCACTGTGCCTTCACAATCAAGATCAGGTACCCACATTCTTGTCCCAAATAGGACCTCGTAAGGAGTGACACCTCCTAGAGAGCTTCTTGGCTGATTATTGAGCGCACGCTGTACCCCATAAAGGTGATCGACCCATCTACCGCCCTTGCCTAATAACCTAGCTGTTAAAGATTGCTTTAAGTCTTGGTTTTTCCTCTCCACAACAGAATTTCCCTCGGGATGGTACGGAGAGGAGTACCGCAATGCTACGCCCATTCCTTCCATGGCCTCTTTGTAAGCCCGAGAGCTAAACGCCGGACCACGGTCAGAATGTAACGTGCCAACTGCGTATGTGCCGATAAAGACTCGCACATTTTTTATAACAGTTCGAGCGTCAGCCGAGCACTGAGGCCAAACCTTGAGGAAACATGAGCTGGACGCGCACGAACGGACAACCTAATGCTGTCTAACAATGGTATCTGTACTGGACGTGTTGCGGTGGAGCCATGCATCTGCTTGCAGATGTCGCAGTTCCAGACGTAGTCTCTAATCAACCTTCTCATCACGGGCCACCAGTAGCGTTCTTTTAACAAAGCAACAGTCTCCTTAAGTCCGTTATGTACAGAACCTGTTCCTTCGTGTGCTGCCATAATTAAGCCTAGCCTACGATCCATATTTGGAATTACTCTATCCCCCACTCCAGGAATCTGAGCATATGGAATGTTTTGTGCATCTAACTTGTAGGAGTACTTGAGTGGAAATTTTTTAGGTACTGCTGTGCTGCCTTTGCGTGAAGCATTGACAGCTACCATTATCTCGCCGTCTACCCTCGTCTTTGAACGAGTAACTGCAGCTACTGCGGCTGTGCGAACAGCCCCTTTTGCGGCTTCATCAGCCAATGAATTCCCTTCAACGTGAACGCCATCACACTGATGACTCAGTGTATGTATCACGTGAGCCCTTGGTAGTTCGTTTCTCAACTCCACTACCTGTTCCCATAGCATTTTATGCTTTATTGTGCCACCTTTTGCATCTTTGAACCCGTTTTGTTCCCAATGATGTAGATATACATTGTACGACTGTACACAGTAAAAGGAATCACACACAATAAGTGTGGGGAATTGGTGATCTGTATTTATAAGTGCCAGTATTAGTGCTTTGAGTTCTGCCAACTGAGCCGTGCAGTCTCCTAGAGATTGCGTTTTTGTACAGCTTGGATGAAACTTGCGATCACGCATTGGACCTTTAACAATCGCACATGCTGCGCTGTAAGCTTGCTTGCTTCCTGTGGCTGGTTGAGCAGAACCGTCAGTGTAAATAATGTATTCATACTGATCTAGAGGCAAAATTTCATTTGGTAGAGGGTATTCTTGTTCGTATTGCAGGAATGCCTTTGTTTTTAAACTTGGATCAAATCTGTATTCAACATCCGTTGCAGTAAGAGAATTAGCCCATTGTATCCATCTTGGATGTAAGGCTTTAGCATTTGGAATGCTAGCTTTTGTAACAGCTTCTAAAGCTGGTACTGGGGTCACGACAATTATGCTTTTTCCCTGAGCCAGAGCTCTTTCTCTTGCTACAGCGGTCTGCACTGCGGTCAGGATTTTTTCTGTTGAAGTGAAACGCATTTCTGCGTTTGTATACAGGTGTGATTTGTATGCGATTGGTACTGTTTCGCCTTCGTTGAAAGTTAAATATGTGTACCCGCATTGACCCGCTATGACTCGGATCACTAAGTGCTGTGCGTTTACGCGTGTCTGTAAATGTTTAGAAGCTATCATGTCTTCCTGTAGGGAATGCAGGATATTTGTGTGTTCCTGTGTCCATTGTTTAACTGAAAAGTCAGGTTTTATTAAGTCGTAGAAAGGTTTTACCCTTTCTGCGTAATCCAAAATGTATGTTCGACCAAAATTTAGGAATCCCAGAGTTTATTGTAAATTCTTTAATGATTTTGGAGGTTGGAGCAGCGCACACTTTTCTAAAAAGTTAGCTGCCAGGTTATTTCCCTCACTTGACAGCTCGTACCCTAAAAACAGGATATTGAGGTGGGCAATTTTTGATTTTTTGAAATTAAATTTATAGCCCTCAGAGGCGAATCCCATAATAATGGTGCTCACCCTGGTCAAGTGCCTCTTTAAGTCATCGTCCGTCAGATAAATATCATCCACATAGGACAATGCTTCTTCATCCAAATTTTGGAGTAACTCTGTTACCCTTGCTGAGAACAACCCCGGGCTATTCTTGTACCCTTGGGGGAGTCAGCAAAATTGCCGTTGGGACCCTAACGCACTGAATGCGGTTAGATACCTGCTTTCAGGCGCTATATTTTGGCAGAAAAATCCATTTGAGATATCAATTGTTGTTTTGTATTTTTCCGCACAATGTTATTCATTAATGCGGCACTGTGTGCATTTTGAACTGCAAATGTCTTTGTGCAAGTGTTTAAATGGCTGTAATCTAAAACTAGACGATATGTATTGTCAGGTTTGGCTACGGGGAACAAAGGATTGTTCATAGGTGAAGTGCAATTTTCTATCACCCCCTGGTATTCTAGTTGGTCTAGAATCTCCCTGACTTGTTTTTTAGCTTCCTGCTTTATTGGGTATTGCCTTTGTGCATTTGGGGAAACTTTTAACGGGATCACGTGGTGGGTTGAATCCTCATCCCAACCAGCATGATTTTTATACAATGCTGGAGCTAGGGCAACCGCCCACGCCTGCGCATATACATGTTTTAGGTGAATGGGAACGAGGTCGGAAAAGGCTGGAAAAATTATTGTTTCTCCCCTAGGGCACTCCATGACGAATGCAGGCGGCCAGTCTTGTTCTGCTAATAGAATGTCATAACCAGATGACAGATTTTTCCAAAAGAGACCCTTAACTTTTCTGGGCTTGTCCCCCTCCATCCGGAGTGTTATCTCATGTAACTTATGTGGGACACTTACCCGAGTATCAGGTGTTTCCACTGTGATATACTCACTCAACTCCGCTGTCACCAGAAATTTCTTCAGGTTCTGGTGAGCTATCGTTACTTCTGCCGCGCTGTCTAGCATCGTCAGAGCCCATTCCCCATTCAGGAGCTGTGTCCTCAGAATTCTGGGCATGTCTGATCTTGAGACCTGCTACCTTCTTCTTTTTGAACTGAGGTTTTGATTTTTGTTTATCCTCGTTTTTAGGTGCGTAGTCCGCAGCGTGTTGCGTGTCTCTGGACTTTGTACGCTCCTTTGATCGTCCTTCCCTCTCGGAGTTTTGTGATGAACCCTGAAAGGAACGAGAGGAACGAGTATCAGTATCCTGATACCTGTCAGGTTTTTTAATATTATCCCTATTCCTGAGGTTATACCTCTTTTCAGAGGGCTCCTGTTGAGGAGACCTACCTCTGGACTGAGATCTGGTGTCTTTAGACTTTTGTTGTTTTTTATTTTCCCACTTCTTTTTAGAAGAAGTAGGTGTCTGCTTTGTAGTGACTTTTAAGCCATGTTCTAGAAGTTTTATGGTGACTGCCCTTCTGAAATTAGGTGCAATTTGTATTGCTTCTTCAGGGTCTTCTTCTAAACCAAAGAGGTTTGTTGTAACTCTCCCTGTTGCGCTTGTTTCGTCCACAATTTTTAAAGAGATTAAAGAGTTTTTAAGATAAGGTGTAAATGCACAATTTTAGGAACTAAATGTCCTTCAAGCTTGAGTAACCAACAGCCAATAAATAGTATTCTCGTACTACTCAGCTGCGGCGGATTTTGTACCCACCCACTCCAGACGTCTCTGGGGTTTTTGTGAGTAGGTTCTCTGAGAATAGCACGACTAAACTACTCAGATTCTACTGTTAAATAAGTACCAAACTAACGTTGGCGGTGCCATGTCGTGTAGCTCCTATAGTACCCCTGCAGGACCTGCGCGTTTGGATAACATATACTGCGGGCTTGGTGGCAGACTAACTCCGTGCACCCCCACCGTATATGTTAGCCTAGTTTTGCATTAGCTAGCTCGCAGTGCCACTAGTGTCTCCTCTTATCGGGGAGAGATTAGTTTCTGGCAACCTTAGATCATGACAACCCTGATTCCCTCAGAATCGTGGAAACAATGTACTACCTTTCGCTCAGTCATTCGTGCTCACTTATTCGGTTTGTCTCAGAGAGTTACACAGAATAAACAGTTGGGCGTTTCAATAAGTATTTATTGAATAGTTGGTATTCTAGTGTAAAATATATGTGCTGCGGGAACCAGCAGACAATAGCAGAGATATATGATCAGCAGTACAATAAAAGCAAAGGGATAGAACAGTTCTACCATATTGCGATAATCATGAGAACATACATGAATATAAAAGCATTATACAAGTGCGCGTACTCCTACGATGCCTACCTAGATGTACCTGTGTGTACCTAGCATATGTGTGTAGGTCTTAGAAGCTAAGAGCCAAGAATCCTCCTAGGATTTAGTCGAACCCCCAAAGCTGAATAGAGAGAGTGTGGGATCCCGTCCTGGTCTCGAGTTGGACACCCCGTCCGGGTTGTGTCAGACCACTGTCAGCTTGAGCGACTGCATGCAGGAGCCTCAGCGTCTCTGGTCAGTGTGTCAGCATGGAAGTCTCGGTTCCCTCTGTTTTACCGGGGCAAGATGTTGTGTATTTATACCCTAAAGAGTCTCGGTCCTCAGTATGGTTTGTATTGGACATGAGGAAGACGTCAGGGGTGAACTTTGTAAATACATATTATGCTAGTGGTGTATTCTTAGAGAGCCATGCATAATTAATGAGTACAGTGTGTGCCTGTGTTTGGAAAAACCCTGCTGTATTCAAAACCACAGGATAGATAACGTTCAGCCGTCAGAGCTCGTTGTGTGCTAGCTGGGACCAATGTAGGTGAAAGATCATGCCTATATAAGGAATCATACTATAATAGGACATGCACAGTTGTGACCATAATTGGGCATATGCGGCCATGACCATAATAGGGCAAGTACGAATATGACCATATTAGGGTAAATATGAATACGTCCATTTTAGGGCATGTACGAACGGGTCTACATTGGGGCACCTATCCGGGATATAACAATATGCTGATGATCTAGTACTGTTTAGTAACACTCGAATAGGCCTTCAAAGGCTGCTTAATTCACTTGGGACTTACACTGAAAAGAATGGCCTGGAAGTAAATCTCACGAAAATAAATGTGATGGCATGCAATCGTGCACCTAAGAAAAATCAAAAATGGCTTCTTAAGGGAAATAGAATTGACGAGGTTAAACTTTATGTCTACTTAGGAGTGAAAATAGACGCAAACGGTTCCTTTGTTTCCCAGAAGAAGGCGATAAGGGCGAAAGCGCAAGCCATTAATTATGGCTTCGCGTCACTGGCCAGATCCATTCGAGGCCATGACCTGAAACCCATGGGGACAGTTATGAAAGCCAAATTGAAGCCAACTCTCACGTACGGATTGGAGATAATGCTAGGTGACGAGTCTCCTCTGTTAGATAAACTGTTGATAAGAGCCTATAAACAAACCTTTAGGCTCCCCAGGTCGGCCTCGTCTGCACAGCTCCGGCTAGAATTTTTACTTACCAAACAGACACTTGCTAGGCCGGTGGCATTTATATAGCTTTGTTATAATCTGCGTGCAGCAGCTGAAAACAGTCTGGCTAACTTAGTCTGGACCGAAATCAACTTACAACGGGGAAATGGTCTTCACATGAAATACCTTGAAAATAGCATTAGGATGCTCGAACTGGGTGACCTGTGGAACTCTAATAACTCTGGGCAAACTTTTAAGAAATCAGTAAATAAATCTACCAGACTGCAAAGCTGGACGGCAGATAAGGAAAGCCTGTCTAGACGTTGTCTTGGGTGGCTGGTGCTGAGATCATATTCCATTTTAAGGGAATCACCCCTGTTGGCAGCAGCTTTCCACCGGAAGATCAAACAGTCATTTTTGGCCCTAAGATTTGATGAGATACCGACACTAGACCTAATGCAAAAATTGAGGATGATTGGCTTAAGTGAAGATCGCTCTTGCCGTTTATGCCATCAGGGGAATGAGACACTGCTCCACATTGTATGCATTTGTCCAGTATTGATGGACCAACGAAGATTTCTATTAAGACCGGAGTTCCTTGACCGGGGACTTAGGTCATGTCGGTCTGCACTGGTGGAGTCTATGGACCCAAGTAACATAATGTTGAATATTAGATTAGTCCAGTTTTTGAACATTTTCAAAAAATCGATTAGCATATAGGTTGATCACTGAGTAATCTGGAGGGGGTCCTTGAATTCAACTTTAGGATGTGATAAATCCATAGCTTTTAAGGTAATCCTCACATGGGCAGGCAAACTCCAAGGACGGGCTGCTAGGGCACACTATAATAGCCGTTCCCTATCTGGCTATGCTTAGGTAGCAACTTATTTAACTTGACCTCTCTTTTTATCGCAGATTGGCATTTTAATGACGCATAATTCTGCACATCAGTACTTTTTACAGGGGGAAAAACTATGGTCCATTTAGCATCGTATATAAGCCCTTTTATTATCTATAGAGATTACCAATGTGAACTCCAGCCACCCGTATTGCAATTTTGCACCTTACCCATTAGGGAAAAGACCAGTCCCTGATTAAGTCATTTTGATCCACTTATATGCATTTGGCATCTTTACTTATATATTTATGAAAGAAAGTAAAAAAATGTGAAGGACAAGCGACAAGATGACCAATGGCTGAGGTAGATGTATGATACATTTTTAGTTTTTTCTTCTATGCATTTTAAACCTTTCCGAATTGTATGTTTGAATTATGTTTATGGTTTAAATTGACTAATAAACTATTACTCTCTCTCTCTCTCTCTCCCTGTTGCAGAAGATGGCTGTGGGGGGCCTCCGTGGCCTGCTGCGGTAGGATGCTTCGGTGTGTCCACAATGAACTCAAGACACTGCGAGCAGCCTCTCGAGAGCACGAAGCAGCCTGCACTGACTGAGGACACTGAGGCGGTAACTGGTGCTCCCCCCATCCTACAATTCTCCAGCCATCTAACGGGGATTTTTGTACCTGTTGCGCCAGTTGCCTGTGGCCACTGCACTGTACTGATTGGAGGTGCCGCCCTCATTGCATGCACGGGCCTGAAGAGCGCGGGGTCAAGAGTATGATAGCTGCTGGTTGATCTAGCATGCAGCACAGTGACTGAGGGCCCACGAGTTGGTGCGACGCTGTGTGGCTCATTGACTGGAGGTTGGGTATCACGGGACAGCCGCTTTCCCTGTTGAAGTGGCTGGCCCCGGGAGGCCTCCATGGCTCACTACTGGAAACTGCTGTGGTGCTGCAGAGAGGCCCCAATGAACACTAGGCCTTAGGGGCGGCCTCTGGAACATGCAAGGCAACCTGCTCTGCCTGAAATCATTGGTGCAGGCCCCAATTGGCAATACATTGCGGGGGTAAATGGCACATGCCCTGCGAGGCCCCGGACATCCTAGGGGTCTCATCATAATTGAGGCACCACCTGTTTGTAGCTGAAGCACTGCTCTGCTCGGGCCCCACCCCATTCTTGTGCCTTCAGTGGTGCGATTGTTTGGGGGCCCAGTGAAGTGTGACCTGACCGACTTGACTGTCCCCGGAGGATTTGGTCGCACCTTCACTTGGAAGGGCCCGAACTGAGCTATGGGTTGTTGCCTGCTTCCTTCCCTCTCCTCTGCTGTTGCCAGCTGGCACTGCTGGCAGTGCTTGGGACCCATATTTTGGTGGTGCGATGTGCAATGCCTGGCTGAGAGCCCAGTAAGGTCACACATGGAACCTTAGACCTCCTGGGATACAGAACTGACTCCATAAGTTACACACAGAACCTGGGTTCACTGGGGTAATTGACCTTGCCCAACACGGCATGATTGAGGAACCCTGCTAACACCATGTCCATAATTTTTCCTGGCTGTAGTGCCACTAAGAAGATTACTACTTGCGACTCACCACAGTCTACATCACTAGGGTCCCTAACCTAGATGTGGGACTCTCGACCCGGATTAGGTGACTGCCGCTATGGGTAAAATTTTCAAGGAAAAGAAGACAGCTGAGGATTGCACATCGCAGATTGCTGAAATCCCAGGAATTGGAGAAATCTGCCCCAGAAGTGGGTACTCCATTTGGAGGCAACCCGGCACCTACCCTGGATACACTATTCCAGGCCTTCGCGGCCTCTAGGTAGCCGCATGAACTACAGATTGACACCATGGTGACAGACATGGGTCTATTGCGTGATGACCTGTGGCGGCTGGCCGAACGAGTTACCATCACTGAACGCACTACAGATGATATCACACCAGTAATGGCATCAGTGCAAAACCGATTGTCAACCATGGTATGCAGGATCAAAACTTCAGCAACTAGAGCTGAAGATGCAGAAAACAGGGCCAGTCAGAACAAAATTAGAATCAGAGGGCTCTCAGAGCATATTGAGGGCTCTGCTGCAAACATGATTGACTTCCTAGAGAAATGGATTAGGGAGAAGGTGGTCCGGAGTGTCTCACTCCTTTCTATGAGATGGAACAAGTACATTGGGTCCCTACATGGCCTCCATTTCCTGGATTGGCTCCTTGACCAGTGGTAGCAAAACTCTTACACTACAGGGACAGTTATCATATCCTGAGCCAAGCCAGGCTGCTAAGGGACATTATGTGGTGGAAAATCACAGTCATGTTCTTTCCTGACTTCACGAGAGAGGCCCAGAAGCAAAGAGCCTCTTTCACTGACGAGAAAAAATGCTTTCGACAACTGGGACTAACATATGCTATATTATTTCTTGCCAGATTGAGAGTGACTGCAGGCGATGATGTTCAATTCTTCACATCACCTAAGTCGCTCTGGGAATGGCGATGGATAGCCTTCCTCAACAGGGAGGAGTCACTTCACTGGAGAACAGGTAATATGGCTGGTGGCCTCTTCAGAAGAAGAACAGACATGGCCAGGGGGCTGTCCCTTCTCAGTCCCAGGCAAGACATGAGTGCCGGCAAGTGGTGGAGGCAGTGGCTGCCATGAGTAGAGGGGGCTCTGCTCCGCTGTATGTCAGTGGTAGGGGTGAGCCACATGAAACTGACTCTGTCCAAGCATCCGTCACCTCCCAGGGCTCTAATGACTCTTTTCCCAAGATCACACCTGGCACAGCAGATGAGAAAATCTGAAGAGACCGATCAAGTTTGCATATACCTGGGAGATGGCGGCGGTGGCTGAAATGCGTATATGGCTTTATACTTCCTGTAATATCATGATTTTCTTCAAACAGGGCTAAATGTGAATGTGACTATCCTGTTTGCTCCCTTCAGATGATGTGATGTGAAGCTGATAGGTGCTCAGTAGGCGCCCGCCCCCCACGTTGTAGTTGTGTCTCGATGGCATGCACATGTTAGATGATTTTCAAATGGTTTGTATGGGGAGTCATTTACTTCTGATCCTGGGGTTGGGGAGTTGGTTTGGTTGTATTTGTTTGAGGGATTTCTGTTGAGTTGCCCCTGCCTGCTGTTCCCGGATCCTATTAACAGAGAGCTGGGCCCTGTCATGTGGGTGGGTTTGGACTTCCCCGGACCACTGCTACATGACAGTAGTTCTCCATTATGGTGACCCGCATGACATATAACTTCATCTCCTGGAATGTCCATGACTCAATAATATGTCCAAGAGATAGAAAGCTGCAGGAACCTCACCTCACTTTATCTGAGGGACTGGCACTTCATAAGAGGTGGCAGGGAAAGGTATATGGTACGACCAATTCAGCCTTCGCCAGAGGGGTTTTGCTGTGGGTGAGACCAGGGATACCTTTCCAGAAGACAAATGAACTGATCGACCGGGAGGGTAGATACGTAGTGATCATAGGGAAATGGGCAGGATGCGACCTAGCTATAGTTGGAATCTTTGCCCCCAATACAGGTCAGGGAGTGTTTTTTGCAAACTGTCTAGGGTCTTGGCCCTGTACTTGACACAAACTATATTACTGGGGCCAGACTTCAATAGCGTTGCTGACCCTATCCTTGATCAGTCCCATCCACCCATGGGTGACTCCCCGGTGACCCGCTTAGCACACACTTTTTCAGACTGACAATGGCAGTTGGGACTAGTGGACTTTTGGAGATGCCTCCACCCTATGTTGCAAGCTTACTCATTCTACTCAGGCATGCACAAACCTCATGTTCATCTTGATACCTTTCTGTGCTCACCAGGAGTCCATGGGGAAGTTCACAATGTGGAATATCTGTGCCGAATGGCCTCTGATCATAATCCAGTGTTGCTCTCTTTAAATTGGGAGCGCGAACACCCCTGCATCGCCTGTTGAGGCGCTGGATAACCAAGTCTTTCAGCATAACATTGGTGAGGCCATAACCAATAACTTTGCTAATAATGCCGGGACTGCTACTTCTCCTCTGATTGAGCGGGATGCTTTTAAGACAGTTATCAGGGGCCGTTGCATTTCTAAAGTAGTCGGAGTGCGGCGCATGGTAGTGGGCGAGGTCGAAGATCAGGAGAAGCTACTGCGGGACCTTGAAAAGCAGAGACTAGGGAATCTGGCTCTTAAACACCCGCTACTGGAGGCAAAGGAATTACTAGCAGCCCGAGTTGAGAAACTCTGCTGCTTTGACTATTTGGACTACTTTTTTTAAAAATTATTATTTTATTGGTTTCACAAACAAAAAAGGAAGCAAAAGAACAAAGAAAAATCTTTACATGGTATTACAGTGCATTGTTAAATATCACAATTAAGGGGCCCATTACGATGTTGGGCGGAAGCACTACCGCCGTGCTGGCGGATGCAAAAACCACCAGTTACCGCCGGCACGCAGCAGTCCACACGCCCGTCCAATTACGATGCGAAAAGTAGGCCAAACACCGCCGGCAAGCCAGCAACACCGTCCGCCATCAAAGTGCGCCCGTACACGTAGCGGCGCAGCCCAACTGACACACACCGTCCGACGAAACACGTCCCGCCCGGCGTATAAATTACGATGCCGCAAACAAACGGCTCCCACGGCTAAGAGACACCGCACGTGAAAGAGAGGCGGTAACACGGACGCAGAGCACGGACAACGAAGAAGCGGCACCCCGAGCATGAATCCAGCACTGCAGGCCCTTCCCATGCTTCTGCTGATGCACCACCAAGGACGCAACGTACCGCGGAGACGCAGGTAGGCACACACACAACAAGTGCACGCAAACAGCGCACACAGTGCAAGGGCGGAAAAAGCGAACAACCCCCACCAGCGCGTGTACACTACACATCCACCATTGCATCCACATATGACACACAGGCCAAATCGTAACATCGCGGAACACATGTGTACACACCACCTGGGACTAGGAACCAACCACCCCGTCACGGCCCCAAAGCAGCGATGACGCCGCCACACATGCGCACAACGCAGAGGCCAACCGCAGCGCCATGCATGCGTCGCACACAGACACAGGGACACAACCAAGCAGCACACACATCAGCCCCACCCCGAACGCACATGACACGTGACAGGCCTGCCACAGACATGTCCCCAACGCCCAATTCACGGACAACACCCAACGCCACACAACCGACGCACACATGTCAGTGAAGTCACGCAACAGCAGGACACACCCCAGTGTAACAAACATGGCGTAGCACACAGCGGCGGCCACACCAACTAGGAGAAGCAGGGCCCATTCGGGAAGAGGAACGCCAGTACCACACTGAAAAACCCATACCACCCTGCACATATGAACAAGACATATAAAACGGAACACCAAAGAGCACGGGGACCGACAACAGGTGGCCCAAGAATAACATTCACACACAAGGCCCAACGCAGAGCGGAAAGGCAGCCTGCCGCCCACACAAGGGAGAGCAGACAGCACTGAATGACCTTCCATTCCAACACCGAAACCACAGCCCTACGACAGAAGCCGGTGAATACAGCCATTGTCCAAGAATAGACCAACACAGGCATGCCGAGGAGACCGACCACAGGGCAGATAGCGCATATCACAGAAGCACACAACGGACGGGGAAGAAAGAAGAAAACACTCCCCCATGTCGGCCACATGCAAGTTAATTGGAAGGAGTCACACATCACTGACCTTGAACTGTCTGAGAAGCATGTGGGAAGAGGGCCCGTGTCCTCCAAACAAGCAAACAGAACACAAGTCCTGTCTCCCTACGACTACACAGAGCTCACAGCAACCTCGGAGCGTGCACATTGCAGACTGCACACACAGCCGGAGCACGCCACCACAACGCACCGCTGCGAAATGGCAACCGCAACACACCTACCCAACTACGACGAACAGCTCAAGCTGTACAAAACCAACCTGTTCCATACATTGGGATGCGATCTCCTGTCCCTGCTGAACGTAAGTTACCGACTGACTTACCGCATCACATTGTTCAGCTGCGTCATGCCCGTCTTCTACTGTCGGAGGTGTCCCTACCAGCATCCCGTCGAGATATGCCTCTCCAACCCGGCATGTCTGAAGGCGGACCTGCTACCACTACTCCTCCCTCTGGACGCACACGACAGGGCCTGCTCTGCCTATGGGGGCATGGCGTATGTGGCCAACATCGCACCCGCACTGAAATGGGACCACTGTGCCTCCACACGACGGATCATCGAGAACAGCTACATCGAATGTCACCCAGCATGCCCCATCATGGTCCTCCAAGGGACAACTTACGAACAACACCTTGACAGCCACCATCCGCTACATTGGCTGGCAAACATGTACACCACCAATGACATGGAAGCCCTGCTGGACGGCATCGCATACCTGACAACCTGTAAATACGTCGGACCACAACGCAGGTTCCCCGAGTGACCTTTGATGTCCAACCCCGCACCCATGCTTAGCTTCCGCACGGACTGACCAGTCACCACCACAACAGCCATACCAAACGACCGGCAACTGTAACCACACCATCAACGACATCGCCATGACATCGGATATGACCGGGACATGCACACTGTTCCCCATCACATCCAGGAACACCGCATGCATCGTGGGAGGCAGTGGCATGGGCTCTGTGTATCGCACCCACATGGACGGAACTGCACGAACAACCAGGACACGACATGGATCCAGCGCACATGGACACACACACCGCTCAGTGGACATGAATAGGTCGCCTGGAGTCTGTGGGTGCTGCACCCCTCCCACCCCCGCCCCGGGAACCCCATACCAGGACCTTTGCATGGACGTCAAGTGCATACAACAACAACACGACCCCAGTGACTGTGACATGTCCAGTAACCACCACAGTGCAACAACAAGTGGCACGCCGCTGCATGCACGCAAGCACATGCCCTGATGTCATCTCACATGCACGCGTGCATGAGGAACAACCGCAGCAAACCTGTCACATGGAACTGAGATGGACTGTGCCCATGATGCCAAGCGGTCTGGTAGGCTACATGTATACCGTCTGTGTCAAAGTCCGCAGCTCCGCAGCTATACGCAAATGTACATTAGCTCAGCCTTGGCCAAGCAGATGTCACTCTGAAGCCCACATCCCACATGCAACAGCCAATCACATGTAACCCCACACCCTATCCCATTTGCAATCATGCTCAGTATATCCTCAACATGTATTCCGCTGCCAGTAGTGTCCACTATACTGCATCACAGAGGACAGAAGACTCAATATAATGTTTGAAACCAAAACTGTCTCCGCTGACTCATTTCACATGTACGAATGAGAGAGGATGAGAGTATGTGAAGTACACGGCAGTCGTGACATGACCATGTAGTCCACTGGTATTGGATGACAACGCAAATGAGTAGCACAACTGTGGAAGACACACATGTGCCGTGTGAAGTCGTATGGACGCAGTGCACAGGTGGGTGGGTGTGACGGGTAGATGCGCACATGCCAAGTTGGAGCACGCCGTGTTGGGAGGGGTCATGAACAGTACACCACTGCTTCCCTGGGCATAGTGAGAGGACACCTGTCGGGGGGGGGAGTGAACACGTGTGTGCACAGCAGCCGGGCACACGTACATAGCGGTACCAGGCACACCTCAGCCCACCCTCTGTGGACAAGCAGGATCCTGTTGTGCGCCCGCCATTCCCCTTGACAAGGCACACACAGCCCCAGTCGACCAGGTGTAACCCCAACATAGTCAATCCGCACAGGCGATACAGGGCACGGGATGGCAGTGGAGCATGGTGTGTGAGAGGTCTCCTCGCGCTCCTCCTGGTCATATCACGCAGGCAATAGAACCTCAACATCTAGCATGGCAAAAAGTCAAATGGAAGTGTAGGGGGACGCACCACAGCACGAGCAGCACTGACGTCACGGGAGGTGGCTCGCACCATCCCATCCATTGCCCATCATACCAACCACGCCACATGCCATTGCGACTAAGTGCAAGCGCGTGCGCCACCACCCCCGAGCCCTCCCCAGAGAGGCCAAAGAGTGAATGTGTGGGCCACCAGTCACAGACGGACGCGGCCTGGCCGCAAGGGCAGCCACAGCCACTGGGTGTCGCAGGTGGCGGATCCGGAAGGCGAAGACTGTGATGCATAGTCCATGCAGGCCGGGTCTCCATTTGGGGCACCACGCAGGTGGACGGCGTCCCGCCACACATCATACCCTGAGACAGCCCACTCGTGCAACTGGACCCACACATACACTCCTTGCCCTCTCTGGTGCGAGCTTGGGGCTGCCTGTGCAAGCGCTAGCCTCGCAGGTGAGCATGCATATTGGGGGGCGAGGGGAGGACATGAGGGCTGGGGCGAAGATGACCGTATCACTGTCAGTTAGTACAAGGGATGACCCAGATGTGGAAAGGAAGAGACGTGTCCCGTGTGTACTGCAACTAGTCGCCAATCCAACTACCCCCATGTCCGGAATGTAAGCCCGCACCTAGGCTCGCCCATCCGCCACATCGAACATACCACCAGCACGACAACCTTCCCATTCGAAACACTGACTGGGGTGGCGACCAGTGAACAATCATGTGTAGCCTACCCACGCGTACATGTGGGCCCTCCATGATCCATGTCACCTGCGGCAAAGACATGACATGCGCAATGAGGGAAGTGAGGAGAGCTGTCCGCCCCACGCACAGAAGGTGCATCAGCTCCACAGACCCAGCAGCGAGTCCAGCAGGGGTCACATGTGCAGGGGCAGCTGTGCCTGGTGTGAAGGCACATGCATATAGACAGCACATCGACCAATGTGTAGTCTGCCCACATCCACAGTCCATCATCATGCGGACATAGGAATTGAACACAGGGCAACACATCTTAGTTGGTGCACCCACCGTGACCAACAATGCGCAATCATCGACGTACCCGCCCTGTGCATGGCCCCCCACCCAACGGAGGCACATCCAGTGCCACCATCCCACACACACAAGCCTTCCACGGAACATGCTGTGTCCAATGCTCAGTACAGAGTCAGCGCCCATCTGGTGGATCCTGAACAGGAGACACATGCACACACATGCCAGCTCCCACTATGTATGTCTGCCACCTGGCACGTGCAATGTAACCTCTCACCTGTGACGTGTGACTGCAAGCACACAGCCGTCTTGGCATGGGCCTGTCAATGTGGACACCTGTCAATGTTTCGGGAGGTGTGATCCGTACAGTGCTGTACATAGGGTGCAGTGCTGACACCTACTACTGTCTCATATCCCCTCGTGCCACAGGTCCCACTTGTATTGGCCGCTCAGCCCGTGCCCACATCGTCGTCGTCGTGTGCCATACTCATCCAGCCTCGGAAGCAGTTCCATGCTCAGCAGACACTCATGTTGCCGTGGCGTTGCCGCTTGACGAATATG
Source organism: Calotriton arnoldi (assembly GCA_963921515.1). Classification (NCBI taxonomy): domain Eukaryota; kingdom Metazoa; phylum Chordata; class Amphibia; order Caudata; family Salamandridae; genus Calotriton; species Calotriton arnoldi. The sequence goes on along the minus strand of CAWUFW010002267.1, from coordinate 2,290,933 downwards.
CAGTCAGTCCCCATCAGCACGCCCCGCAAGTCATTGGGGCCTAGATCCCCATGTGCATGCACATGGCAGTGGTATGTCTCACTTGCCATTGCCATTGTTGGGAGACCTGTGTAAGTGTATTGTGGCCGTGCCGTCCCAGCTTGACAGCTGGGCTGTGGCTCATGTGCTTGCTCAGTCATGTCAGTGATGTGTATGCGAAATTGCTATGTGTCGTGTTGCTTTGACATGTGTCCTCTGCCATTTTCCCCAGGCGGAGACCGAACATTGACCGCCCATACCAATTGCTGGCGGACATGGACGATACAGAGGTTATCAGGAAGTTTCGGCTGGACAGGCCAACCCTGCATCGACTGTGTGCCATGTTAGAGCCCCATCTCCGTCCCCGCAGGGTGTATCCGACTGCTGTCACCCCCACGGCTAAGGTGATGGCCGCCATGCATTTCTTCGCCACTGGGTCATTCCAGCACACAGTGGGCAGTGGAGGAGGGATGTCCCAGCCCATGTTCAGCAAGGTGCTGAGGGATGTACTAGCAGCCATGATGCTGTACCGAAACAGGTACATCAGATTCCCCAGGGCTCGTGAATTGGCGGCAGTGAAGGGTGCATTCTATGCCCTTGGCAGAATCCCACACGTCGTGGGAGCCATTGACTGCACACATGTTGGCCTTGTTCCACCACAGGCCACTGAGCACCTGTACCGCAACAGGAAGCACACGCACTCCCTGAATGTGCAAGTGGTGTGCCTTGCGGACATGGTGATCACCCACGTGTGTGCCAAGTTTCCAGGCTCAGCACATGACGCACACATAATGCGCAACAGCATCTTGCCACGACTGATGGCCAATCTGCAACAGGATCGTGGCTGTATTGTCGGTGAGTATGTGGAGTGGTGTAGCGTGCTGGTTGTGCGATGCTGTCCCCTGTCCAGTTGGAATAGCTACGGTTCTCTGTGTCCCTCACACCCAGGTGACTCTGCGTATCCGAATGGGGCATGGCTGCTCAGTCCATTGAGGAATCCTCGCACCCCAGCAGACGATCGATACAATGAGGCACATGGGAGGACCAGACGTGTGGTCGAGCGTACCTTTGGCCTCCTCAAGTCCAGGTTCAGGTGCCTGGACGCACCGGGGGTGCACTGGCGTACTCCCCACAGAAGGTGTGCCAGATAGTGGTGGCGTGCTGCATGCTGCACAATCTGGCCATTCGGAAGCAGATCCCCCTCATTGTGGATGACGGAGATCAACCAGGGCCCCAGCCCGCAGACCAGGACAGCTCGAGTGAGGTGGACAGCGGAGAGGAGGAAGCTGGGAATGTGCGCCAGCAGCTCATCGCCCGCTACTTCACTTGACGGTGAGTGTCCATGTACGACGGATGATGTGTCTGTATCTGTGCAGGTGTGTGTGTGCTGTGTCAGGGTGGCCGTATGTTCACTGCGTGCAGTGTGTCAACGCTCCATGGCCAGGGTAGTATGCCACTGTTGGTGACTGTGGCATTGTGCCCTATTGCTCTGTGCGATGTGTGTACATTGCTTGTAGTTGTTGACATGTACTGTGTGATGGGTATGTGACACACTCATTGAATGTGCTCCTGTTCTGTCTCCCACCCCTAGGTCCCTACAGGCCCTCCGGATTCCATTGCCATGCCACGCATCAGGTGCCTTTCCGCCCAAGGTGGCCGTTGTATTCCGTACAAATAAAACACAGGGCACAAACAGCAGTTAGTGAAAAAGGTGCATTTATTCCAAACTGTGACATGTGATTGTGTGTAAGGTGATGACAAAAGTGGTGCGTGCAGTGACAATGAGCTGTCGGTCATGGCTGCGTGATGCTCAGGGTGTACCCACTGGTTCTATGTCCATAGTCCAACACACACATGCCATCCAGCTGGCTGTGTGGAGTGGGATCGTAGAGCAAGTCAATGCAGTGGCTGGTCAAGGAAGGCTGGCGGAAGGCTGGCTGGCTGCCTCACTTGCGACTGGAGCGTGCGAAGTCCTCCCGGGAGATCTGATTCCTCTTCGGACGGCCCCTTCCACGTTTGGGAGGGGGGGTGTGTGGTGGCGACCTGCTGGTGGTGGGTGAGGTGTGCTCACTGGCTGTGGACGCAGGGGAAGTGGACACTGCTGCCCGACCCTGCGCCCTAGCAGGTGGTGGCGGAGGTGGTGTTGCTGGCCTTGCCTGTGACCCCACCGCCACCACCAGCTGGCCCATGAGGTCCACGAGTTGGTCCATACGGGACACGAATTGGCCCATATGGGCGTCCATGGACCTCAGCACCCCCAGCACCTCCCGCGTGTCTGAAGCAGACCTGACCCATTGTTCTTGGGCATCCTCATAGGCCCCAAGGACTCTGGCCATTTGAGGCAGGGCATGGCTCCCAGGGGAGGCTGGCGTTTCCCTGACCCTGCTCCTCCTACCAGTCCTGCTGCCACCGGCCTGCCCACTAGCCACATTGCTCACCACGGTCCTCGCTGTGGCTCCCAGGGTGGATCCAGTCGGCCGGGCCACCACCTGCGCTGGGGTTGGTGCCAGCGAAGACGTGGTGGTGGTGGTGGTGGCGGTGGTGGTCGGTGCGGCGATGGTGGCGGTTGCGGCAGTGGTAGTGGCCGCAATGACCGTGGGTGTGGCCGCAACGACAGTGGCAGCAGGGGGCTGGGACTGTTCAGCATCCCTGGATGATGGGTTGGTGGGTAGGAGGGGTCCTGGGGAGCTGCTGGGCCCTGCCACACCAGATGGGCCTGCTTGGTGGTCCGTGTCCGAAGAGGAGGACAGATCCTCCAGATCCGTGTGTCCTCGTTGGGGGCTTGTAGGCTGGCTGTGCTGGCTGCTGTCTCCATCCCCAGCATCCGGCAGTTCGTCACCTGTGGAGAGAATGAGATTTGTTATTGTGTTGCACCTGGCGAAGTATGTATTTGTCGTCTGACATTGGCAGTTCGTGCAATCTCGTACATGGGTTTCCCGGAGGCGAGTGTGTGGCTGTGGCATCTGTAGTTGTGTGTGCTAGGCAATGGGACTGTGTGCTGTGCACATGTGGCATGGGACGGATTGGCCATGCCGATGGGTGTGTTGCTGTGCCCCTACTCATTGTGACTCTGGTGTATGCGGGCTCCTGGCCCATCCTGGGTCTGGTTTGTACTTTGCTTTTGGGGTTCATATGGAACGCTTAGGAACGCATATGGCAACATGGGGGCCATGCCCCAGATTCGCATTTGGGAGGGGATATGCTTTTGGGGTGCAAATGGAACGCTTAGGAACGCATATGGCAACATGGGGGCCATGCCCCAGATTCGCATTTGGGAGGGGATATGCTTTTGGGGTTCAAATGGAACGCTTAGGAACGCATATGGCAACATGGGGGCCATGCCCCAGATTCACATTTGGGAGGTGATATGCTTTTGGGGTACATGCTGTGAGCCATGGGTGCCGAACGTGACATGTGTTGTGGCAGCATGACAGTGCATGGTTTGAGGTGTGTGCATGCTTGACATGGCCTGCATATTTGCTGTCTGTTGTGATTACTGGACATGGCATTGGACGCATCGTTATGGGTGAGTGATGGTTGTGTGTGTAAGCCAACGTATTGCAGTTGTCCCATCTCCTTGGTGTGCGTGCTGCCCTGTGCCATGTGCATCACTGCAGTGCTCGGGGGGTGTGGCCCATGTTGTGTGTTGTTGCTCACAGTGTGTCGTGCGCTTCATTGACTTCTGGCACATGGTTGGTCATGGGCATGTATCTTAGCGTGACTGCTGTATGTGTGGCAGCTGTGCGGATGACATGCCTTTCATGAGACTGGGGCTGACGGATGGGATGGATGGTATGTTGTATGTGCATGGTGTGTCTGTGTGTTTGATGGGTTCAGTGGTGTTCATGTGCATTTCTGTTGTTCCGCTCTGTTGCGTCTAGTGTTGTTTGTCTTACATAGGCGTAGTTGTGGGGTGTGTGGTTGACAGGCAGTAGGGGCTACATGGACAGGACTTCAATGGTGTTTCGGTTGTGTGTGATGAGTTGCACAGTGGCTGCCGTGTGGTACTGTTTTCAGTGTGGCTTGTGTATGCAGACGTGGCTCCTTGGGTGTTGCTATGTCTGTGATGGGTCATGTGGGGTGTGAGTCTGTTGTTCATGTCCGTGTGCACATTGTTCACTTGTTCGTGACGGTGGGCGGTGCTGCGTTTCGTCTGCTACGTGACATGTCCCATGTGTTGGTCGTGTGCCGGTCCTCATGCCTCCAGTAATCCAGCCCTGTCCAGTTTCCCACCTGCAGGTTGTTCGTGCGTGCACTGTACTGGATGCCACATGGCTCTAAGCGGGGGGTGCTCCATGTTGCAGGTCTGTGGGGGTGGGGGGGGTGTTGTGGGTCGTGGGGGTGGCTGGACACCCACTGACACCGATTGCTGAGGACCGTGATGTCTGCCTTTCAGCTGTCGCTGTGCACTGCGGTGGCTGACACGTGGCTGTGGGGTGTGGGGGATGCTCCTCCTTGCTGTGCTGTGGGACTAGGGGCCTGGTGTGTGTTGTACTTGGGCTGTCCACCGTCCCACCCACTGCACTTTGTGTTCCTGCCACTTACCTGTTACTTGTCGGTTTGTGCAGCTGTGGTGGACACATGGGTGTGGTGGGTGCTCGTTGTGGCGCTTCTGGCATATTTGGGGACCTGTTGGTGGTTACGTGGCTGGCTGAATGTACACATGTCCCCACGCATCTTACAGTTGTTCTGTTTGGGCTGTGTGTGGTGGTGTCTGTTGCATGTGTGTGTCGTGTATTGTGTGCTGGACATGGGGGTGTTTGTCCCTGGGAGCTGTGGCATGGTGGTAGTGCATGTGAGTACATAGCGGTGTGCTGGTATTCATTAGTTTGTACTTACCAGCCTCCACTCCCCCTGCTAATCCGGCGAGGATCTCAGGATGTATGATGACTCGCACCTTCTCCTCCCACGCTTTGAAGGTCTTGAAGAGCGCGGGATTCCCTCCGCCAGTGACGGCAGCCAGCTCTCTGTTTTTGCCCTCCTTCTTCTTGACCAGGCTCTTGACGTCATTCCACCGTTTGTTAATTTCGACTCTGTTCCTGGGCAGGGTCCCGACTGCATTGACCTGGTCTACGATCCGGTTCCACATTCTGTTTCTGGTGGCTAGTGGTGTGTGTTGGACCATGTTCCCATAGATTTGTGGGTGCACCTTGATGATCTCGTCGACCATGACCGTCAGCTCAATGGGCGTGAACTTGGGCATTCTTTGTGGTGCCATGGTGTTTGTGGTGCTGGTGCGGTGTGTGTTGTGTAATGTGCAGGGGGTTTGTGGTGCCGGTGTTTGGTGGTGGTGGTGGTGGTGGTGGTGATGTGTGCGTTTCTGTGGTGTGCTGTTGTCCTCGCTGTGTCACTGTGTCCTCTCCTCTCCTCTCTGGTTTGCAATGTTGCAAGGGGTTGTGGTCTGTGGGAGTGCTGCTTTTGTACTTACCTATGTGGGTGTGTCCTCATGGTCTGTTGTTTTCAGGTGTGTTGTGTCTGGGGTTCTGGCCTTTGTAGTTTTTGTTTGTCCGGGGGGTGTTTTCGGGATGTGTACTGTGCTTGTGTATTTGTGCGTGCCTTGCTGTGTGGACTTATTGGCCATGTTGTGTGCTATTGGTTTTGTGGGCGGATGGTTTCTGTGCAGGGACGTGGGCGCCATGGTTTCTGCCGTGTTGATTGGCATCAGCGTTGTTTGCGCTGGCGGGCGGTATATTTGTGGTTTTCCCGCGCTCATGGCGGTGCGATCGTAATTTCACGTGCGGTGTGTCGGCCGTGAGGGCGGGCGGTTTTGTGTTGTCGTGCGTGTTTCCGTCCGTGGCGGGCGGTTTGACTCCGACTCGGACGATGGCGGGCGGTATTTTGTGTGATTTTTCCGCCGATGGCGGTTTTCGGTTTGTGTTATCGTAATGGCGTGGTCGGTGTTCAGACGGTGTATGCGGGCGGATTTTTGCCGCTTCCATGCCTGGCGGATTTATTTACGCCGGGTATCGTAATGGGCCCCTAAGAAACATAGGTACATTGTCCAGGTGCAGATGTACTTTGACCAGGTTAACACCATATGCAGTAATTCTGTTCTACTAGGGGCCAGATATGATGTACAGTAACATACACTTATGAACTTTGCGATGATGCAGCGACTCCGGACATTTCCCTATCTACTTCGCCCCCCGTGAAAGTGTTTTGAAGCTGCGTTGCGGTGTCATTTGTTTCCCGCGTCGTCTGCAAGTAAGCTTGGAATGGTTACCAGATATCCATGGGCCTAGCCGCAGGGGGCTGCAGTTGTGCATAAGTGTCACTGTTAGTGTTGCAGTATGTCATACTACGTAGCCATGTGCGCAATGTGGGAGTGCGTTTACTACCCCAGTTAATGGCTGCTTCACACTTAGTGATGAGGAGTGCAATAGCGACAAATCGTCGCTTGGATTTGGGAAGATCTTGTGTGTACCCAAGCAGTGCCATCAGCGGTGTGGGCGTAATCTCCATCTCAATCATACGGGAAAGTTCCCCAAAGACTACCCTCCAATAGCCCTCTATTTTGGAACAGGTCCAAGTAATGTGAGCGAAGTCTGCCTCTGGGGAGCTACATCTCAGGCATGCGTGTGAGCGAGAGGGATCTATACAATGCATTTTGCTAGGTGTCACATACGCTCTCCACAGGAATTTAAAGTGTAGCAGCTTGTGTCGATGATTAGGGGAGACACAGCGTATCTGAGTACAGCACCAACCCCACTGCACGTTCGTAATTGGGTGTCGCAGGTTGTGCTCCCACGCCACCCACACTCCAGTATCCCGGCAGGGAAGCAATGCCATCGCGGCCTTATACATTCTAGCAATGAGATGGCTACCATCCCCATCCTTAATAACCCCGGTCAATAATGGAAATTCAGGGGGCTCTAGTGGATAACTGAACATACTCGTCCGCAGTGCCCTCTGAAGCCTCTGCAACACAAAATGATCCATTACTGTGGCATCGCAGAAGCGGGGGTCTTCCGGGTGCGAGAAAATATGACCCTTGGGGAACAAGTCACCAAATGTCATCAGATGGAATTTAGCCAATGTACGCTTCACCAAAGCCTTCTGCAATATGGAGATCCAGCCATTGCCTGCCAGTGGCAATTCAGGTGAATATAATACGTGGGATCCGGTCACCGTTAGCAGCTTATGCCATGCCCAGCTATTTGTGGACAGAGTTTGGATATCATGCAGGTCTCGCGGAAACCCAACCAGCAGCAGGGTGTTAAGTGGCGCCGGAAGTGCCAGATCCGCTTCTGGTCTATGATATGGGATCCTGATATCCACATGATACCAGTGTCGAGCGAAACTCGCCTGCACCACCAGATAGTAAATCTAAAAGTTTGGTACCCCAAACCCTCCTTTCTCATACGGCAGCATTAAAGTATCCTAGCCAATACGGGGCTGCTTTCCCCCCCACACCAGACGTATCAATAGCGTTCGGAGTTCTGAGAAAAAGCCATTATACAACGGGATAAGGATGTTTTGAAAAAGATACAAAAACTGCGGAAGAACCACCATCTTGATTGTGGCTATACTACCAGCCATAGACAACGGCAACGTCAACCAGCGCTCTACGTTACGCCCCAGCTTTTCCATTACCGGACCGTAATTCAACTGAAGGATATGGTCCTTCTCTCTGTGGGCGTGGATTCCAAGATATTTCACTGATTCATCGCACCACACCAGTGGGTTCTCCACTATTCTATCACTGGGCGCCGCTGTCAGTGGGAAAACTTCCAATTTCCCCCAATTAATACTTGTCACTTCCCGGAGGAGTGGTGTCAAGTTATCGTCCGGGTGCCTGACATACAATATGATATCGTCTGCGTATAATGTGAGAAGTAGGTGTCCTGTATTGAATTGCAGCCCCGAGGGCTGTGCCTCTCCTGTAGATGCTGCTCCAATGGGTCGAGTGCCACCACAAACAGCAGGCGGGAAAGTGGACACCCCTGCCGTGTTCCCTGTGTGAGCCAAAACTCATCTGTCAATGTTCCATTGAGGCGGATGCGTGCCGTGGGTAATGTGTACAACAATTTAACTACCACCATGGAACCGCTCCGGCACCCCCAGTCGTACCATTGTGGCATACAGAAATGGCCACTCCAGCGAGTCAAACGCTTTTTCCGTATCGAGTAGAACAGCGGCTGCTGGGACCGTCGGTGCTATTCTGTGAAGTGTGGCAAACAATGTACGGAGATTAAGAGCTGTGAATTTGTGGGGAATGAAGCCTGACTGTGCTGGTGATATCAGTTGCGATATGATTAATGCAAGTCTATTTGCCAGTATTTTAGCTAGAATCTTATTATCAAAGTTTAAAAGAGACAATGGTCGGTATGAGCTGCAGTTCTGTGTATCCTTCCCAGGTTTCGGTAGCAAAATTATAACCACCTCCCTAAGGGTAGGTGGGAGCACCCCTGCCTCCACCGCCTCCTGATACATGTCAATGAGCTGGGGCACGATTAGAGCCTTATATTTCTTATAAAAGCAACCCGTAAACCCATCAAGCCCCAGTGCTTTAGAGCCGTCCAGCGCATTGATGGCCTCAATGACTTCGTCTTCTGAAAAAGGCTCAGCCAGGAACTCCTGATGCGCTTTTTCCATCCATACCAGCGAGATCTCATCTAGGTAGTCACTGTAGTCCGTGGGGTGCCCAGCGGCCCTGGAGGTATACAGTGTTTTATAGTATGTAAGCACTTCCTAGAGGATTCCCACATTGCCAGTTATCCGTGACCCCCCATGACCTGCTAGTTCTGCTATATAGGTCGGCCTACGAGATTGTTGCATTAGTCTAGCTAAGGTTCTACCTGGCTTCTCGTGCTCCCCATACCGCCTGGCAATTGCATATTTTCCAAGGTAATGTGCCTCATGCTCTGCTGCCTCCTGAAATTCTGCCAGCAGCGTTGCACGATGTTGCAAATCGAGGGGACCAGAAGTACTTGCCTCAATACGATCTAGTTCCATCAACCGCGCTTCTATTTGTGCTAGTGTACGTCGTCGGTCCCTAAGTACTCCAGCGCTTTTGGAGATACACACTCCTCTTATATATGCATTAAAGGCTTCCCACAATGTGGCCTTAGAGTCGACTGATCCCTTGTTCAAAGAAAAATAATCGGTGACCGCCTCCCCCAATTTGGTTGCAAACACGGTGTCTCTCAGTGCCATGTCAAGAAAACCGCCTTGGACGCTCTATCCCCCCCAGCCCTAGAGACTTTCAGTTTTACCACGACAGGAGAGTGGTCAGACAGTGTGCACGAGAGGAGACTGACTGTGTCTATCCATAGTGCCACCCCAGCAGAAAGGCACCAGTAATCCCAGTAATCCAAACGTGTCCATGTGTTGTGGGGTGCAGAATAGTGTGTATACCCATCCAGATCCATGCAGTGATATCCCCAGGCGTCCACCAACCCGTACCTATCTATGGTGTCTAGCAGTGATCGCCTTGCTCTGGGCTTCGTGTCAATCGAATGTGCTGTACTATCACGCATCTGGTCAAGGAGTAGATTGAAATCCCCACCCATGTATATGTGGTCCGCCCCCATACGCTTTATGTTGGTGTGAATAGTATCAAAGAAGTCAGGGTCATCGACATTCGGTGCATATATATTAACAAACAGTACGGGGTGTTCGAGCATACATCCCTTAACCAACAAGTATCGCCCACATGTGTCCCGGCACACCTCCACCTCCCTAAACTGCACCCGTTTATGTATCAATATTGCAACTCCTCTGGCATACGAACTATAACCTGCAAAATACCTATACGTTCCCTAGTTGGAGGCCAGGGGCATCTTAACCGAAGGTGCCAAATGTGTCTCTTGTAAAAAAGCAATGTCCACCTGATGGCGTTGCATATAATTGGCCACTTGTTTACTTTTACGAGCATTATTTAGGCCCCTGACGTTCCGTGACATCATCACAATGTTAGCTTCTGCCTGCACCTTGCTAGCCATAATCTATTTCTTGCTCATCAAACTTGTCAGCACCCAGATGTTTGTTTCCGCACTGTAACTGTTGGTTGCAAATAAACCTCATTACGGACTTTTGCTTACACAACCCATATCCCCCCTCCCACCTCCCATCCCCCTTACCAAACTTCAGGGGGAAACCCCCACCCCTTGCAACAATAATTGAATATAAATGCAAATGAAAAAAAAAACTGAAAAATTCTAAGACACTGCATTAACTCAAACAGGTGCATTCGCACTCGGAGGGTGGCAACGCTACGTCGCTCCCCCATTATATTGGCACATACATGCCTGATTACTTAGATATGGTTCGCCCCTGGTGGCGGTCCAATGCAGCACAAAAGTACTCATGCGGAGCCATGGACTTGGTTTGATATCATTCACACAGACATTTGCTCACTATGACTTGAAGGTTAGTATTAGTGTCACTTAGCTGGCAGAGAAGAGATCTGCACTTGCGCCAGAGTCCGGTATATGCTGTGACTGCCGTGGGGATGGTGTTCTGTGCTGCCTCTCTGACTTTGAATATTTCTGGCAGAACTCCTGGACGTCATAGGGGGAATCAAAAATTTGCGATTGTCAATCCACATCCACCTTTAGCTTTGCGGGGTACAGCATCCCGTACCGAAGCGCCAGCTTCCGGAGGTTCGCCTTCACTCCGACATATTTGGGGCGTGCTTCCTGCACCATCGCAGTGAAGTCTGGCTACAGGGATATGGACGACCCCTGCCCGTCGAGTTGTCCCTTCTCACGTGCCATCTGAAGGGCAGTGTCCCTGTCTCTGAAGTTCAACAGGCAGGCTATAATCGGTCTTGGCGGGCAGCCCGGGTTCGGTCGTGGCCCAATAATGCGATGTGCTCGTTCCACCACAATTGTGATGGTGTAGGATTCACAACCAAAGAGATCCGATAAAAGTGTTTCCACAAAACGGTCCAGCCGCCCGGTGTTGGTGGATTCAGGCACCCCCATTATCCGAATGTTGTTGCGCCGCCCTCTTGCCTCCAAATCCTCATTCTTAATGGTGACTGCTTTAAGAAGCTTCTTCATTCGTTCAAACTTTTTGGTGGTCTGGGCTGCGCCATCTTCTAAGTCGGAGATTCTGCCCTCTGCCGTGGTCAAGCACCCGTCATGTTGATCGAGTCGGCACCCATGGATTCCAGCCTCTTGTCCAGGGCATCAAAGCTGGTATCCAGCTCCCTGAAACCCGCCCTGAGCTCCAATAACATGGTGTCAGGTCCGGCCGCCCAAGTCGTGTGTGTCACTCCACCCTCCATACTCAAACGGAATAAAAGGGTGTGCTTCAGGTTCCTTACTATGATTCACTCCACCCTCCACCATATTGGCCTGCTGTGTCGCTGTGCTGGTTCCAGGCGTTTTAAATGTCAAGGTACTTTGCTTAGGGTCCTTACGACCCATGCCCCAGTCTGGTGACTCACAGTGATCAGTCTCGCAATTACAGTCCTCTTCAGTCACAATCCACAACGTATAGTGACCTCGCACCTAGAGAGGTATGTCCGATCCCCAGTGCTATTGTGCACTGGCTTATCATCAACCAGTGTTGTTCGTGTCTCTATTAGGTTGGTTCACGTTGGCATTGGTGATGTGCTTCCGTTAGGACTAGTATATCCCGCTGTAGGCCACTATCACTGGTGCTGCACTACGACCGGGGAGGCCGACGTATTTACGCAGCAAAGGTCTCAAATGCAGGGGGAGGACCACCAGCGGAGATTCGGCTGCTTCTGGCTCGACTTCAGGTCCCCGTGCACACCCGTGGCACCCGTCTCCTAGGTGTCACAGTGGATCGTCCACTGGTCAAGCTTGGGGTGCGCCTGGTCGCCTGGGCGTCCCCAACATGGCCCCTTGCCACACCGAGGCCTCCTACTCCAGGCCCATAGCTATCTCACTGGGCCGCGTCCCTGATGTCAGTCTTATTGGGGGGGTCGCGCTGCCGGCATATCAGGGGGTGCGGACACGGGAGAGCCACCCACTCGGTTCCCGCAGCTCCCGGCCCGATGGCCGGTCCCCAGGCTCACCTGTGGCCCCTGTCACCACGGGGCCTTTAGGGACCGTCTGTGAGACCTTTAAAATGGATCACTGGCCTCTCTATACGCCCCCACCACGACTGCTTGCCACGTTGGCATCTCTCTGCCAGATCTCACAGCGGCCCCCGACGATCCCGCCGCGATGCACGTCGGCCCCGCTCACGCGAGTCCCCGGCTTCTCAGAGGGCCGTAGGCCGCGCCACACCCGATCTCAAAATTCCCGGTGCCGATCCGCACCGCGCTCTCATCCCGGGCCAGTTTACATGTCGGCAGCCACTCCACCTTGAATTACAGCATGTTATTTCTCAGCTGTGCCTCCGGGGCCACCAGGGCGGACATTTCCTGCAGGGTTAGCGGCAGAGCTACAAGCCTATGCCGCCGTTATGTTCGGCGGCGTGGCCACGCCCCGACTATTGGGACTACTTGACTCATGCTCATGCAGAGTGTGACAAGGCAGGTACACTCTTTGCATGGCTCACTAATCTGACTGCTATGGGTTCCTTGATTTTGAAAGTGGAATCAGATGCTTAACGAGAATTATAAAATTCTTAGTCAAATATTGTCAGCCCCCTTTCTGCCCCACATTCCCACTTTGATTCATACAGACCAGGCAGGATTTATTCCAGGGTGCAACACAGTGCTCAATGTTCGTAGGTCCCTCTCGCTCATGCACAATGATTCTTTGGACAAACAGGCAGTGTCAGTCATGGTAATACATATAGAGAAGTCACTTGACTGCCTGAGCTGGGACTATTATACTGGGTTATGGCACAGTTGGGTTTGGGCCCTGGGATTATACAATGGACCAAACTCCTTTACTTGGTCCGACCCAGACGAAAAAGATCTGGCTCATACAAATTGGGGCGTGGAACCAGACCGGGTGTCTACTCTCCCCTTTACTAATCGCCATTATGTTGGAGCCACTGGCTTGCAACACACGCATAGGTAGGTTTTTTTAAGGGTTGAAAGTCCAGGGACATTCTCATTTCGCGGCATTGTATGCTGACAATATGTTTTTGCTCCGCCAGGATGTCGAGATAGACTCACCCGGGGCGATAGAATTATTGGGGTGCTTTGGAAAGGTATAGGATTTGCTTATTGGCAGAAATCCCATCTGTTTCTACTCTGGAGGGATGCCCCTCTGCCCCAGAACTTATGGAGCCTCATCTGGAATGCAGTTTGCCTGAAATATTTAGGGGTTAAGGTACATCATGACCATCAAAACCTTTTAGATGGCAATATTGGGGCAGCCATTGGGGCACTCAGCTCCACTGTCAACTTTTTCACTTCGTTGCAATTATCTTTTGCTTTTAGAAGAGCAGTGGATAAAATGGTGGCACTCCCAAGGCTGCTTTACCTCTTCTCCACGCTGCCCCTGTTTATTCTTCGCCGGCTGTTTCGAGACCTGGACTCCTTGCTGATAGAACTGATTTGGGGGGCAGACAGATGCAGAGTGGCAGTGTCTAAATTGCAGCACCCTGTAAAAGAGGAAGGACTAGCAGCACCAGACCTAAAAGGATATTATTTAGCTGCATAGCTGCAATGGTTTAACCAGTGGATCTATTGCAGGAGCTGTCAGCTTGATCCTTGACCTGCAGGACCTGTCACAGGTCTTCTTGGCTCCCTGGCAGCACCTGCACACTGCCTCTGGGGAACTACTGGTGATACAGCACAGCTGACTCGAGCACCTTACTTACTGAACCTGCCTCAGCGATGGCTGGAACTGGTGGCTCATGGGGGAGCATTGGGAGGACTTGCGGGGTGGGCCACCTACGGGGTGACCCATGTGAGAGATCTTTACAGGGGACGGAGAACTGCTCCTAGACCGGGCTGTGGATTTCAAAATCCCAGAATGGCGGCCTGTTTTTATTACACTGGGCAATAGTATCCATGATTAGAAACCATTGGTGTAACAGAACGACCAAACCCACAGTACACCAATGCTGACAGCTGCTCTGTTCTGCAACAGGTCACATTAAAGCGGTTACATGTCTATATCGAGCCCCACAAACTGACTGAAAGTGAAATGGGAGACGGACTTAGAACTTCAGATTACTAATGCAGATTGGGAAAAGATCCTAGCGAAAACACACACCATTTCACGCAATGCCAGGTTTAAATTAATACATTTTTATTTCTTGCACAGGGCTTAGCTTACACTGGTAAGATCAATAGGTTTTACGCGGTAACTGCTGCGACATGTCCCAGATGTGGGGAACTTGGAGCGGAGATGTTCCATATGGTATGGGCCTGCCCCTCCTTGGCGGGGTTCTGTAGAGTGGTAATGGACTGTATCAACAATGTTACCCAGCAGGCAATCCCTTGCACACCTCTGGCCTGTTTTCTTGGAGGATTCCCATGCCCAAATAAATGTAAAATAACTACTAAGTTTACTGACCTGGCACTGATACTAGTGAAACAGGAGATAACAATACATTGGAAGGCTACTGGAGGACCATGATTGGTTAAATGGTGCGAAGAACTGGTTAAATGGGCAGAACTTGAGAGTGCTGTGCTATTCAAGGAATTGGAGAGGTAGCGTGGAACAATTGATAGAGCTAGAGCTTGGGAGCACCTTGTGGATAGTCTTACGGCCCGGGCACAGATACGGACAAGCAAGATGGTTCCCTTCTATCTGCTGAGGACTCAGGTAGTGAAAGCTCCTAAGCTCCCTCAAGCCTAGAACACGGGACTATGAGTTGAGATCATTGTTTATGTAGAAAGGAGCATAGCTTGCCAGACCTCTCAGAGAGCTGACAACTCTGATTTCACAGTTAGTGAGAAAATTAGAATGCTGGGAGTTGCACTGAACACGAGGATGTCCATTAATAGCCATTAATAGTGTGGTCACATCATTTCACCATCACTTGACTATGCTAAGAAAAATAAACTAGATACCTACTTTTCAGGGACAAATAGGGTCACAGTACCTGAAGCCAACAGGGGTCCAAAGTAACATTATGGAGTTCTTGGTGTAAAGCTCTAAAATTAATGTAAGGAAACTTGAGGTAGTAAAAAATGCGGAGGCCAGAACTGGGTTTAATATGTCAAAGTGTGTCAATGTATCACAGACACTTAAGGGCTGTTAGTGGGCAGCAATGTAACGCAGGCTCTTACAGCCCATAGAGTGCCTGAGGGCCCCCGCCCTTTGGGTGGACCCGTTTCAGCCCAAGGACTTTGAAAATATGTGAGATCCGGGAGTCTCTGGGGGCCCTCACCACATTCTGTAAGGAAGTCCATCATTTTGCATTATTCCATTTCTAGTGGCTTTTCGTGTGCAGCTTAAATCTGGTTCTTACATGAAAATTGTTACACATGTACGCTCCTAAATACCTGCTGATGTATTTGTAACTTATGCCATGGCCACTGGAATTATGCGATTGTCCAGCTCATAATTATGTATTTGCTGCATTTTCTCATAATTATGTATTTGCTGCGTTTGTCACATAATCCATCATCTGCTGCATAATCTGTAGATTGTAACTCAAAAAGAATTTTGTTTGTAGCGCAAATAGTGCAAAAGTTACCAAAATCTCATTGACACCTGTTGCTGCGCAGTGGAAGGCCCTTTGCAAAGGTTGACTGGTCACCTTTCTGTTGCTTATTGCTAAATTTGAGTGTTAAACTGCTGCTAATGAGGTGCAATCAATGACCAGACAGTGTTAACAAGTATAAAAATAACGAAATAATGAAGTAATAATAACATCTCAATATGTGTCACATTATGCCACATAATTTGCCTTTTCCTGCTGCACAATTTAGTTACACCTGCTGCATAATTTGGCCCTTCCCTGCTGCATAATTCCAGTGGCCCTGCTTATGCCCCAGGGAGAGTCCTAGGAGCTGCGCACAAAAAGCTTTTTGCACCCCGGAATTGTGTAACAGAAAGTATAAGCAGGGGAGGTCGCGCGCCAAGATGGCCGCCAGATAACGGAGCTCCGCACCGCGTCAGGAGTCGCGATCGATTTTCGGCGGTTCCAGCATCTATAACTTCACCATGGAGCCATTTCCATAAATCGGAATGCCTGCACTACAAAACCTACGTGTTTTCAACATTTTTGTGCTCATGGAACATTAAATATATGCAGGTGATTGTTCAACCGGGCTGCGGCCGCCATTTTGTTTTTTACCCTCCAGATTTTCTCATCATATAGCCCCTTTTTGTCATTCTGCTGCACTATTTTCTTGAGGTTTTCTTCATTTAACTCAGTTTTTCAACTTACTGGAGCTTCTTTTCACCTTGGAGGGTCTGTTTGTTGCCGGCTGTCATCTGCATGAGGTGATTTTCATCTGGGTCTTTCCTTTTTAAGGCGCTCCTGTCCACAGCCTTTCCCTTGAGATCTCTATTCTATGTTTAATGGGTAGAAGCAAATCGCTACTTCACTCCGCTAAGAAGCAGATCTCCGTCAAAGCAGATACTCGCCTCACCATATCTTCAGAGCCTCCTTCCGCCTCACAACCTTCTCAAGTTTTGGCGCCAGAAGATTCTCGCACCCACACATCGTTGTTGACCATGGCAACCAAATCTCACTCGCAGTCAACCACCGTCAAGAGGCTCAAACAGGACCCTCCCTCTCCTCCTAAAGCGGTCTCTCCGGTTTCCCTAGATACTGTTCTGGAGGAAATTCGCGCTCTCAGACCCTTCATAGAGGAAACAAATTCCTGTATCCAGGTTTTGGAAAGCAAATGGTCCTCTTTGGATTCTCGCCTCATCTTGGTGGAACAACAACTCGACGTAGTACAGGTTTCATCTTCCAGAATTGACTCTCTGGAGAAGGAGGTCTTACAGCTAAGAAAATCGTCTGAGGACATTGAAAACCGGAATCGTCGCCATAATTTGCGCATTTATGGTCTTCCGGAGGGCCTTGAAGGGGACGATCCTGTTACATACTTTACCTCTTTTTTGCCAAAATTTTTGGAGCTTCCCCCTTCAACCAAATTAAATATACAACGTGCTCACAGGCTTGGCCCTCGTTTATCCTCAGCGGCTGCTCCTTCTAGACCTTGAGGAGTGATCATCCTGTTTCTACAATTTACAGACCTATTGCAAGTTCTTAACGCAGCTAGAGCCAAAAAACAGCTAACATGTCTTGGTACCAAAGTTTTTATCTCTCAGGATGTTTCGTCAGCCACCGCTAAGAGACGCAAAGAATTCCTTGATCTTCGTCCGGCTCTTCGCTCCTTGGGTGCACGATATGGCTTGTTTCACCCGTGTCTGTTCAAAGTCACCTTCTTGAATAAGACTTCTTCTTTTGAAGACCCGGCGGATCTTAGAAGATTTATCCAGTCTCATTCAACGATTTCAATGGAGGTTGCTGCTCCCCCTCCTGTATCTTGACTCTATTTTTTCTCTGTGGCATTTTTATCGCATAATAGTGTTATAATGTAAGGTATTCTTTACAATCGTTTTTTCTTGTATTCATCTGCATGTGTTCATTTTTCCTACAGGTCCCTTTTTGACAAATACTGTGTTCCTAACTATATATTTGTTATTGTTTTTTGTTCCTTGAACTCCTGGTGTGGTGTGTTTGCCCGTTGTTGGGTGTGCTGGTCTTGTTGTCCGTTGCCGCCTCTCACCCTCCCTTTCGTTCCCTGTAAGGTACGTATCACAGTCATCATTTTTTGACATGTACTGTCTTCTCCTTTTTGTAATCTTTCTCTTTTCCCTTTTGTTTTCTTTCCCTTTGATATCTCCTCCACTCCTTTTTCTGTCATTACACTTTTTTCTCTATTACATCCTGTTCCCTTTCATATGTTTTTCTTATTCTTTTTATTCCTTGGATTTCCTTATGTGTTTTGCCATCATATGTAACCCTTTATCCTCTCCTTTTTCTCCCTTTAGTCCTTATCTTTTAACTTTATTACTGCATATTTGGTTCTCTATATATTTTCAATGGTTATCTGAGCGTTCTCTTTCTTACTGTTTCGTCTTAATTTTCCTTAATTTTCCATCTCTCTTATTCTATTTCTCTAATTCTTATCATTTCATCTTATTACTGTCACTTTTCTCTTCCAATTTTTTATTTGCTCATTTTATATTTCATGCTCATTTGCATTTTCTCTCAATAATATACTGTTGTTCCTATAATGTTAATCTGTTCCATTTAGAGTTGTTACATGGAATGTAAAAGGTTTTAATAATCCTATAAAGAGGCAGAGAATTCTTCCACACTTAGCCTCATATAATCCTGATTTAGTTTTGTTACAGGAAACACACTTATCTGAGGCTGAAGCTCTTAAACTTAAACGTAATTGGGTTGGCTCAGTATTGACATCCCCTACCAATACAAAAAAGAATGGAGTTGTAATTTTATGCCACAAAAAACTGAAATGCACTGTTGTTACACAAGATATTGACTCTGATGGAAGGTGGATTTTGGTCAAACTATTAATTAACAACATCCCTCTCACTGTGCTTAACCTCTATGGCCCAACTCAACCTGATTCCTCCTTTTGGCCTACTATTACAGACAAATTTTTTCAAAATAAGGACGAATTTTTTATACTTGGAGGTGATTGTAATCAAGTTGCAGACCCTTTTATTGATCGCAAATCCCAGGTACGTTTTATCCCACATAAAACCCACAAACAATTTCTTAATACTATCATACAGACCCAACTGGTTGATGCCTGGAGGTTATGTAATCCAGATCAATCAGAATTTTCCTTTTTTTCCCCTCCACATGGTTCCTTATCCCGGATTGATTACATATTTCTTTCTAAATCCTTAGCCCAAAACCTTGTTTCCTCCTCGATTGAGCCCATTTTGATTTCAGTTCATGCTCCGGTGGTCGCTGATTTCGATTTACTTCCTCCTCACTCTAAATCATCTAGGTGGAGGTTTAATAACTATCTCTTACAAGATCCAGTTTTTTCTTCTTCCTTCACCTCCTTTGCTGAAGAATTTTTCTCCATTAATGAAGATACCTCTATATCCCCTGTTTTGGTGTGGGATAGTTTTAAGGCAGCTGCTCGAGGCTTTATAATTGATTTCGTTTCTAGGAAAAAGAACCAATCTTCTAATAAGCATAAAGCTTTACTATCCTCTATTAAGCGCCTGGAACACCGGTTTTATACTTCCTCATCAGATTCTACTCTGCAACAACTTATTCGTGCTAAGATGGATTTTAATAAAATTTCTACTGACAGAGCCTCCTTTACCATGCTTCGGAGTAGTGCCAGGTATTACGGTGGTCGTAATAAGGTTGGTTCACTCCTTGCTAACTATTTAAAATCCAGAAAAGAGAAAACTTTCATTGAATCTATTCAATCTACTGATGGTAAACATCTTTTTAAAGACAAAGATATCTCAGCTGAATTTACTAAATTCTATAACGCCCTGTACACTCCTGAGTCGCCCCCAACTGATACACTTATCAATGATTAAATCAGTAATATTCCTTCTCCTCCTTCTTCTGACCTTGACTTGACTTCTCTTGACATAGATCTTTCATTCAAGGAAATTTCCTCCTCCTTAAACTCTTTAAAGAAGAATAAATCCCCTGGCCCTGATGGTTTCTCTGTAGAATTTTACCTTCATTTTTCCAATTTATTATTACCAAAACTTCTCAACCTCTTCCAACATTTTTCTTCTACTGGTGCAGCAAGTGGTACCTTTCTAGAAGCATCCATTTGTCTTATTCACAAAGAAGGCAAAGATCCCAAGTTCTGCAAAAATTACCGTCCCATTTCCTTGATAAATGTAGATTATAAAATTTTCGCTAAACTCTTAGCATTACGCCTTGAATCCTTCCTCCCTCATCTAATAGGCCCTGAACAATGTGGATTTGTTAAAGGTAGACTAACTTCCGATAATTCTCGTCTTTTTTTCAATGTTCTAAATAAAGCCCCCTCCTTATCTTTCCCGCTTGCGGCAATTTCCATTGACGCGGAAAAAGCTTTCGATAGGGTGGATTGGTCCTTTTTGTTTAAATCTCTTACATGGCATGGTTTCGGTCCCAAATTTATTTCTCTTATCTCTCTCCTTTATTCTACTCCTTCTGCTTCTACTATTGTTAATGGTCAAGTGTCGCAGTATTTCTCACTTCATAGAGGGGTTAGGCAAGGTTGCCCATTATCCCCCCTTTTGTTTATTCTCTCTCTTGAACCTTTTCTTTCTCGTATACGCCAGAATCCCTCTATCTCTGGGTTTCCATATGGAGATCATCATCTGAAATTATCTGCATACGCTGATGATATTTTGCTTTTTATTTCCAATCCGGACTCTTCTATTCCTTCGTTATTACAAGAAATCTCCGATTTCTCAGCGGTTTCAGGCTATAAAATCAATTCGGATAAAACAGAAGTTCTGCCAATTACAAAATTTTGCCTCAAACAACAATTCGAATCTACCGGTTTTCATTGGAATAGCTCCAAAATCAAATATCTTGGTATCTGGTTTTCCAACTCTGTTACTGACTCGATTAAATTGAATATGAATGTTGCACTAGATCGCATATCTAAACTCTTCTCATCCTGGAATCCTCTTTTCCTCTCTTGGTGGGGTCGTCTCGACTCCATTAAGATGATGATTACTCCCATATTATTATATTATTTTCAATGATCCCTATTCATATCCCTGGCATTTTCTTTAAAAAAATAGACTCTCTCCTCTCTCAATTTCTATGGAAAAACAAAAAATCTAGAATCTCTTTATCTCATCTCAGAAAGCCGAGACCTGTAGGTGGAGTGAACTTTCCGGATTTTCGATTATATCATAAGGCTTTTATCTTTAAACAAGCTTCTCATTGGCTTCTTACGGAATCTTCTCCCTTTACTCCTCTTTGGGTCACTTTGAGCGTTGTATGTTTGCTCCTTTCTCGACCAAGGAGGTTCTTTCCTTTACTGCCAAGAATACCCTCATATCATCCCCACTATTTAAACACACCTACTCCCAATTAAAATCTCATTTTCAACCAAAATCAATTTCCAGAAATACTTTTCTCCATTCTCCTCTGTGGCATAATTGTCTTATAACTATCAATAATAGATCTATATACTGGGCCTCATGGAAAGCCAAGGGAATTTCTTGGGTTAATGATTTGTTTGATGGTACTTCTCCTTGTTCTTTCCCTGACTTTCAAGCTACATTTAATTGCCCCCGATCTTTTTTACATAAATTTTCTATACTTATGGAATTACTTTTAAACATCTTTTATTCTCTCCCTTCTGATGATGTTCCCATTACTCAAGATTCACTTCTTAAAATCTTAGCATTAAGTCCAAAAGCTTCCTTAATTTATAAATTATTTTACACCACAAACCCAGAACGAGATAAGACTAAACTGGAGCTTGCTTGGGAATCGGACTTAGGTTTCCAGTGGAGTACTGATATATGGAATAAGATCTGGGCTCATTCGCTGAGGATTTCAAGATCCGCTTCCACTACTCAATCTATGTTTTTTCTATATCACAGATTATATTTTACTCCTGTTTCCATAGCTACTTTCACACACACACACAACATGAAATGCTGGTCCTGTGATTTTCCGTCAGCAGATCTCTCCCATCTTCTCTTTTCATGTCCTTCTGTTCTTTCTTTTTGTTCCCAAATCTGGGTTTGTTTATCAAAGATTTTCCAGTTCCACACTCCACTATCCAATGTTCTTCTTTTTATGGGAAGTCTCTCAGAATCCATTCCTTTACCTTCTTATGAAAGAGGGTTGTTTGACCTTATGTTGGCTCTAGCATTTCAACAAATTACAATGAATTGGAAATGTTTGACTAAACTTTCAACTAAATCATGGTGGAATACTGTATGTCAACATCATAGATTAGATGTGGCTTTTGCCTCCCAATGCAATTTACATGTAAATAGAGATGTTTTTTGGATGCCATTAACTAATTATTTGAATATAGTAGCAGTCAATAATGTTTCTCATCATCGTTCTGAAAACTTCCAACCCCCTTGAATTCCTACCTCTTTGTGTTATCTTTCCCCTTCTTTTACTATCTGGTAATATATATATTTCAACAGTTACTTGTTCTTTACATTTTATAGTTTTTATGAGCATAGGTTTGTAGTATGTTTTAATGTTTTTGGATTATATAGATATTTTATACCCCGTCTTTTCCCTCCCCTCCTTTCCTTTAATTTCCCAAAATATAAATAGCTTTCTTCTCTGTTTTACAGCCTACTTTATTTTAATTACATGTTATTCTATTATTGTTATTCTATAGGCCTTTAATGTATGTTATTGACTTGTTATATTTAAATAAAGCTTCTTAAACTTAAAAAAAAAGAAAGTATAGGCAGGAACAGAGGCATAATCCAAGTCCCTGCAGCTCTGCAGTGCAATGGGGCCCCCAATTCTCCTGGGGCCCCCAACCCTTCGAAGGGCACCCATTGAGCCCAAGGCATAGCAATGAGTAATAGGAGACTCAGGGCCTCTCATTACATTTTGCAGGGGGCCCCACCATTTTGTGCTACGCCACTGGGCAGGAAGGTATTTACTACAATTGCATGTTGTGCTTCAACTGGGGTCCCTAACTCGATGATGCATATCGACTGCATTTTTCTTTTAGGTAAGCAGATACGACAAAGCCTTAGAGAGACTCTATCTCCCACCGTTAGTTTCCTTATTATTGTTGTTAGCTCTTTGTAAAAAGTTTGATTGATTGATTAATTTATTTGTGACTTTGGTGCTTCAACTGCTTCTAACACATCTAGCCAGCATTAGAAGCTGCCTATTGAACATTTCAATTTTTGAAATAATTCCTATGATTTCACCACCTGAAAACCGCTAAAAGTTCATTGGGAAAATGAGGAATTTTTAGGGGAATTGGACCCAGACTTACTGATTCCACCAACAATTCTTGCCTTCTGTGTGGACTCTCAGGATTCAATTTTTAATGGGCTAGATTTTTCCCGCCCCTAGAGTTACCAGTACCCCTGATATCAGTAACGCTGAGGTGAGGAAAATCCAGACCATTTTCCAGGTCATATATAATGAGGGCCTAAGAGTTTTCCATTCATATCTCAGAGGCAGCTTCAGGATTTATGTCCTAGCGACCAAAAGGTTTATCAGCTACAGCAGTATGTAGAGAACTGAACAGCTGCAAGAGAGAGTAAACTGACTTAGCCTTGCCAAGTAGCACGCATCACGGGTCAGAATAACGCATTTTAGTGCTGGTGGCCTCATCCCTCACTAAAATGCTATATCACTCATTATAAGGATGTCTAGCTCCTCATATATACGAAAGGCACTTCAGCTCAGAGCAGTGGTTGGTGTTCTGCAGCCAGTTTGAGTGCGAACCTGTGCAGGTCAACGAGAGGACTCTGGTTGCCATGGAACTTTCAGCCTGAGCTGTTCACTTTAGCACCAATTAGAAACATGGTAACTGCTAACTGCTCCAGGTTCAGCAGCAGGAGAGTGTGCAAGATGTTTTAGACTTCCTGGCTGCTAATGACATTGGGGATGTCGTCTCCCCAGCCCTCATGGATTTTGAAAGGAAAGAACCTTCCTATGCTCATGTGTCTCTGCACAGGTCTGAGAGATGATGACCGTGGTGTTACAGTGCTCTCATCAGACTTGTGAGCCTTCTAAGCACTGCAGCAGCACTTGCTCTTGCTGCTGTTCACTGTCCAGGGCCATTCCCTCTGCCAGCTGTAATGCGTAACTGGGCCCAAGAGAACACATGACTGTACCTTGCTCAATTGGTGAGCTCTACTGAAGTGAGAAGCACGTCTGCAGGGAGACGGGCCGGAGTTTGTGATCAGTGCTACATTGGTACAGGTCAGTTTGACTGCTGCATGCACTGATTTCCACCAGCTAGACCACCCCCTTTGTACACTCCAACTAATCTGACATGTCACACTTGTAATGACTAGAGTACTAGTCAGGATACATTTTGTGTGGACCAAGCATGTCCCATGTTAGGAAGATCTTTGTTTTAGCATTTAGCAAAATGGGACAAACACTTTAGGTACAGTGTTCACAAAATCAAAGGCTGAGCCAGTATTTGACACTGAAAAAGAAACACACACTGACCTCTGCTCTCCATGTTCAACCCAAAGAGCTTTCTTATCGAGCTCCACAGTGGTGCTGGGCACAAATGCCATACATTGTACTACGGGTTTCAGATACCAGAGCTTCAACCCTGTAAGATATCTTGCAACACACTTTGATAGAGTAGCAAGTGGCAATTGACAGTAATCTCTTGTGGCTTTGCAGAAAATCAGGGGCGTTCTTCAAAATCAAGTTAGTGGACACCCATTTCAGGGACTATCCGGATCCTCTCATTGCTTAAAAGGGGGTATTTTCTAATATTTCTCTCTTTACATGGACTACAACTCTTAGTATTACTCGCGAAAAAGTCACTCGAATTGTCACACATTTGGCAGCAGAATGTCAATGATATGAACCCTGCAACAATGGAAATGTCACACAAGGGCAATCTGAAAACTTGGCAGCTATGCTGAATGGAGCTGTGTTAAAGATCTGTCAGCCATTCATGCTACAACATATGCGCCTCGTCTAATTCGGATTCACATTGAATGTACAACTCACATTGGATGAACAACTTTGCCCCATTTTTATTGTTCCGGTTTTTATTTTCCATATTTTTGGCATTGTTTGGAATTGCAAGGTATGCACATGTTCTTGCAGAGCCTCGCTGAATTCTGTAAGTTCTACTTAATCCTTTCCAAGAAAGCTTATCTGGAACCGAGGATGTTTAATAGAAAAACTTAGGGGCATATTAGCAAGGGCACTATCGCCGCTTTAGCGGCACTTTTTGCCGCTAAAGCGGCGATATTTATATCGCCCTATCAGCAAACTGTCTCTAACAGCAGTTAGCGACAGTTTGCGGGCATTAAGCGCCCGTTTTTTACCGCTTTGCATGTCAGCGATATTTATCGCTAATGACATGCAAAGTGGGCGTTCCGACGAACAAACCTGGGAAACACTCGCTAACGGGCCTATCGCCTATTAGCAAGGTGGCCATGGCCCCAGTTAGCGACGTGAAAAGTCGCGCTAACCGGGGTCATCGCCATTTATTTAACACCTGCAATTAGCAGGTGTTAGCCATACCTAACATGGGGGGGTGGATTATGCTGATACGACCACAGGGTCGTATCAGCAAGGTGTTCTCCCTTCTCCATGCAACATCGCTGGTTTTTCAGCGATGTTGGCCCATTTCCCCCGCTATCGCTGGAATATTCATCGCCATAGTGCTAATCGTTGCTAATACAGCGTTAGCGTGGCGATATATTCCAGCGATAGCCGGCGATAAAAAAAATCACGCTAAGCAGGGTTAGCGATGATTATCGCCTCTTCTTGCTAATATGCCCCTTAATGATTTCTGATTTTGTCCACTGTAAAAGTTTATGTCCTTTACTAAAAAATGAATAAGTAGCACCCTATAATAAGTGAAGGTAATACAGCTATTTTTAAACAGACCTAAAGTTAGTGAATGTGAGACGGATTGGATACAATAACACAGCAATGAGGTCTACAAATGCAGTTACACAGCACATTGGAATAGGAGATTCAGGCTGATTTCACTGATCAAAGATGGCCGCGGGAATTAATTATCCAGCAGCTCTTCTCAACTGCTCTTCGCATCAAATGGATCAGCCAGAGGGCGGGGATGGGTAGGTGCCGAGCAGCAATACAGTTTTCGCTTGGAAAACACTATGCTCGTATATCAAATCTAATATTTAATGACGAAGACAAGTACTTCTGTCCAGCATGAAAATATTGTCGTAAAAGGTGTGAATAATTATCCTTATTTTATGAACTCTCCAGATGTTCAAATAGCTAACAGTGATGAAACAACTCTAGAACGAATATGTATGTCGACGAGGCCTTAAATATGTCCTAGAGAGTAATTCTTCTGACACCCGCGACCTCCACGGATGCATTCCATCCAGTTTTCATGGAATT
Source organism: Calotriton arnoldi (assembly GCA_963921515.1). Taxonomy (NCBI): domain Eukaryota; kingdom Metazoa; phylum Chordata; class Amphibia; order Caudata; family Salamandridae; genus Calotriton; species Calotriton arnoldi. The sequence goes on along the minus strand of CAWUFW010002267.1, from coordinate 2,265,028 downwards.
GTGCTGAGCAGGCATGAAAGCATCCAAAAATATCACAGCCCTCTGAAAAGCTGTGCTAAAGAGGCACGGCAAACCTACTAAGTAAAAAATCAAACACATATTCCTTCATACTTTCTAGGAAAATCTCGGATGCAATATTTTCATATGAACGTTTGTGTATGTTATTTAGTCTAATGACGCAGTGGGATGCAAAGTGAACGGATGAATAATACACAATATTACTAGACAGATTTACAGCTCAATGCATGTCATTTACTGTGAGCGGAATGTAGCAAGGGGAACTGCAGAGAGCGTTCAAAGAATCTCTTGCCATGAAAGACCATCATTAAGGAAGCGAGTTTCAGAGGCTTTTCGACTGCCTGAAGTGCTCCGTGACGGCTCTCGAGTGTTTGAGACAGCTGTCATGAGCTGTGACTCCAGTCTCACTCAGCAGAAACGTATGTGGAGGCGCACTAGTTATTTAAGCATATATTTTCAATTAACAGGTCTCTCTGTCATCGGGTGCACTGTGTTCCAGGCATCTTTTTCATTCTCCAAAACATTCTGATATTGAAGTTTAGTCCAAAAAGATAATTTGTGGTTAATCAGATCTGCAAGAACATGTAGCCATTGTATTGTTCAGGACTGGGGTTGGTGTTCCTCATTACATTCATTCTTGTTCCTAGTATTGTTTTGTGCAGTAATTGCATTTATATAGCGCTTCATACTCCTGACAAGGTGTTAAAGCCCATAAGCAGAAGGGTAGCAATTTGCATTGTAAAGAAGTGTTGATTGGAAGAGTGTTGAATTGCAGTAAGGCCAATGTGGGAAGCGTTTGGTGCAGAAGTTTCCTGAATATAAAAAAATAAAAGAGGGAGTGACAGTTTTCTGTCAATTCATCATGATTTTTCTCAGCTGCTGTTTAGCATTTGCAGCAATATGCCCTTTGACGAATGTATGAAGGTATTCCGCATGCGTTTTTAATGCATGTCTTAGAAACACCGTCATTTGAATGAATGCATCTTTAGCGCGCATTTGTTCTGTAAACAATTCGTTTTAATAACTTGTCTTAGGGGGGTGCTGGGTATTGGAATAGTTTAATTTAATATTCCAACTCCAGTCTGCGCAACAGTAGGGAAGGGGTTGGACTTTAATTCCAACACCATTGCGCCCCCCCCAAAGCAAGTTGTTGTAACAACTTGCGTGCAGTACGTTTGCGTGCTAAAGACACATTTGTTCTGTTGCCGGTGCTGTAAAGGCACAACATGATTCTGTCTTTGTCACAAAGGCCTATTCCCCCTTTGGTGGCCTATTTATAGGATGGATGCAAAAACAACAGTTGATGGACAGAATGCAGAACAATGTCATACATTCACCCCAGTATAGAGATCTGGGCCTAAATCCATCGTTTTTTTGCTCACCATGCCATTCCAGTTTGAACCCAGCCATATGCAAATCAGTCTTGACCCTGTGCCTCATGGGAACAGTCAAGCCCGAACTGCCAAGCCAGGTCCACCCTGGACTGGAAACAAGCATCCTAGGACCGGTTTCGGGGTTTCACCCTCTTCAGCCAGGATAGCTTGATTCCAGTGGCATGGAGAGCACGGGACCCACGTCTGGGCATACCCGTCCCACTCGGGGTGACAAATGCAAAAACAACAGTTGATGGACAGAATGCAGAACAATGTCATACATTCACCCCAGTACAGAGATCTGGGCCTAAATCCATCGTTTTTTTGCTCACCATGCCATTCCAGTTTGAACCCAGCCATATGCAAATCAGTCTTGACCCTGTGCCTCATGGGAACAGTCCAGCCCGAACTGCCAAGCCAGGTCCACCCTGGACTGGAAACAAGCATCCTAGGACCGGTTTCGGGGTTTCACCCCTCTTCAGCCAGGATAGCTTGATTCCAGTGGCATGGAGAGCACGGGACCCACGTCTGGGCATACCCGTCCCACTCGGGGTGACAAATGCAAAAACAACAGTTGATGGACAGAATGCAGAACAATGTCATACATTCACCCCAGTACAGAGATCTGGGCCTAAATCCATCGTTTTTGCTCACCATGCCATTCCAGTTTGAACCCACCCATATGCAAATCAGTCTTGACCCTATGCCTCATGGGAACAGTCCAGCCCGAACTGCCAAGCCAGGTCCACCCTGGACTGGAAACAAGCATCCTAGGACCGGTTTCGGGGTTTCACCCTCTTCAGCCAGGATAGCTTGATTCCAGTGGCATGGAGAGCACGGGACCCACGTCTGGGCATACCCGTCCCACTCGGGGTGACAAATGCAAAAACAACAGTTGATGGACAGAATGCAGAACAATGTCATACATTCACCCAAGTACAGAGATCTGGGCCTAAATCCATCGTTTTTGCTCACCATGCCATTCCAGTTTGAACCCAGCCATATGCAAATCAGTCTTGACCCTGTGCCTCATGGGAACAGTCCAGCCCGAACTGCCAAAGCCAGGTCCACCCTGGACTGGAAACAAGCATCCTAGGACCGGTTTCGGGGTTTCACCCTCTTCAGCCAGGATAGCTTGATTCCAGTGGCATGGAAAGCACGGGACCCACGTCTGGGCATACCCGTTCCACTCGGGGTGACAAATGCAAAAACAACAGTTGATGGACAGAATGCAGAACAATGTCATACATTCACCCCAGTACAGAGATCTGGGCCTAAATCCATCGTTTTTTTGCTCACCATGCCAGTCCAGTTTGAACCCAGCCATATGCAAATCAGTCTTGACCCTGTGCCTCATGGGAACAGTCCAGCCCGAACTGCCAAGCCAGGTCCACCCTGGACTGGAAACAAGCATCCTAGGACCGGTTTCGGGATTTCACCCCTCTTCAGCCAGGATAGCTTGATTCCAGTGGCATGGAGAGCACGGGACCCACGTCTGGGCATACCCGTCCCACTCGGGGTGACAAATGCAAAAACAACAGTTGATGGACAAAATGCAGAACAATGTCATACATTCACCCCAGTACAGAGATCTGAGCCTAAATCCATCGTTTTTTTGCTCACCATGCCATTCCAGTTTGAACCCAGCCATATGCAAATCAGTCTTGACCCTGTGCCTCATGGGAACAGTCCAGCCCAAACTGCCAAGCCAGGTCCACCCTGGACTGGAAACAAGCATCCTAGGACCGGTTTCGGGGTTTCACCCCTCTTCAGCCAGGATAGCTTGATTCCAGTGGCATGGAGAGCACGGGACCCACGTCTGGGCATACCCGTCCCACTCGGGGTGACAAATGCAAAAACAACAGTTGATGGACAGAATGCAGAACAATGTCATACATTCACCCCAGTACAGAGATCTGGGCCTAAATCCATCGTTTTTTTGCTCACCATGCCATTCCAGTTTGAACCCAGCCATATGCAAATCAGTCTTGACCCTGTGCCTCATGGGAACAGTCAAGCCTGAACTGCCAAGCCAGGTCCACCCTGGACTGGAAACAAGCATCCTAGGACCGGTTTCGGGGTTTCACCCCTCTTCAGCCAGGATAGCTTGATTCCAGTGGCATGGAGAGCACGGGACCCACGTCTGGGCATACCCGTCCCACTCGGGGTGACAAATGCAAAAACAACAGTTGATGGACAGAATGCAGAACAATGTCATACATTCACCCCAGTACAGAGATCTGGGCCTAAATCCATCGTTTTTGCTCACCATGCCATTCCAGTTTGAACCCAGCCAAATGCAAATCAGTCTTGACCCTGTGCCTCATGGGAACAGTCCAGCCCGAACTGCCAAGCCAGGTCCACCCTGGACTGGAAACAAGCATCCTAGGACCGGTTTCGGGGTTTCACCCCTCTTCAGCCAGGATAGCTTGATTCCAGTGGCATGGAGAGCACGGGACCCACGTCTGGGCATACCCGTCCCACTCGGGGTGACAAATGCAAAAACAACAGTTGATGGACAGAATGCAGAACAATGTCATACATTCACCCCAGTACAGAGATCTGGGCCTAAATCCATCGTTTTTTTGCTCACCATGCCATTCCAGTTTGAACCCAGCCATATGCAAATCAGTCTTGACCCTGTGCCTCATGGGAACAGTCCAGCCCGAACTGCCAAAGCCAGGTCCACCCTGGACTGGAAACAAGCATCCTAGGACCGGTTTCGGGGTTTCACCCCTCTTCAGCCAGGATAGCTTGATTCCAGTGGCATGGAGAGCACGGGACCCACGTCTGGGCATACCCGTTCCACTCGGGGTGACAAATGCAAAAACAACAGTTGATGGACAGAATGCAGAACAATGTCATACATTCACCCCAGTACAGAGATCTGGGCCTAAATCCATCGTTTTTTGCTCACCATGCCAGTCCAGTTTGAACCCAGCCATATGCAAATCAGTCTTGACCCTGTGCCTCATGGGAACAGTCCAGCCCGAACTGCCAAGCCAGGTCCACCCTGGACTGGAAACAAGCATCCTAGGACCGGTTTCGGGGTTTCACCCCTCTTCAGCCAGGATAGCTTGATTCCAGTGGCATGGAAAGCACGGGACCCACGTCTGGGCATACCCGTCCCACTCGGGGTGACAAATGCAAAAACAACAGTTGATGGACAAAATGCAGAACAATGTCATACATTCACCCCAGTACAGAGATCTGAGCCTAAATCCATCGTTTTTTGCTCACCATGCCATTCCAGTTTGAACCCAGCCATATGCAAATCAGTCTTGACCCTGTGCCTCATGGGAACAGTCCAGCCCAAACTGCCAAGCCAGGTCCACCCTGGACTGGAAACAAGCATCCTAGGACCGGTTTCGGGGTTTCACCCCTCTTCAGCCAGGATAGCTTGATTCCAGTGGCATGGAGAGCACGGGACCCACGTCTGGGCATACCCGTCCCACTCGGGGTGACAAATGCAAAAACAACAGTTGATGGACAGAATGCAGAACAATGTCATACATTCTCCCCAGTTCAGAGATCTGGGCCTAAATCCATCGTTTTTTTGCTCACCATGCCATTCCAGTTTGAACCCAGCCATATGCAAATCAGTCTTGACCCTGTGCCTCATGGGAACAGTCCAGCCCGAACTGCCAAGCCAGGTCCACCCTGGACTGGAAACAAGCATCCTAGGACCGGTTTCGGGGTTTCACCCCTCTTCAGCCAGGATAGCTTGATTCCAGTGGCATGGAGAGCATGGGCCCACGTCTGGGCATACCCGTCCCACTCGGGGTGACAAATGCAAAAACAACAGTTGATGGACAGAATGCAGAACAATGTCATACATTCACCCCAGTACAGAGATCTGGGCCTAAATCCATCGTTTTTGCTCACCATGCCATTCCAGTTTGAACCCAGCCAAATGCAAATCAGTCTTGACCCTGTGCCTCATGGGAACAGTCCAGCCCGAACTGCCAAGCCAGGTCCACCCTGGACTGGAAACAAGCATCCTAGGACCGGTTTCGGGGTTTCACCCCTCTTCAGCCAGGATAGCTTGATTCCAGTGGCATGGAGAGCACGGGACCCACGTCTGGGCATACCCGTCCCACTCGGGGTGACAAATGCAAAAACAACAGTTGATGGACAGAATGCAGAACAATGTCATACATTCACCCCAGTACAGAGATCTGGGCCTAAATCCATCGTTTTTTTGCTCACCATGCCATTCCAGTTAGAACCCAGCCATATGCAAATCAGTCTTGACCCTGTGCCTCATGGGAACAGTCCAGCCCGAACTGCCAAGCCAGGTCCACCCTGGACTGGAAACAAGCATCCTAGGACCGGTTTCGGGGTTTCACCCCTCTTCAGCCAGGATAGCTTGATTCCAGTGGCATGGAGAGCACGGGACCCACGTCTGGGCATACCCGTCCCACTCGGGGTGACAAATGCAAAAACAACAGTTGATGGACAGAATGCAGAACAATGTCATACATTCACCCCAGTACAGAGATCTGGGCCTAAATCCATCGTTTTTTTGCTCACCATGCCATTCCAGTTTGAACCCAGCCATATGCAAATCAGTCTTGACCTTGTGCCTCATGGGAACAGTCCAGCCCGAACTGCCAAGCCAGGTCCACCCTGGACTGGAAACAAGCATCCTAGGACCGGTTTCGGGGTTTCACCCCTCTTCAGCCAGGATAGCTTGATTCCAGTGGCATGGAGAACACGGGACCCACGTCTGGGCATACCCGTCCCACTCGGGGTGACAAATGCAAAAATAACAGTTGATGGACAGAATGCAGAACAATGTCATACATTCACCCCAGTACAGAGATCTGGGCCTAAATCCATCGTTTTTTGCTCACCATGCCATTCCAGTTTGAACCCAGCCATATGCAAATCAGTCTTGACCCTGTGCCTCATGGGAACAGTCCAGCCCGAACTGCCAAGCCAGGTCTACCCTGGACTGGAAACAAGCATCCTAGGACCGGTTTCCGGGTTTCACCCCTCTTCAGCCAGGATAGCTTGATTCCAGTGGCAGTGGAGAAACACGGGACCCACGTCTGGGCATACCCGTCCCACTCGGGGTGACAAATGCAAAAACAACAGTTGATGGACAGAATGCAGAACAATGTCATACATTCACCCCAGTACAGAGATCTGGGCCTAAATCCATCGTTTTTGCTCACCATGCCATTCCAGTTTGAACCCAGCCATATGCAAATCAGTCTTGACCCTGTGCCTCATGGGAACAGTCCAGCCCCGAACTGCCAAGCCAGGTCCACCCTGGACTGGAAACAAGCATCCTAGAGACCGGTTTCGGGGTTTCACCCCTCTTCAGCCAGGATAGCTTGATTCCAGTGGCATGGAAGCACTGGACCCACGTCTGGGCATACCCGTCCCACTCGGAGTGACAAATGCAAAAACAACAGTTGATGGACAGAATGCAGAACAATGTCATACATTCACCCCAGTACAGAGATCTGGGCCTAAATCCATCGTTTTTGCGTCACCATGCCATTCCAGTTTGAACCCAGCCATATGCAAATCAGTCTTGACCCTGTGCTCTCATGGGAACAGTCCAGCCCGAACTGCCAAGCCAGGTCCACCCTGGACTGGAAACAAGCATCCTAGAACCGGTTTCGGGGTTTCACCCCTCTTCAGCCAGGATAGCTTGATTCCAGTGGCATGGAGAGCACGGGACCCACGTCTGGGCATACCCGTCCCACTCGGGGCGACAAATGCAAAAACAACAGTTGATGGACAGAATGCAGAACAATGTCATACATTCACCCCAGTACAGAGATCTGGGCCTAAATCCATCGTTTTTGCTCACCATGCATTCAGTTTGAACCCAGCCATATGCAAATCAGTCTTGACCCTGTGCCTCATGGGAACAGTCAGCCCAAACTGCCGAGCCAGGTCCACCCTGGACTGGAAACAAGCATCCTAGGACCGGTTTCGGGGGTTTCACCCCTCTTCAGCCAGGATAGCTTGATTCCAGTGGCATGGAAAACACGGGACCCACGTCTGGGCATGCCCGTCCCACTCGGGGTGACAAATGCAAAAACAACAGTTGATGGACAGAATGCAGAACAATGTCATACATTCACCCCAGTACAGAGATCTGGGCCTAAATACATCGTTTTTTGCTCACCATGCCATTCCAGTTTGAACCCAGCCATATGCAAATCAGTCTTGACCCTGTGCCTCATGGGAACAGTCCAGCCCGAACTGCCAAGCCAGGTCCACCCTGGACTGGAAACAAGCATCCTAGGACCGGTTTCGGGGTTTCACCCCTCTTCAGCCAGGATAGCTTGATTCCAGTGGCATGGAGAGCACGGGACCCACGTCTGGGCATACCCGTCCCACTCGGGGGTGACAAATGCAAAAACAACAGTTGATGGACAGAATGCAGAACAATGTCATACATTCACCCCAGTACAGAGATCTGGGCCTAAATCCATCGTTTTTTGCTCACCATGCCATTCCAGTTTGAACCCAGCCATATGCAAATCAGTCTTGACCCTGTGCCTCATGGGAACAGTCAAGCCTGAACTGCCAAGCCAGGTCCACCCTGGACTGGAAACAAGCATCCTAGGACCGGTTTCGAGGGTTTCACCCCTCTTCAGCCAGGATAGCTTGATTCCAGTGGCATGGAGAGCACGGGACCCACGTCTGGGCATACCCGTCCCACTCGGGATGACAAATGCAAAAACAACAGTTGATGGACAGAATGCAGAACAATGTCATACATTCACCCCAGTACAGAGATCTGGGCCTAAATCCATCGTTTTTGCTCACCATGCCATTCCAGTTTGAACCCAGCCAAATGCAAATCAGTCTTGACCCTGTGCCTCATGGGAACAGTCCAGCCCGAACTGCCAAGCCAGGTCCACCCTGGACTGGAAACAAGCATCCTAGGACCGGTTTCGAGGGTTTCACCCCTCTTCAGCCAGGATAGCTTGATTCCAGTGGCATGGAGAGCACGGGACCCACGTCTGGGCATACCCGTCCCACTCGGGGTGACAAATGCAAAAACAACAGTTGATGGACAGAATGCAGAACAATGTCATACATTCACCCCAGTACAGAGATCTGGGCCTAAATCCATCGTTTTCTGCTCACCATGCCATTCCAGTTTGAACCCAGCCATATGCAAATCAGTCTTGACCCTGTGCCTCATGGGAACAGTCCAGCCCGAACTGCCAAAGCCAGGTCCACCCTGGACTGGAAACAAGCATCCTAGGACCGGTTTCGGGGTTTCACCCCTCTTCAGCCAGGATAGCTTGATTCCAGTGGCATGGAGGCACGGGACCCACGTCTGGGCATACCCGTTCCACTCGGGGTGACAAATGCAAAAACAACAGTTGATGGACAGAATGCAGAACAATGTCATACATTCACCCCAGTACAGAGATCTGGGCCTAAATCCATCGTTTTTTGCTCACCATGCCAGTCCAGTTTGAACCCAGCCATATGCAAATCAGTCTTGACCCTGTGCCTCATGGGAACAGTCCAGCCCGAACTGCCAAGCCAGGTCCACCCTGGACTGGAAACAAGCATCCTAGGACCGGTTTCGGGGTTTCACCCCTCTTCAGCCAGGATAGCTTGATTCCAGTGGCATGGAGAACACGGGACCACGTCTGGGCATACCCGTCCCACTCGGGGTGACAAATGCAAAAACAACAGTTGATGGACAAAATGCAGAACAATGTCATACATTCACCCCAGTACAGAGATCTGAGCCTAAATCCATCGTTTTTTGCTCACCATGCCATTCCAGTTTGAACCCAGCCATATGCAAATCAGTCTTGACCCTGTGCCTCATGGGAACAGTCCAGCCCAAACTGCCAAGCCAGGTCCACCCTGGACTGGAAACAAGCATCCTAGGACCGGTTTCGGGGTTTCACCCCTCTTCAGCCAGGATAGCTTGATTCCAGTGGCATGGAGAGCACGGGACCCACGTCTGGGCATACCCGTCCCACTCGGGGTGACAAATGCAAAAACAACAGTTGATGGACAGAATGCAGAACAATGTCATACATTCTCCCCAGTTCAGAGATCTGGGCCTAAATCCATCGTTTTTGCTCACCATGCCATTCCAGTTTGAACCCAGCCATATGCAAATCAGTCTTGACCCTGTGCCTCATGGGAACAGTCCAGCCCGAACTGCCAAGCCAGGTCCACCCTGGACTGGAAACAAGCATCCTAGGACCGGTTTCGGGGTTTCACCCCTCTTCAGCCAGGATAGCTTGATTCCAGTGGCATGGAGAGCATGGGCCCACGTCTGGGCATACCCGTCCCACTCGGGGTGACAAATGCAAAAACAACAGTTGATGGACAGAATGCAGAACAATGTCATACATTCACCCCAGTACAGAGATCTGGGCCTAAATCCATCGTTTTTTTGCTCACCATGCCATTCCAGTTTGAACCCAGCCAAATGCAAATCAGTCTTGACCCTGTGCCTCATGGGAACAGTCCAGCCCGAACTGCCAAGCCAGGTCCACCCTGGACTGGAAACAAGCATCCTAGGACCGGTTTCGGGGTTTCACCCCTCTTCAGCCAGGATAGCTTGATTCCAGTGGCATGGAGAGCACGGGACCCACGTCTGGGCATACCCGTCCCACTCGGGTGACAAATGCAAAAACAACAGTTGATGGACAGAATGCAGAACAATGTCATACATTCACCCCAGTACAGAGATCTGGGCCTAAATCCATCGTTTTTTGCTCACCATGCCATTCCAGTTAGAACCCAGCCATATGCAAATCAGTCTTGACCCTGTGCCTCATGGGAACAGTCCAGCCCGAACTGCCAAGCCAGGTCCACCCTGGACTGGAAACAAGCATCCTAGGACCGGTTTCGGGGTTTCACCCTCTTCAGCCAGGATAGCTTGATTCCAGTGGCATGGAGAGCACGGGACCCACGTCTGGGCATACCCGTCCCACTCGGGGTGACAAATGCAAAAACAACAGTTGATGGACAGAATGCAGAACAATGTCATACATTCACCCCAGTACAGAGATCTGGGCCTAAATCCATCGTTTTTTGCTCACCATGCCATTCCAGTTTGAACCCAGCCATATGCAAATCAGTCTTGACCCTGTGCCTCATGGGAACAGTCCAGCCCGAACTGCCAAGCCAGGTCCACCCTGGACTGGAAACAAGCATCCTAGGACCGGTTTCGGGGTTTCACCCCTCTTCAGCCAGGATAGCTTGATTCCAGTGGCATGGAGAGCACGGGACCCACGTCTGGGCATACCCGTCCCACTCGGGTGACAAATGCAAAAATAACAGTTGATGGACAGAATGCAGAACAATGTCATACATTCACCCCAGTACAGAGATCTGGGCCTAAATCCATCGTTTTTTGCTCACCATGCCATTCCAGTTTGCACCCAGCCATATGCAAATCAGTCTTGACCCTGTGCCTCATGGGAACAGTCCAGCCCGAACTGCCAAGCCAGGTCTACCCTGGACTGGAAACAAGCATCCTAGGACCGGTTTCGGGGTTTCACCCCTCTTCAGCCAGGATAGCTTGATTCCAGTGGCATTTAGAGCACGGGACCCATGTCTGGGCGTACCCGTCCCACTCGGGGTGACAAATGCAAAAACAACAGTTGATGGACAGAATGCAGAACAATGTCATACATTCACCCCAGTACAGAGATCTGGGCCTAAATCCATCGTTTTTTTGCTCACCATGCCATTCCAGTTTGAACCCAGCCATATGCAAATCAGTCTTGACCCTGTGCCTCATGGGAACAGTCCAGCCCGAACTGCCAAGCCAGGTCCACCCTGGACTGGAAACAAGCATCCTAGGACCGGTTTCGGGGTTTCACCCTCTTCAGCCAGGATAGCTTGATTCCAGTGGCATGGAGAGCACTGGACCCACGTCTGGGCATACCCGTCCCACTCGGAGTGACAAATGCAAAAACAACAGTTGATGGACAGAATGCAGAACAATGTCATACATTCACCCCAGTACAGAGATCTGGGCCTAAATCCATCGTTTTTGCTCACCATGCCATTCCAGTTTGAACCCAGCCATATGCAAATCAGTCTTGACCCTGTGCCTCATGGGAACAGTCCAGCCCGAACTGCCAAGCCAGGTCCACCCTGGACTGGAAACAAGCATCCTAGAACCGGTTTCGGGGTTTCACCCCTCTTCAGCCAGGATAGCTTGATTCCAGTGGCATGGAGAGCACGGGACCCACGTCTGGGCATACCCGTCCCACTCGGGGTGACAAATGCAAAAACAACAGTTGATGGACAGAATGCAGAACAATGTCATACATTCACCCCAGTACAGAGATCTGGGCCTAAATCCATCGTTTTTTTTGCTCACCATGCCATTCCAGTTTGAACCCAGCCATATGCAAATCAGTCTTGACCCTGTGCCTCATGGGAACAGTCCAGCCCAAACTGCCAAGCCAGGTCCACCCTGGACTGGAAACAAGCATCCTAGGACCGGTTTCGGGGTTTCACCCCTCTTCAGCCAGGATAGCTTGATTCCAGTGGCATGGAGAACACGGGACCCACGTCTGGGCATACCCGTCCCACTCGGGGTGACAAATGCAAAAACAACAGTTGATGGACAGAATGCAGAACAATGTCATACATTCACCCCAGTACAGAGATCTGGGCCTAAATACATCGTTTTTTGCTCACCATGCCATTCCAGTTTGAACCCAGCCATATGCAAATCAGTCTTGACCCTGTGCCTCATGGGAACAGTCCAGCCCGAACTGCCAAGCCAGGTCCACCCTGGACTGGAAACAAGCATCCTAGGACCGGTTTCGGGGTTTCACCCTCTTCAGCCAGGATAGCTTGATTCCAGTGGCATGGAGAGCACGGGACCCACGTCTGGGCATACCCGTCCCACTCGGGGTGACAAATGCAAAAACAACAGTTGATGGACAGAATGCAGAACAATGTCATACATTCACCCCAGTACAGAGATCTAGGCCTAAATCCATCGTTTTTTTGCTCACCATGCCATTCCAGTTTGAACCCAGCCATATGCAAATCAGTCTTGACCCTGTGCCTCATGGGAACAGTCCAGCCCGAACTGCCAAGCCAGGTCCACCCTGGACTGGAAACAAGCATCCTAGGACCGGTTTCGGGGTTTCACCCCTCTTCAGCCAGGATAGCTTGATTCCAGTGGCATGGAGAGCACAGGACCCACGTATGGGCATACCCGTCCCACTCGGGTTGACAAATGCAAAAACAACAGTTGATGGACAGAATGCAGAACAATGTCATACATTCACCCCAGTACAGAGATCTGGGCCTAAATCCATCGTTTTTGCTCACCATGCCATTCCAGTTTGAACCCAGCCATATGCAAATCAGTCTTGACCCTGTGCCTCATGGGAACAGTCCAGCCCAAACTGCCAAGCCAGGTCCACCCTGGACTGGAAACAAGCATCCTAGGACCGGTTTCGGGGTTTCACCCCTCTTCAGCCAGGATAGCTTGATTCCAGTGGCATGGAGGAGCACGGGACCCATGTCTGGGCATACCCGTCCCACTCGGGGTGACAAATGCAAAAACAACAGTTGATGGACAGAATGCAGAACAATGTCATACATTCACCCCAGTACAGAGATCTGGGCCTAAATCCATCGTTTTTGCTCACCATGCCATTCCAGTTTGAACCCAGCCATATGCAAATCAGTCTTGACCCTGTGCCTCATGGGAACAGTCCAGCCCGAACTGCCAAGCCAGGTCCACCCTGGACTGGAAACAAGCATCCTAGGACCGGTTTCGGGGTTTCACCCCTCTTCAGCCAGGATAGCTTGATTCCAGTGGCATGGAGAGCACGGGACCCACGTCTGGGCATACCCGTCCCACTCGGGGTGACAAATGCAAAAACAACAGTTGATGGACAGAATGCAGAACAATGTCATACATTCACCCCAGTACAGAGATCTGGGCCTAAATCCATCGTTTTTTGCTCACCATGCCATTCCAGTTTGAACCCAGCCATATGCAAATCAGTCTTGACCCTGTGCCTCATGGGAACAGTCCAGCCCGAACTGCCAAGCCAGGTCCACCCTGGACTGGAAACAAGCATCCTAGGACCGGTTTCGGGGTTTCACCCTCTTCAGCCAGGATAGCTTGATTCCAGTGGCATGGAGAGCACGGGACCCACGTCTGGGCATACCCGTCCCACTCGGGGTGACAAATGCAAAAACAACAGTTGATGGACAGAATGCAGAACAATGTCATACATTCACCCCAGTACAGAGATCTGGGCCTAAATCCATCGTTTTTGCTCACCATGCCATTCCAGTTTGAACCCAGCCATATGCAAATCAGTCTTGACCCTGTGCCTCATGGGAACAGTCCAGCCCGCACTGCCAAGCCAGGTCCACCCTGGACTGGAAACAAGCATCCTAGGACCAGTTTCGGGGTTTCACCCTCTTCAGCCAGGATAGCTTGATTCCAGTGGCATGGAGAGCACGGGACCCACGTCTGGGCATACCCGTCCCACTCGGGGTGACAAATGCAAAAACAACAGTTGATGGACAGAATGCAGAACAATGTCATACATTCACCCCAGTACAGAGATCTGGGCCTAAATCCATCGTTTTTTGCTCACCATGCCATTCCAGTTTGAACTCAGCCATATGCAAATCAGTCTTGACCCTGTGCCTCATGGGAACAGTCCAGCCCGAACTGCCAAGCCAGGTCCACCCTGGACTGGAAACAAGCATCCTAGGACCGGTTTCGAGGTTTCACCCCTCTTCAGCCAGGATAGCTTGATTCCAGTGGCATGGAGAGCACGGGACCCATGTCTGGGCATACCCGTCCCACTCGGGGTGACAAATGCAAAAACAACAGTTGATGGACAGAATGCAGAACAATGTCATACATTCACCCCAGTACAGAGATCTGGGCCTAAATCCATCTTTTTTTTGCTCACCATGCCATTCCAGTTTGAACCCAGCCATATGCAAATCAGTCTTTACCCTGTGCCTCATGGGAACAGTCCAGCCCAAACTGCCAAGCCAGGTCCACCCTGGACTGGAAACAAGCATCCTAGGACCGGTTTCGGGGTTTCACCCTCTTCAGCCAGGATAGCTTGATTCCAGTGGCATGGAGAAGCACGGGACCCATGTCTGGGCATACCCGTCCCACTCGGGGTGACAAATGCAAAAACAACAGTTGATGGACAGAATGCAGAACAATGTCATACATTCACCCCAGTACAGAGATCTGGGCCTAAATCCATCGTTTTTTGCTCACCATGCCATTCCAGTTTGAACCCAGCCATATGCAAATCAGTCTTGACCCTGTGCCTCATGTGAACAGTCCAGCCCGAACTGCCAAGCCAGGTCCACCCTGGACTGGAAACAAGCATCCTAGGACCGGTTTCAGGGTTTCACCCTCTTCAGCCAGGATAGCTTGATTCCAGTGGCATGGAGAGCACGGGACCCACGTCTGGGCATACCCGTCCCACTCGGGGTGACAAATGCAAAAACAACAGTTGATGGACAGAATGCAGAACAATGTCATACATTCACCCCAGTACAGAGATCTGGGCCTAAATCCATCGTTTTTGCTCACCATGCCATTCCAGTTTGAACCCAGCCATATGCAAATCAGTCTTGACCCTGTGCCTCATGGGAACAGTCCAGCCCGAACTGCCAAGCCAGGTCCACCCTGGACTGGAAACAAGCATCCTAGGACCGGTTTCGGGGTTTCACCCTCTTCAGCCAGGATAGCTTGATTCCAGTGGCATGGAGAGCACGGGACCCACGTCTGGGCATACCCGTCCCACTCGGGGTGACAAATGCAAAAACAACAGTTGATGGACAGAATGCAGAACAATGTCATACATTCACCCCAGTACAGAGATCTGGGCCTAAATCCATCGTTTTTGCTCACCATGCCATTCCAGTTTGAACCCAGCCAAATGCAAATCAGTCTTGACCCTGTGCCTCATGGGAACAGTCCAGCCCGAACTGCCAAGCCAGGTCCACCCTGGACTGGAAACAAGCATCCTAGGACCGGTTTCGGGGTTTCACCCCTCTTCAGCCTGGATAGCTTGATTCCAGTGGCATGGAGAGCACGGGACCCACGTCTGGGCATACCCGTCCCACTCGGGGTGACAAATGCAAAAACAACAGTTGATGGACAGAATGCATAACAATGTCATACATTCACCCCAGTACAGAGATCTGGGCCTAAATCCATCGTTTTTTGCTCACCATGCCATTCCAGTTTGAACCCAGCCATATGCAAATCAGTCTTGACCCTGTGCCTCATGGGAACAGTCCAGCCCGAACTGCCAAGCCAGGTCCACCCTGGACTGGAAACAAGCATCCTAGGACCGGTTTCGGGTTTCACCCCTCTTCAGCCAGGATAGCTTGATTCCAGTGGCATGGAGAGCACGGGACCCACGTCTGGGCATACCCGTCCCACTCGGGGTGACAAATGCAAAAACAACAGTTGATGGACAGAATGCAGAACAATGTCATACATTCACCCCAGTACAGAGATCTGGGCCTAAATCCATCGTTTTTGCTCACCATGCCATTCCAGTTTGAACCCAGCCATATGCAAATCAGTCTTGACCCTGTGCCTCATGGGAACAGTCCAGCCCGAACTGCCAAGCCAGGTCCACCCTGGACTGGAAACAAGCATCCTAGGACCGGTTTCGAGTTTCACCCCTCTTCAGCCAGGATAGCTTGATTCCAGTGGCATGGAGAGCACGGGACCCACGTCTGGGCATACCCGTCCCACTCGGGGTGACAAATGCAAAAACAACAGTTGATGGACAGAATGCAGAACAATGTCATACATTCACCCCAGTACAGAGATCTGGGCCTAAATCCATCGTTTTTTGCTCACCATGCCATTCCAGTTTGAACCCAGCCATATGCAAATCAGTCTTGACCCTGTGCCTCATGGGAACAGTCCAGCCCGCACTGCCAAGCCAGGTCCACCCTGGACTGGAAACAAGCATCCTAGGACCAGTTTCGGGGTTTCACCCTTCTTCAGCCAGGATAGCTCGATTCCAGTGGCATGGAGAGCACGGGACCCACGTCTGGGCATACCCGTCCCACTCGGGGTGACAAATGCAAAAACAACAGTTGATGGACAGAGTGCAGAACAATGTCATACATTCACCCCAGTACAGAGATCTGGGCCTAAATCCATCGTTTTTTGCTCACCATGCCATTCCAGTTTGAACCCAGCCATATGCAAATCAGTCTTGACCCTGTGCCTCATGGGAACAGTCCAGCCCGAACTGCCAAGCCAGGTCCACCCTGGACTGGAAACAAGCATCCTAGGACCGGTTTCGGGGTTTCACCCTCTTCAGCCAGGATAGCTTGATTCCAGTGGCATGGAGAGCACGGGACCCACGTCTGGGCATACCCGTCCCACTCGGGGTGACAAATGCAAAAACAACAGTTGATGGACAGAATGCAGAACAATGTCATACATTTACCCCAGTACAGAGATCTGGGCCTAAATCCATCGTTTTTTTGCTCACCATGCCATTCCAGTTTGAACCCAGCCATATGCAAATCAGTCTTGACCCTGTGCCTCATGGGAACAGTCCAGCCCGAACTGCCAAGCCAGGTCCACCCTGGACTGGAAACAAGCATCCTAGGACCGGTTTCGGGGTTTCACCCTCTTCAGCCAGGATAGCTTGATTCCAGTGGCATGAAGAGCACGGGACCCACGTCTGGGCATACCCGTCCCACTCGGGGTGACAAATGCAAAAACAACAGTTGATGGACAGAATGCAGAACAATGTCATACATTCACCCCAGTACAGAGATCTGGGCCTAAATCCATCGTTTTTTGCTCACCATGCCATTCCAGTTTGAACCCAGCCATATGCAAATCAGTCTTGACCCTGTGCCTCATGGGAACAGTCCAGCCCGAACTGCCAAGCCAGGTCCACCCTGGACTGGAAACAAGCATCCTAGGACCGGTTTCGGGGTTTCACCCTCTTCAGCCAGGATAGCTTGATTCCAGTGGCATGGAGAGCACGGGACCCACGTCTGGGCATACCCGTCCCACTCGGGGTGACAAATGCAAAAACAACAGTTGATGGACAGAATGCAGAACAATGTCATACATTCACCCCAGTACAGAGATCTGGGCCTAAATCCATCGTTTTTTTGCTCACCATGCAATTCCAGTTTGAACCCAGCACAGGGTCAAGACTAATTTGCATATGGCTGGGTCCAAACTGGGGTGGCGTAGTGGGCAAAAGAACGGTGGATTTAACCCAGATCTTTTGACTGGGGGAGAATGTTTGCATTGTCAGCATTCCGTCCATCATTTGTTTGCTGTAACACTTTTCGCCCTAAGTGGGATGGGTATGCCCAGACGTGGGTCCCTTGCTCACTGTGCCACTGGATTCAAGCTAGCCTGGCTGAAGAAGGGTGACATACCCTGAAACCGGTCCCAGGATGCTTGTTTCCGGTCCAGGGAGGACCTGGCCTGGCAGTTCGGTCTGGACTGTTCCCATGGGGCACAGGGTCAAGACTAATTTGCATATGGCTGGGTCCAAACTGGGGTGGCGTAGTGGGCAAAAGAACGGTGGATTTAACCCAGATCTTTTGACTGGGGGAGAATGTTTGCATTGTCAGCATTCCGTCCATCATTTGTTTGCTGTAACACTTTTCGCCCTAAGTGGGATGGGTATGCCCAGACGTGGGTCCCTTGCTCACTGTGCCACTGGATTCAAGCTAGCCTGGCTGAAGAAGGGTGACATACCCTGAAACCGGTCCCAGGATGCTTGTTTCCGGTCCAGGGAGGACCTGGCCTGGCAGTTCGGTCTGGACTGTTCCCATGGGGCACAGGGTCAAGACTAATTTGCATAATGCTGGGTCCAAACTGGGGTGGTGTAGTGGGCAAAAGAACGGTGGATTTAACCCAGATCTTTTGACTGGGGGAGAATGTTTGCATTGTCAGCATTCCGTCCATCATTTGTTTGCTGTAACACTTTTCGCCCTAAGTGGGATGGGTATGCCCAGACGTGGGTCCCTTGCTCACTGTGCCACTGGATTCAAGCTAGCCTGGCTGAAGAAGGGTGACATACCCTGAAACCGGTCCCAGGATGCTTGTTTCCGGTCCAGGGAGGACCTGGCCTGGCAGTTCGGTCTGGACTGTTCCCATGGGGCACAGGGTCAAGACTAATTTGCATATGGCTGGGTCCAAACTGGGGTGGCGTAGTGGGCAAAAGAACGGTGGATTTAACCCAGATCTTTTGACTGGGGAGAATGTTTGCATTGTCAGCATTCCGTCCATCATTTGTTTGCTGTAACACTTGTCGCCCTAAGTGGGATGGGTATGCCCAGACGTGGGTCCCTTGCTCACTGTGCCACTGGATTCAAGCTAGCCTGGCTGAAGAAGGGTGACATACCCTGAAACCGGTCCCAGGATGCTTGTTTCCGGTCCAGGGAGGACCTGGCCTGGCAGTTCGGTCTGGACTGTTCCCATGGGGCACAGGGTCAAGACTAATTTGCATATGGCTGGGTCCAAACTGGGGTGGCGTAGTGGGCAAAAGAACGGTGGATTTAACCCAGATCTTTTGACTGGGGGAGAATGTTTGCATTGTCAGCATTCCGTCCATCATTTGTTTGCTGTAACACTTTTCGCCCTAAGTGGGATGGGAATGCCCAGATGTGGGTCCCTTGCTCACTGTGCCACTGGATTCAAGCTAGCCTGGCTGAAGAAGGGTGACATACCCTGAAACCGGTCCCAGGATGCTTGTTTCCGCTCCAGGGAGGACCTGGCCTGGCAGTTCAGTCTGGACTGTTCCCATGGGGCACAGGGTCAAGACTAATTTGCATAAGGGTGGGTCCAAACTGGGGTGGCGTAGTGGGCAAAAGAACGGTGGATTTAACCCAGATCTTTTGACTGGGGGAGAATGTTTGCATTGTCAGCATTCCGTCCATCATTTGTTTGCTGTAACACTTTTCGCCCTAAGTGGGATGGGTATGCCCAGACGTGGGTCCCTTGCTCACTGCGCCACTGGATTCAAGCTAGCCTGGCTGAAGAAGGGTGACATACCCTGAAACCGGTCCCAGGATGCTTGTTTCCGGTCCAGGGAGGACCTGGCCTGGCAGTTCGGTCTGGACTGTTCCCATGGGGCACAGGGTCAAGACTAATTTGCATATGGCTGGGTCCAAACTGGGGTGGCGTAGTGGGTAAAAGAACGGTGGATTTAACCCAGATCTTTTGACTGGGGGAGAATGTTTGCATTGTCAGCATTCCGTCCATCATTTGTTTGCTGTAACACTTTTCGCCCTAAGTGGGATGGGTATGCCAGACGTGGGTCCCTTGCTCACTGTGCCACTGGATTCAAGCTAGCCTGGCTGAAGAAGGGTGACATACCCTGAAACCGGTCCCAGGATGCTTGTTTCCGGTCCAGGGAGGACCTGGCCTGGCAGTTCGGTCTGGACTGTTCCCATGGGGCACAGGGTCAAGACTAATTTGCATATGGCTGGGTCCAAACTGGGATGGCGTAGTGGGTAAAAGAACGGTGGATTTAACCCAGATCTTTTGACTGGGGGAGAATGTTTGCATTGTCAGCATTCCGTCCATCATTTGTTTGCTGTAACACTTTTCGCCCTAAGTGGGATGGGTATGCCCAGACGTGGGTCCCTTGCTCACTGTGCCACTGGATTCAAGCTAGCCTGGCTGAAGAAGGGTGACATACCCTGAGACCGGTCCCAGGATGCTTGTTTCCAGTCCAGGGAGGACCTGGCCTGGCAGTTCGGTCTGGACTGTTCCCATGGGGCACAGGGTCAAGACTAATTTGCATATGGCTGGGTCCAAACTGGGGTGGCGTAGTGGGCAAAAGAACGGTGGATTTAACCCAGATCTTTTGACTGGGGGAGAATGTTTGCATTGTCAGCATTCCATCCATCATTTGTTTGCTGTAACACTTTTCGCCCTAAGTGGGATGGGTATGCCCAGACGTGGGTCCCTTGCTCACTGTGCCACTGGATTCAAGCTAGCCTGGCTGAAGAAGGGTGACATACCCTGAAACCGGTTCCAGGATGCTTGTTTCCGGTCCAGGGAGGACCTGGCCTGGCAGTTCGGTCTGGACTGTTCCCATGGGGCACAGGGTCAAGACTAATTTGCATATGGCTGGGTCCAAACTGGGGTGGCGTAGTGGGCAAAAGAACGGTGGATTTAACCCAGATCTTTTGACTGGGGGAGAATGTTTGCATTGTCAGCATTCCATCCATCATTTGTTTGCTGTAACACTTTTCGCCCTAAGTGGGATGGGTACGCCCAGACGTGGGTCCCTTGCTCACTGTGCCACTGGATTCAAGCTAGCCTGGCTGAAGAAGGGTGACATACCCTGAAACCGGTCCCAGGATGCTTGTTTCCGGTCCAGGGAGGACCTGGCCTGGCAGTTCGGTCTGGACTGTTCCCATGGGGCACAGGGTCAAGACTAATTTGCATATGGCTGGGTCCAAACTGGGGTGTCGTAGTGGGCAAAAGAACGGTGGATTTAACCCAGATCTTTTGACTGGGGAGAATGTTTGCATTGTCAGCATTCCGTCCATCATTTGTTTGCTGTAACACTTTTCGCCCTAAGTGGGATGGGTATGCCCAGACGTGGGTCCCTTGCTCACTGTGCCACTGGATTCAAGCTAGCCTGGCTGAAGAAGGGTGACATACCCTGAAACCGGTCCCAGGATGCTTGTTTCCGGTCCAGGGAGGACCTGGCCTGGCAGTTCGGTCTGGACTGTTCCCATGGGGTACAGGGTCAAGACTAATTTGCATATGGCTGGGTCCAAACTGGGGTGGCGTAGTGGGCAAAAGAACGGTGGATTTAACCCAGATCTTTTGACTGGGGGAGAATGTTTGCATTGTCAGCATTCCGTCCATCATTTGTTTGCTGTAACACTTTTCGCCCTAAGTGGGATGGGTATGCCCATACGTGGGTCCCTTGCTCACTGTGCCACTGGATTCAAGCTAGCCTGGCTGAAGAAGGGTGACATACCCTGAAACCGGTCCCAGGATGCTTGTTTCCGGTCCAGGGAGGACCTGGCCTGGCAGTTCGGTCTGGACTGTTCCCATGGGGCACAGGGTCAAGACTAATTTGCATATGGCTGGGTCCAAACTGGGGTGGCGTAGTGGGCAAAAGAACGGTGGATTTAACCCAGATCTTTTGACTGGGGGAGAATGTTTGCATTGTCAGCATTCCGTCCATCATTTGTTTGCTGTAACACTTTTCGCCCTAAGTGGGATGGGTATGCCCAGACGTGGGTCCCTTGCTCACTGTGCCACTGGATTCAAGCTAGCCTGGCTGAAGAAGGGTGACATACCCTGAAACCGGTCCCAGGATGCTTGTTTCCGGTCCAGGGAGGACCTGGCCTGGCAGTTCGGTCTGGACTGTTCCCATGGGGCACAGGTTCAAGACTAATTTGCATATGGCTGGGTCCAAACTGGGGTGGCGTAGTGGGCAAAAGAACGGTGGATTTAACCCAGATCTTTTGACTGGGGGAGAATGTTTGCATTGAAAGCATTCCGTCCATCATTTGTTTGCTGTAACACTTTTCGCCCTAATTGGGATGGGTATGCCCAGACGTGGGTCCCTTGCTCACTGTGCCACTGGATTCAAGCTAGCCTGGCTGAAGAAGGGTGACATACCCTGAAACCGGTCCCAGGATGCTTGTTTCCGGTCCAGGGAGGACCTGGCCTGGCAGTTCGGTCTGGACTGTTCCCATGGGGCACAGGGTCAAGACTAATTTGCATATGGCTGGGTCCAAACTGGGGTGGCGTAGTGGGCAAAAGAACGGTGGATTTAACCCAGATCTTTTGACTGGGGGAGAATGTTTGCATTGTCAGCATTCTGTCCATCATTTGTTTGCTGTAACACTTTTCGCCCTAAGTGGGATGGGTATGCCCAGACGTGGGTCCCTTGCTCACTGTGCCACTGGATTCAAGCTAGCCTGGCTGAAGAAGGGTGACATACCCTGAAACCGGTCCCAGGATGCTTGTTTCCGGTCCAGGGAGGACCTGGCCTGGCAGTTCGGTCTGGACTGTTCCCATGGGGCACAGGGTCAAGACTAATTTGCATATGGGTGGGTCCAAACTGGGGTGGCGTAGTGGGCAAAAGAACGGTGGATTTAACCCAGATCTTTTGACTGGGGGAGAATGTTTGCATTGTCAGCATTCCGTCCATCATTTGTTTGCTGTAACACTTTTCGCCCTAAGTGGGATGGGTATGCCCAGACGTGGGTCCCTTGCTCACTGTGCCACTGGATTCAAGCTAGCCTGGCTGAAGAAGGGTGACATACCCTGAAACCGGTCCCAGGATGCTTGTTTCCGGTCCAGGTAGGACCTGGCCTGGCAGTTCGGTCTGGACTGTTCCCATGGGGCACAGGGTCAAGACTAATTTGCATATGGCTGGGTCCAAACTGGGGTGGCATAGTGGGCAAAAGAACGGTGGATTTAACCCAGATCTTTTGACTGGGGGAGAATGTTTGCATTGTCAGCATTCCATCCATCCATCATTTGTTTGCTGTAACACTTTTCGCCCTAAGTGGGATGGGTATGCCCAGACGTGGGTCCCTTGCTCACTGTGCCACTGGATTCAAGCTAGCCTGGCTGAAGAAGGGTGACATACCCTGAAACCGGTCCCAGGATGCTTGTTTCCGGTCCAGGGAGGACCTGGCCTGGCAGTTCGGTCTGGACTGTTCCCATGGGGCACAGGGTCAAGACTAATTTGCATATGGCTGGGTCCAAACTGGGGTGGCGTAGTGGGCAAAAGAACGGTGGATTTAACCCAGATCTTTTGACTGGGGGAGAATGTTTGCATTGTCAGCATTCCGTCCATCATTTGTTTGCTGTAACATATTTATAGGATGGAAGCAGCAGTGGTTTCTTCATGAAGGAGGAGGAGGCCAGCCCCCTGTCCGCTGCGAGCCGTGCGTAAATGTGAAAAATTAAATGGCAATGAAATCATTTCATTGTCATTTTATTTTTCACCAATGCGCGCTGCAGCACCCAGCCTGCCCGCAAGCCAGGAGAAATGCTGGGCTTGTCCTCTGCTGCTGACTGGCAGGATGGAGAACTGGAGAAGTGGCTGGCCAGACGCTCCAAAGTGTGCATGTCAGTTTGTCTGGCTGTCCTACAACGGTCAGCCTGACATGCGCACTTTGAAGCTCTCCAACCTGAGCTGTATTAGACGGCTGGGAAGAGCAAGCACAGGCCTCCAGGGCCTGAAGGAGCGTCCTGTCAATCTGCTCCATCCAATCCTGGTGCTTCTCTCATGCTGGTTAATAGCAAGAGAGCAGCGTCTGGGTTGGTTAAGGGCGCTATTCTTGCCACAGACTGCAGAAGAACACAGAGGAGGATGCTCAGTCCATGGGTAAGTACCATTTAAGGTTACTTTATTTATTACAAATGTTAGTGTAATGCATGTCAGTGTAGTGATTTAGTTTGTGTTTATGTTGCATGGTGCTTGTTTATTTTGGACTTTTGGAGGGAGGGGTTGTTTAATTTTTCTTTTTGGGAAGTGGTGGGGCACTTAGCTCGCCCCACCACTTTCAAAGGTTACAAGCTGCCCCTGGATGGCGGTGCTTCCTGGCTGATGGCATGTGAATGAGCCGGCTCGCTCCTGCTCAAGTTACTTCTGAAGCATCCCTGAATAAATCTATAGTAGTCAAGAGGTAGTTAACATTCCACCCTGAGCATTCTGGGTTCAGTGAAGAAGACGAGAGGCACCAGCTGATGATGACTTTTTAGTAGTGAGTTCCTAATTTCCTGGAAATTGTGTGGCCTTAACATTTCTGCTGCCAGCGAGCTGCAATCTGTTGAAACTGCAGTTTGTTCTTTTAAAAGATTTATCCACATGAGTTCACAATCCATCAAGGGGGTGGAACACTCTGTGCTTTGACTCTTGAGCAAGGCCTCTGCAAAAGAAGCAAGGCTGCAAAGAATGATGTCTGGTATTTTGCATCTCACTCTCCTCTCAGACTCTTCTGTGTGCTCTTTCCTTACAATTCATTCACTCCCGATCCATCTATCAATGTACTGCATCTCACACACAAAATCTTATTACTGTGCACTAATCAAGTGATATACATACATATATATAGTTATACTTATGGTTATACTTACATTAAGAAACTAACACTTGTGGCCTAAAGTTACTTAACTGTATATAAAAGAACAAGGGGTCACCCAGTAACCCTGGGACCTGGGTAACTAAGTGATAAAGAAAAACAATGGTCCCTCAAGGGGGGGAAGTGTGGACCTTTAATTCCTCAGAAAATGTTAGTTTAACCGTCAACAGATTGGTTCCATTCCAAAACAAGACAGTTTTATACTGCTTGTTCAATAACAGAAAAAATCATTGAAATTTCATAATCAATCCAATTTAAAGGTATAAAGGTGATCCTAAGTGGTGCAGAGCAGCGCAAGTGAGATAGGTGAGTGTAGAAGTGCGCTGGTGCTATACAGTCTATCTACATAAATAGTGACATATTCAGGATGCAAAGGTGGTTAGTACACACTCTGACACAGAGTGAAATGCTCCAGAATTGAATAAAAACCAGTACACTATTATTGTGTCAACGTTTCAACCCTATACATTCAATTTAAACAGGGTCATTATCAGGACGCAGGTTGAGAAGCACCCAATTTGTGAGATGGATGTGGAGAAAGCAAGGTATTCTTTTGAAGGGCACTGTCACATCGGATGACTCAGATGTGGCACAGAATAAATTCAAATCCATTGTGTTAAGTCAACAGTCAAAACGTGTATGAAATAACATGAGATTCCGAGAGGGATCCATCCGGTGTGGAGTGGATGGCCCACTAGGAATGGTTCTTCAACAATAATGAATTAAGGGCAACTTGATGTTGCCTCAAAGCGCTGCACTGGGTCAGTCGCTGGACAAAGGAACCAGGTAATTAAAACCAACACTGTGGAGCATTGGTGCACTGTAGCCCCATGAGGGTATTGATTAAACAAACCCTCAAGAGCGCTAAGCTCAGGGAATAAAACCTCTAACTACCAAAACGATCGTTTGACTGCAAAGTCGATCGGGGCATACATCTTATCTGCTGAGCTCCGGCACACATGTCTGGTTGCTAAAATGCAGCCCGAACCGCTGACAAGAATTGCACCAAATTTGGCAAAAAGGATGCTCTTGGTCCAGAAAGAGGCCATTTGTGATTTGGTGTAAATCCATTCCGTAGTTTTGGAGTTATTAAAAGAAAAAGAAATATAGATATCCAGGGATGCAGATCCTTTGCGGATATACCGAGGAGGAGTCACAAATCGACATGCCAATAGCAATTTGGCGATTGGCTGGCCCCAACTTGACTGAAAAGTTGCAGGCGCCATTTTACAGATCGTAGCATGGTCATGGGGGTTATAATTTAATGTGGAAACTGATTGTTGGGGTCAGGGTAGAGGTACCCTGACCCCATGGGTGTGTTACAGGGGTCACAGTAGGACCCTTAAATGTGAAAAAATTACCTTAAAATCTTTTTTTTACACATGTGGGTACTTGCGGATCTGCCGCGGTGCTCAGCACAGCCCCCGTTTGGATCCTCAGTGGATCCACGAATCCTGCTGTAACTTAAAAAAGACATACTCACAGACCCAACATAGGCACTCACACACCCCACCCACTCAGAGACCCACACAGAGACTCATACACCCACTCACAGACCTCCCCAGGCACTCACACACCTACTCATAGACCCATTCACAGTCTCACTCACCCACTTAGAGACCCACTAACACACTCGCAGACACACTCACAGATCCATACAGACACTCAACACCCACTCACAGACCCACACGGACACTTACACACTCGCTCACAGACCTAGACACACACTCATAGACCCACTTATAGATCCACACAGACACACACACGCTCACAGACCCGCACAGACACTCAAAGACCCACTCACACTCATACACTCACACACCCACAGAGTCACTCACACACCCATTGACAGACACACACACCCCTACTCACAGGCTCATACAGGCACTCACAGACCAACTCAGAGACCCACATAGCCACTCACTCACAGACCCATACAGACATTCACACACCTAGTGACAGACCCACACAGGAACTCACCCACTCACACCCACACAGGCACTCACATATTCACTCACAGACCCACGCAGACACTCACACCTCCACTAACAGACCCACTCAGGCACTCACACACCCAGTGACAGACTCACACAGGAACTCACCCACTCACACCCACACAGGCACTCACATATCCAATCACAGACCCACACAGACACTCTCACCCCCACTCACAGACCCACACAATTACTCCCACTCACATACCTAAGCTAACTATAACTTATGCCACCTTAATGCACTGCTTATGACCTCACATATTACATCACTCCGATGATTTGCAACTATTGTTCACCGTAGACAATTCCCCTGAGTCAATTTCAGATTTTCAGTCTACTATGCAATTCATTAGCTTCTAGATGGATCACAACCATCTGAAACTAAACCCAGGCAAGACCGAACTAGTCCTGACTGGCGGCAGTCTAAATCTGTGGGGCCCACATTACTGGCCTAACGAATTAGGTCCCCCCGACTCCTGCCTCATCAGCTAAAAGTCTGGGAGTCACCATAAACAATTACCTTTCCCTGAAAACTCACGTAGGTGCTGTGGTCTCCTCTTGCTGCTATCAGCTGCGAAAAATCAAGAAAAGAAGTAGACTACTCACTCATGCAGCCTTGATACAGGTGGTGATAGCCTTGGTCGTATCACGCCTTGATTTTGCTAACGCTATCTATCTTGGCATACCACTCTACCTCTCTAAAAAGCTCCAGATGGTACAAAATCAAGCGGCTAGACTGATCTATAAACAACCCAGGTGGCAACATGCCTCCCCCTCCTGAGGAAACTGCACTGACTCCCTATTCCCCAACGTTGCACCTTTAAAATCGGCTGCCTATTGTTCAAATCCCTGCATGGCCAGACCCCTAAATTCATAGACAGCCTCATTTCTCGCTACACTCCCTCACGCAACCTGCGATCGGCTCATCTTCAACTCCTGACTGTCTCTTCGTTCAAACTCAAGCGCCAAGGGGGATGCAGGTTTGCCACTCTAGCTCCAAAAATGTGGAACTCCATCCCCTTGGAAATCAGGTCTAGCACCAACCTACTGAATTTTAGAAAGTCTCTTAAAACCTGGCTGTTCACCCAGGCCCACGAATGAACCACCCAGCCCGGCTTCCAAGATAGCGCCATGAAGCTAATCGGTGTACGAGCGCTTTACAAAACCCTTTAACATTAACATTAACATCACTCATGACATGGTAAGCGACATCACTGATGACATCTCAAATGAAGAGGATTTTCCTCCCGCCGGGCATTTCCGTAACTCAGATCTGAAGACAAGTTTGTGCTACTGGAATGATCTTCTGGGTGCAACATCGGGGCAAAATGTTGTGGCTGCTATTACAGGACATGGGGGCTCAGTACCTGCACCCTGACAGTGAAGGTGAAAGGGGGAAGGGTGACCACACTCTGACCCCCAAAACAATTCCAGGGCCCCAAAGGGACTCGCTTCTGGTTATGCTTTTTAAAAAAAAAAAAATATGTGGAATCTATGTGTGAATCCTGTCTATCTCAAGTTTAAACCTCTCTCCCCAATTTCACAGACCCAGTCCGGGATCTGTGGCTTTGGCAAACCACATGGGCATAGTGCCAAGGAAATAGGGCAAGCTTCTTGGGTGTATTTTGACCCATTTCCGCTACTGCAGATCCAGGTCATATCTTTGAAGCTGGCCACATGCTAAAACCTTTGGTACCTGTGGTCCATTCAAGCTGCACAGTGGGGGTTGGCCGCCTGTTGAGGTATGGGGTATGAGTTCTGTCCAGAGGCCAACCCTACATCCCACCCCTGCTGTGCATGGCCAAAGACCATGTGTATCTGGGGTTGGCAGCCTACCACTGCATTTGAGCAAAGGCTAGGAGCAGTGGGTATGGCCTTGCATCAATGGAGCTGTGCATGACCTGGATGGAAGCCAGGCCCTAAAGCTCACCTCCGCTGCATCCAGCCAAATGTCGTATATAGTGGAGTTCAGAAATCTGCAAATGCTGTGGTCCAATGGGGAGGCCAGGCCCTACAGCCCACTGCTGGTGGGCATGGCCAGAAGCCATGCGTATTTGGAGTTACCCACTTGTCAATGGTGGTGGGAAATAGGTCCTGGCCAGGCCATATCGGTACCCACCACTGTGCATCGCTAACTGTTGTGTGTAGTGTGGGCCTACCACCCAGAGGTCAGGCCAGGCCCTTTAGCCAACTACCACGCAGTGGGGGTTGGCCAACTACAGAGAGTGGGGCGCAGGGCCTGGCTAGAGTCCAGGCCCTCTGCATAACCGCTGCTTATGAAACTAATGATGCTACATTTTCTGCAATTTATTGGAACCGCAGTCCCTCAATAAACCCATTAAGGGAGCAATGGGAAAACCATGTGGCTAGAGACAGATTTGCCTTGGATCCCCAGAGGTCCAACCACTCCCAAAACTTGCAAGAATTTTTTTTATTAAAAAACAAAATGCATTTATAAAGTAAAAGTGGCCCTGAGAAGAACTTTTTTGTTCATTATGTGTTTTGTGCAAATGCAGAGATAGAACTAGATACATTTCTGCAGTTTGCTTAGGAAGATCCTATTGTCTCTTGCTGTGAAAAGGGACACCATCTCTTCAGAACATTCTTGGCATGTCGAAACACATATTTTTATTGTAGATAGATCCAATGCAATAGGCCGATATAGATGCAGAAATCACTTTGTTGACATGTTTACAGGACTTATTTGTGGATGAATTGGTCGATCTATTTCCACTTTTGCCTTTCAATGATAGGTGAGTATACAAAGGTTGTGTGGGTGAAGAGATGCATTAGGTTTGCAAAGGTTTCTATCTCTTTGAAGGATAAAAGAACACAAGTAACTATGCTTAATTAATTCCGTCCACAATGCACAATCATTGGGGCATATTCACAAGGAGCTATCGCCGAATTAACGGCACTTTATCGCAGCCAAAGTCGTGATAAATTTACCTCCCCATTCACAAGCCGGTGTTAACAGCCCACAGCACCAGTTTACCCGCGCTAGCAGCAGCAAAAAACATCGCCACAGAGGACTCCCGCAAATATCGCTAATGAGATGCAGAGTAGGCGTTCCCGTGACAAAAGCCGAGACAACAGCACACCTCAACATTCACAACGACCAGCCACATCCGCGATAAAAACACAAAACAGGCGATAAGGCGCGTTAGCACCAGGAAATTTACACCTGTTCTGACCTGGTGTAAAGTCGGACGGCAGCCAGCACCACAAAAGGGAGCACAGCCCAGGGCCACATCCGAAGGGCAACAGATGCCATGGAGCCACCCATCATGCGGCCCGGACACCCAAGAGGGCCACAACACCCACTGCCACCACCCCAGGACCCCAACTCACACCCGCAACACACCCCCCCGGGACCACCCACAACCCCAGACTAAAAAATTGCACACCAACACCACGAATCCCAAAACAAATATTTTGCCTGATGTCGCACAAGCAGGAAAATAAACATACATGCGTGGCCAGAAAATGGAGAATCAGTCATACATCAATGCAATCACCAACACAAAACACCATACAAACAAAAGCAGAAACAACCCTTAGGATGAGTCCTAGCTGCTCCTCACTGGACAATCCGTAGCACACAGCCTGGAAGACCAAATCCAAGAGAAGAAGGTGTGCCATGCGCCCAACAAATGAAAGAGAGGGAGAGAGTGAGGGAGAGAGACGGAGTGAGATAGCACAAGCAGCGCAAGGCCGCTCGGGCACCTGGCTACACATGCCAACATGTGTGTGTGCATCGCCATCCGTACACCATGAGCCCAAGGCCGTGTCCCAATCTCAGCGCCAAACCCACATCACATTCCGAAAACGAAAGTAGGAGTCAGACAAACATCAGGGATGAAAGCACCTCTGACCTTGGTCCAGAACGCGCCTGGAACACCCTGATAGAGATGCAATGGCAGATGGGGACGACTCCCACACCACGCATTCCGCAAATGAACCATCCGACTCATCCACAGCCCACACACAGAAGCCCCTGCCTGTGGCACCCCCGCATGGGATGCCCTTGACACTCATGGAAACAGCAACCCATAACCCACAACGTTGCACACACATTCGAATCATTGCTCAGAGCTGTGGCATATCCTCCACACAACTGCCGCAGTCCAGAAGAGTGCCTGTTCACGAGACGCACCAACGCAATGGCAGGCCATACCGGGAACATGCACAACCCCCGTCACGTGGAACAGTACCGTGCACGTATGCTGCATTTACTGGGCGCACTGCCACTGGCAGTGCTGCGGATCAGTTACAGGCTCAGCTTCCGCATTGCCCACATCACCTGCGTCCAGCCCTGGTTCCACTGCCGAACATGCACATTCGAGTGTCCCATGGATGTCTGCCTATCCAACACAACTGTTGATGAATTGGACTATGACTTGTGTCTGCGCCCCTGTTGGATCACGAACAGGAGTGTAACCGAGACAGCCGTGCATGGGATGCCTTGACATACTGCGTATGTATTGGTAGTTGTGCATGGGAGATTGCACAATTTCTCATGTGCAGTGACCACATCGAGGCGCTCCCCTATTGGGCTGTGTTGCAGATCGGTGAGACGGCATGGGCTGAGCACACCTGCCCGGACCACCTAATGGATTGGCTCACCCTGGTGTTCCTTGAACACGATAACGACGTACTATTGGAACACATTGCACATGAAGCTGCACGGGCATTCATGGACGAGTAACTACGTTCCTGCAGCCACATCCGATTGCCACCCACAGCACATGGCCCAATAACATGTTGCATCGTGGGGATTGCTCACATATCCCACCACAACAGAGGACATGTCTGCCAACGTTCGGGCTCTGGATGCATGTGCGTGGAATAACGCTTGTGTACACACACCTGTGCAAGGCGACGCAGGTCCATGGTCAGAGCAACACAGCGTCGCCTGGCAACGTTGCCAATTCGGACACACTGCTGGGTGAGAGCACACACATGGCAATGTAGCACGACATGTGAACCTGTCGGACCCTCACACCTAATCACTGTCGGCAGAGCAGACAATCGGCGCACCCCGGAGGCAGAGCACCATGCAGACCCCACGTGCAGTGAGTCGTGCCCCCTCACACGGGGCAATGTGCAGATGCCAAACAACACATGACTCATCCAGCAAGGCAAGGTGGGCTGTGAAGCAGCTGAGAGGCTTTTTGAGTGGATTTTCTTCTCCAACTGGCTGTAGGAATTGTTTTTTTTTGTGCGAGAAGCCTTTTTTTCTTACCCTTTTTTTGCAGCAGGAAGTAAGTGCCCCAGAGACTCCAACTTCCTGTTCATGTTCAGCAGGCTCTTCCCAGTGCTTTGTCGATCTCCTGGTCACTTTTCAATTGGATTTGGAGCCGGAAGGATCACTCTCCTTGTCTGCTGCATATATACCATTGGATTTAAGGACTTTGTATTTGAGATATCAAAAGTAAGTTAAAAAACTGTTGTATAAGAGTGTTGTTTGTTTGATTGGGGGCATGCACCAGGATTTATTTGGACTTTTATTCGATTTTTTTTAAATTTATTGTGGTGGGTGGCCTGCAGTTTCAGCAGGGGCCTAGGTTTTTTTTTACATGTAATTTACTGGTTTTGTAAAGGAAATATATTTCACAGTTTAGTACATTTTCTCCATGATTTTTAATAAAAATTGCAATATTAGTTTAATTTACTATGTGGTCTAGTTTGCCAATGGGCCTTCAAGACAGTAGGCCCAGTACAAGTCATGGGTGCATGAAACAAGTGTTTCTGTGGTGTCTGTTGAATTGAAACATCATTTAGGCCATGGATGGCATTTGACTAAATTCCAAAATAAGTTTTTTGGGGGTATTTCACATTTCTTTTTTTGCAAACAGCCTGTACGTGGGGTAATATACCATGCCTCTTTTGTTTGACCAGTGTGTAAGTGTGTTTGCCATAGGCCACCATTTGTTTTTGTTCCCCATGCCATGTGACCAGGGGTCATTTTTTTGTATAGTCAGTGTCCATAGGTCTGTATGTGTTCTTTGTTTTCCATACCTCTTGCTTGTTGTTTGACCATGTGGCTGGTGGCCACCTCCCCGGGGCTATGTTTATTAAATAAAGTATGGGGGGCTTGTGCCCCCCCACACAGCCCCAGGGACCACCAACTCCCCGGGGCTTTTGTATTGTTGGAGGTGGGCCACGCGGCCCCCCTCATGGAGCCGTACTGGACCTGGGGACCGCCACCCCCCAGGGACGGCTCCAGCAATGTCCTGAGGTGTCCACACCCCAGGATATTGCAGTTTGCTATGGTTTGGTTGGAGCACTGCTCCCGCCAATACATAGCAAACCAACCAACCAATCCCACTCCAAGAGTGCACCAGGAGGCGTGTTTGCAGAGTGGTGGAAAAAGGGGGCGTGGCCTGTGATCACCTCTCAGCAATCCCACTGTGTGGGGCTTACTGGAGATAGCAGGTAGGCTAGTTGGCCCCTAAGGACCGCCAGCAGTAAAGAAGACTTCATCCCCCAACCAAGAGCGTGCCAGGAGGCATGTTTGCAGAGTGGTGGACACACGGGCCATGGCCTGCTATCAGAACTCAGCAATCCTGCTGTGTGGGACTTACTGGAGGTAATAGGAGGGGTAGTTGGCCCCCAAGGACGTCCTTGAGGGCTAACTACACCTCCTGTTACCTCCCGTAAGTCCCACACAGTGGGATTGCTAAAAGGTCTTCTGAGGCCACACACCCCTTTCTCCACCACTCTGCAAACGCGCCTCCTGGCACACTACTGGTTGGGGAATGAAGTCCACTCTACTCCTGAGTGCTCTTGGGGGCCAAGAAGCCCTCCTGGTACCTCCAGTAAGTCCTACGCAGCAGAATGTCTGAGTGCTGGTTGGAGGCCCAGCCCCCTTTCTCCACCACTCTGCAAACGTGACGGCTAGTTAAAAAACCATAGAAAAAACCACAGGTTTCAGGGATGTTGCAGTTAGAAATTAGCATTTAAAAAACCTTAGAAATTCACTGAAAAAAACAGAGGTTACAGGGACGTTATAGTTTAGGCTGACATTTCCCTCGTACAAAACCAGAGAAATTCAGCTGTTATAGTTAGATAAGCTAACTATGACTCACACCCCGCAATGCACTGCTTATGACCTCACATATTACATCACTCATGACAGGGTCAGTGACATCCCTGATGACATCTCAAATGACATCACTGATGACATCATCCACAGCATATCTGACACACCCACTCACACCCCTATAGAATCTTTTATACACCCACTGCCACTCCCACACACCCATTCACAAACCCATTCACAGAGCCATACCAGTACTTACACACCCACTCACTGATTCATTGATCTATACACACATCCACTGGCTCACCCATGCTGCCACTCATAGACCCACTCACTCACTAATACAGCCATTTACATATCCACTCATACAGCCATACAGGTGCTCACACTGAGTGAGTCACCCATAGAACTACTCTCACACCTAGACACTCACCCATACAGTCAGTCATACAGCCACTTACTCACCCAAACAGTTACATACCCACCCACTTACTCATACAAATAGTAACACATACTCACTCATCTATACAGTCACTGACAGAAGCATGCACACATGTGTATAGCCACTCTCACATTCACTCATTCACGCATACAGTCACTCATATACCTCGTCACTCACGTACACTGCCTTTCACATACTCAGTTACTCACTCATACTGACACATGCACTCAATCACCGACACAGTCATTCAGACACTCACTCACCCATACAACTATTCACACATGCAACAGTACCCCAATCAGCCACAGACTCACCCACTCACTGATCCATACAGGCAGTCACACACCTCCTCACCCACAAACACAGACACCCAGACAACCATAGACATAGTCAGACAACCAATCAATCACCCATATAGCCATTCACGTACCCACTAACACACTCATACACCCACTTAGACATCCACTGACAGACAGATACACACATTCACACAACCAGTCACTCACCCATACAATCACTGAGGCACCTAATCACTCACTTATACAGTCAGTCACGCACCCACTGAGTCATCCATACAGGCACTCATACACCCACTGATTCACCAATACACCTTAGTATATATATTTAACACTCCTAAACTTTTAGAAAACACTCACAGTCACTGGATGAAGTGATCACTGATGTCATCAGTGATGTCACTGACCATGTCATGAGTGATGTGATATGTGAGGTCATAAGCAGTGCATTGCGTGGGCGCAATTTATAGTTAGCTCAGCTAACTATAACGGCTGAATTTCTCCGTTTTTGTATGAGTGAAATGTCAGCCTAACTATAACATCCCTGTAACCTTTGGTATTTTCCGTGACTATATTCTACCTACTGGCGACCCCCAGTAGGTGATATATATATATATAAAGGATATTAAGGTTCTCCTTGACTTGTATGCACATGTTACCTATAGTCACAACATGGCATATAGATATTTTTAACCATAAGTCTTTTGGATTGGAGGAGATTTTTAATTCAGGTAGTTATTTTCACCACTTAATTCACTGTGCACTTTTCACGCACGTCTCCTCCACTCTCCCCTATGCACACCCTCTCCACCACTCTCACCATGTGCGTTCCTTTCACAATTTTGCTTTGTAGTAGCCGCTTACCTTTGTCCTGTTGGGTGCTTGTTTCTGGGCCCCATGTTGCCAGGACGATGTATTGTTGCACACAACATAGAGGCTTGCGCAGCAGACAGCACTCTCAGACATTCTGAAATTTTTGGCGCACACATTATTTCAGTCCCGATTTTTTCACCTCCAAGGCTCCAGGCACGGTCTTTTATTTTCTAATTAACTGGCAGGGTCATCCCAGGGCCCCCGCGGCTGAGACTTTATGAGCCTAAACCAGAGTCATAGGCACTTCAGCACGCCACACGCCAGCATACGATAGAAGGCTGACACCTTCATCGCACCATATTCTGATAAACACAAACAGATTGAGATGTTTGTCTACTCAGGCCGCGCAATAGCCAGAAAGTTGGG
Source organism: Calotriton arnoldi (assembly GCA_963921515.1). Taxonomy (NCBI): domain Eukaryota; kingdom Metazoa; phylum Chordata; class Amphibia; order Caudata; family Salamandridae; genus Calotriton; species Calotriton arnoldi. The sequence goes on along the minus strand of CAWUFW010002267.1, from coordinate 2,229,503 downwards.
AGTTTTTCTCGTGCATGCATTGCACTTGTAATGAATTTCGCCGCCACAGGATTTTATCTTTATTTTTGCATAGTCTGTTTTTCCTGTTGTTTCTATGCCTTGTCATGTCACTAGTAGCTCGTTTTCCTGCTTGCAGTAAAATGACACGTATGACTTTTGGTGTTAGCTGTAGTAAAATGCTTACTCATGACAATGGACATAGTAATCAGACTACTACATCCAAACCACACTCACCTGTATATATACTGCACATGTCTGTTCATAGCGCTATGTGATCAAGGCTGCATGTCTGGCAGCCGAAACGCGTCATGTTGGACCTTTTTTGATGTGTGAATAAACTACCATCCTGTTTCCACACCAGCTTTTGGAGTCTGTGCCCGTGTGTTGCGCCGGAGTGCCTGTCGTGACATTGGGATTTCTTCATGATATATATATATATATATATATATATATTATCTACTGGCGGTCGCCAGTAGATAGTTATAGTTAAAACCTATTATCCATAGGAAATCCGCGACATTCTATTTGAAATAACGTTGGCGCCGGTTGACGAATCTTCGCGAAAGTTTCCAACTTGTTGGGGCGCTCCGGTCCGCTCCTATCCTGAAAGTCTTGGGGTGATACGTCAAGCGGGGGCCGAGAAAAAAGGGGGTCCCAAAACGCATTTTCCCCATTCATTTTTCCATAGGAACCTTTAGTCGCAGCTACAGCCCGAACTGCTGAACGGAATTACACCAAATTTGGCAAAGAGGTAGCCCTTGGTTCAGTGTCGTGCCTTTTGCTTAAATGGTGTAAATCCGTTCAGTAGTTCCTGAGAAAATCAAAAGTAAAGTCACATATATATCTGGGCGGAGCCTAACCACACATGTCATCGTGAGATCTGATTGGCTGTCAGCACTTCATCCTGGAATTGCTGGCAGCCATCTTGGGACCAATATAAATGATAGTACCTCATTGAAATGCATTGTAGTGAATAGAAGATTTTGAGGGTCACCCAAAGGAGAACTATAAAGGGTGATAACAGGCTTTAGTTACATTAGAATTTATTTGTTGATGGTACCATACTAATTTTAGGAATTGTGGTGTATTCTAAGGTGATTTTACCATGTGAAAAACCTTCTGCTGGGATATCATGAATCATGTTTGAGAGAACACTATTTTCTCATGCTTGTCCCATGGAGGTTTGGAAGGTGCTCCAGAAGCTAAAATGAGAGCATATTTTCTGTAAATTCACTTTATCTTTCTCACTCATGTGAGAATGAAGTCTGACATTCTCAGTAAAACATGTACATCCAACAAGGGCAGAGACTGTCAGTTGATTCCTTTGTGTTCTACTGCAGCTTCCCAGAGTGTTCTAAAGAACAACTAGAGTGCTAACAGCCTTACTTATGACAAAAGTATGGCACACCTGAAGCCATCTTGATTGGAATAAACTGGTAACACTTAAACAATTTCATTTAAAAAGGAACAAAATGATGGGGTTCATTTTGTCATAGAAATTATGGTTAGTGCTGTAGAAAGAAAAATTAGGACATGTTTCAAGTGTGATCTCAAATATCTTCCTGTTATATTTCAACAGGAGCAGCCTGCCAGTTGATGCCTTTGTGTTCTACTGCAACTTCCCAGAGTGTTCTAAAGAACAACTAGAGTGCTAACAGCCTTACTTATGACAAAAGTATGGCACACCTGAAGCCATCTTGTTTGGAATAAACTGGTAACACTTAAAACATTTAATTTAAAAAGGAACAAAATGATGGGGTTCATTTTGTCATAGAAATTATGGTTAGTGCTGTAGAAAGAAAAATTAGGACATATTTCAAGTGTGATCTCAAATATCTTCCTGTTATATTTCAACAGGAGCAGCCTGCCAGTTGATGCCTTTGTGTTCTACTGCAGCTTCCCAGAGTGTTCTAAAGAACAACTAGAGCGCTAACAGCCTTACTTATGACAAAAGTATGGCACACCTGAAGCCATCTTGATTGGAATAAACCGGTAACACTTAAAACATTTAATTTAAAAAGGAACAAAATGAGGGGTTCTTTTTGAAATAGAAATTATGGTTAGTGCTGCAGAAAGAAAAATTAGGGCATGTTTTAAGTGAGATCTCAAATCCTCTTCTATTTCATTAGAAAATTCTGACATGCAGACTGAAACAATCACTTTCAATACCAGCAGCAGACTACCAGTTAACTCCCTGGTGAGCAGTAGCTTTACTCCACTGATCTAATGAGCAACTAGAGTGCTAACATTCTGAATTTATGGCAGATGTGAGACACATCTGAATGCCTTCTTGATGGAATCAAAGTAAAAAACTGAAAGCATTTCCTACTGAGGAGACTGCAGTAAATGAAGAAATTAGGAAACTTCATAACAAAGAAGTCTTCCAAGATGGCCACCAGTGAAAAAAGAGCCCAAATGTAGCACAAATATTACCCAGATGTAGCCCACATATAGCCCAATGACAAAAGTGTGCAAAACACTTTTTATTTTTAGTTTTTTTGCAGTTTTATGTAGTGCAGACTGGTCAGGTATTGGAGCATTGCATCTTAAAACATGACCCCCTACACTACAAAAACACCACTGCACTACCTTAAACCCTAAAACACTACCCCCAGCACGACCCCCTACACTACACAAGCACCACTGCACTATCCTAAACCCTAAAACACTACCCCCAGCACGAGCCCCTACACTACCCAAACACCACTGCACTACCCTAAAACATGACCCCCTACACTACACAAACACCACTGCACTACCCTAAACCCTAAAACACTACCCCCAGCACGACCCCCTACACTACACAAGCACCACTGCTCTACCCTAAACCCTAAAACACTACCCCCAGCACGACCCCCTACACTACACAAACACCACTGCACTACCCTAAACCCTAAAACACTACCCCCAGCACGACCCCCTACACTACCCAAACACCACTGCACTAACCTAAATCCTAAAACACTACCCCCAGCACGACCCCCTACACTACCCAAACACCACTGCACTACCCTAAAACATGACCCCCTACACTACAGAAACACCACTGCACTTTTCCTAAACCCTAAAACACTACCCCCAGCACGACCCCCTACACTACACAAGCACCACTGCACTACCCTAAACCCTAAAACACTACCCCCAGCACGACCCCCTACACTGCCCGAACACCACTGCACTGCCCTAAACCCTGAAACACCAGCCCCTGCATGACCCCCTACACTGCCCGAACACCACTGCACTGCCCTAAACCCTGAAACACCACCCCTAGCATGACCCCCTACACTGCCCGAACACCACTGCACTGCCCTAAACCCTGAAACCACCCCTTCACGACCCCCTACACTGCCCGAACACCACTGCACTGCCCTAAACCCTGAAACACCACCCCCAGCATGACCCCCTACACTGCCCGAACACCACTGCACTGCCCTAAACCCTGAAACACTACCCCCAGCAAGACCCCCTACACTGCCCGAACACCACTGCACTGCCCTAAACCCTGAAACATCACCCCCAGCAAGACCCCCTACACTGCCCGAACACCACTGACCTAAACCCTGAAACACCACCCCCAGCACGACCCCCTACACTGCCCGAACACCACTGCACTCCCCTAAACCCTGAAACACTACCCCCAGCATGACCCCCTACACTGCCCGAACACCACTGCACTGCCCTAAACCCTGAAACACCACCCCCAGCAAGACCCCCTACACTGCCCAAACACCACTGCACTGCCCTAAACCCTGAAACACCACCCCCAGCACGACCCCCTACACTGCCCGAACACCACTGCTCTGCCCAAAACCCTGAAACACCAGCCCCAGCACGACCCCCTACACTGCCCGAACACCACTGCACTGCCCTAAACCCTGAAACACCAGCCCCAGCATGACCCCCTACACTGCCCGAACACCACTGCACTGCCCTAAACCCTGAAACACCACCCCAGCACGACCCCCTACACTGCCCGAACACCACTGCACTGCCCTAAGCCCTGAAACACCAGCCCCAGCACAACCCCGTACACTGCCCGCACACCACTGCACTGCCCTAAACCCTGAAACAGCAGCCCCAGCACAACCCCGTACACTGCCCGAACACCACTGCACTGCCCTAAAACCTGAAACACCAGCCCCAGCACGACCGCCTACACTGCCCGAAAACTACTGCACTGCCCTAAACCCTGAAACACCACCCCCAGCAAGACTACCTACACTGGCCGAACACCACTGCACTGCCCTAAACCCTGAAACACCACCCTCTGCACGAGCCCCTACACTGCCCAAACACTACTGCACTGCCCTAAACCCTGAAACACCAGCCCCAGCACCACTCCCTACAATGCCCGAACACCACTGTACTGCCCTAAACCCTGAAACACCACCCCCTGCACCGCCCCTACACTGCCCGAACACCACTGCACTGCCCTAAACCCTGAAACACCACCCCTGCATGACCCCCTACACTGCCCGAACACCACTGCACTGCCCTAAACCCTGAAACACCACCCCTGCACCACCCCCTACACTGCCCGAACACCACTGCACTGCCCTAAACCCTGAAACACCACCCCTGCACCGCCCCCTACACTGCCCGAACACCACTGCACTGCCCTAAACCCTGAAACACCACCCCCAGCATGACCCCCTTTACTGCTCGAACACCACTGCACTGCCCCAAACCCTGAAACACCACCCCCAGCATGACCCCCTACACTGCCGAACACCACTGCCCTAAACCCTGAAACACCACCCCTGCACGACTGCCCGAACACCACTGCACTGCCCTAAACCCTGAAACACCACCCCCTGCACGACCCCCTACACTGCCCGAACACCACTGCACTGCCCTAAACCCTGAAACACCACCCCCAGCACGACCCCCTACACTGCCCGAACACCACTGCACTGCCCTAAACCCTAAAACCACCCCCAGCACGACCCCCTACACTGCCCGAACACCACTGCACTGCCCTAAACCCTAGAACACTACCCTCAGCATGACCCCCTACACTACCTAAACACCACTACACTACCCTAAACCCTAAAACACTACCCCCCGCATGACCCCCTACACTACCCAAATACCAATGCACTACCCTAATCCCTAAAACACTACCCCCCGCACAATCCCCTACACTAACCAAAGACCACTGCACTACCCTAAACTCTAAAACAATACCCCCGCACGACTCCCTACACTACCCAAAGACCACTGCACTACCCTAAACCCTAAAACACGACCTCCTACACTACACAAACACCACTGCCCTACCCTAAACCCTAAAAAACTACCCCCAGCACGATCCCCTACACTACCCAAACACCACTGCACTACCCTAAACCATAAAACACTACCCTCAGCAGTACCCCCTACGCTAACCAAACACCACTGCACTACCCTAAACCCTAAAACACTACCCCCAGCAGTACCCCCTACACTACCCAAACACCATTGCACTACCCTAAACCCTAAAACACTACCCCCAGCAGTATCCCCTACACTACCCAAACACCACTGCACTACCCTAAACCCTAAAACCCTAAAACACTAACCCCAGCACGACCCCCTACACTACCCAAACACCACTGTACTACCCTAAACCCTAAAACACTCCCCCAGCACGACTCCCTACACTACCCAAACACCACTGCACTACCCTAAACCCTAAATCTACCCCCAGCATGACCCCCTACACTACACAAACACCACTGCACTACCCTAAACCCTAAAACACTACCCCCAGCATAACCCTCTTCACTACCTAAACACAACTGCACAATTTGTTACAGGCGTTGCAACGCAGGCCTGTGGTGCTTACTGGAAGTACCTTGTGGGCTAGTTGGGCCCCAGGGACTCTCAGGATTCAAGGTGACCTAATCCCCCAACTTAAAACGCGCCACGGGGCGCGTTTGCACAGTGGTGAAGGGAGGGGGCGGGGCTTCAGGTGACATGTGCGCAAACACGCCCTGTGGTGCGTTTTAAGTTGGGGAGTTAATTCTCTTTGAATCCTGGGGGCCAACTAGCCCACCAGGTACCTTCAGTAAGCACAACAGAGTTGCGTTGCAGAGAGGTGAAAAAAAGTGCGTGGCCTCGGAACGCCTCTCTGCAACTCAGCTCTGTGGTCCTAACTGTAGGTACCTGGGGGCTAGTTGGGCCCCAGGGACCCTCAGGATTCAAGGGGACTTAATCCCGCAACTTAAAACGCGCCACGGGGCGCGTTTGCACACATGTCACCTCAGGCCCCCCTCCCTTCACCACTGTGCAAACGCGCACTGGCTCTGGTTAGTCAGAGTCAGTTACCACCAGTACCCGTCTGAAAAAGTTGTGGGCACAGGATGATTTTGCAACAAGGCCTCTTTCTGCTCCTCTGTTGGTTCTTTCTGCACATCTTTTGCTTCTTTCTGTGCGTTTTTTCTTCTTTCTTCACATGTCCTACCTCTGTTGGCATAGTTAGAAACTAGTATTTAAAAACCTTTGAAATTCACTTAAAAAATCATAGGTTTCAGGCACATTATAGTTAGAAATTAGCATTTAAAAACCTTTGAAATTCACTGAAAAAACCATAGGTTTCAGGCACGTTATAGTTAGAAATTAGCATTTAAAAAACCTTTGAAATTCACTGAAAAAACCATAGGTTTCAGGCACGTTATAGTTAGAAATTAGCATTTAAAAACCTTTGAAATTCACTGAAAAAACCATAGGTTTTAGGGACAGTTATAGTTAGTTGGACATTGCACTCGTACAAAACCCGTGAAATTCCCCTGTTATAGTTAGTTCAGCTAACTATAACTCGCGCCCCGCAATGCACTGCTGATGACATCACATATTACATCACTCATGACATGGTCAGTGACATCACTGATGACATCACTGATGACATCTCAAATGACATCACTGATGACATCATCCATGTGATAATTTCATGCATCTTCTCACACCCTAATATAACTTTTGATACACCCACTCTAAATTACAGACTGCCATTCTCAAAACCATAGACACTCCAACACCAAAAACTACATACCCACTCACTGATTCTTAGGTCTACACACACATCCACTCACTCACCTGTACAGTCACTCATACTTACAGTCACTCAGTACAGGACTATCATATGCACTCATACACCTATATAAACACTCACACACCGCCACTCATCCATAGAGGTACTCACACACCTAGTCAGTCATGCAAAAAATTAATCACACACCCATTTACTCACCTATACAGTTATACACACACCAGCTCACTTACTCATACAAATACTAGCACATTCTTACGCTCTTATACAATAACTGATACAAGCACACACGCATCCATACAGCCACTCTCACAATAACACACTCTCACTTATAGCCATTTAAATACTCTAACACACATATATACTGCCTTTTACATATGTAGTTACTCGCACATGTACCACTGAGATATACATTCACTCACTAACACACCCATACACACACTCACCCACCCAAGCAGTCCATCACAGATGCACTCTTGAAATCATGCACCCAGTGAATCACCCACTCACACATCTATGTATAGAGTCACACACACCCCACCCACACAAACACTCAGGCAGCCATACAGATACTCAGAGAACCAATCAATAACCCATATAGACACTCATGTAGCTATTCGCAAATCCATGCATCCACTTACACACCAACAAACAGACGGATACAGACATTCACACAGTTTAGTCACTAACCCATGCATTCAGTAAGATACGTTTAATCACTCACTTGTAGAGTCAGTCACTCACGTACTAAATCATCCATTCAGACACTTATACACCCACTCATTCTTCAATACGCCTTTCCCTATATATATTAAACATATTTAAACTTTACAGAAACACACAGTCCCTGGATGATGTCATCAGTGATGTCATCAGTGATGTCATTTGAGATGTCATCAGTGATGTCATCAGTGATGTCACTGACCATGTCATGAGTGATGTAATATGTGACGTCATCAGCAGTGCATTGCGGGGGCGCGAGTTATAGTTAGCTGAACTAACTATAACAGGGGAATTTCACGGGTTTTGTACGAGTGAAATGTCCAACTAACTATAACTGTCCCAAAAACCTATGGTTTTTTCAGTGAATATATATATATATATATATATATATATATATATATATGGTGGTCGCCAGTAGGTAGTATATAGTTAGGCCCTAGTTTCCATAGGAACAGAGTTTTTTTCATTTGTCAATAACTTTGGCGCCGTTTGACGAATCTTCACAAAATTATCGAAACTGATATGACGCTCACTTCTGCTGCTATCTTGGACGTTTCTTGGTGATCCTTCAAGCGGGAGCTGAGAACCAGGGGGTGCTTAAAAGCAAGTTTTCCCCATGTTAATTTCCGTAGGTCCTTCAGACACGGATACAGCCTGAACTACTGAACGGAATTACAAATAATTTAGCAGGAAGGTAGATGTTGGTCCAAGGAAGTGCCTTTTTGTGATTTGGTGTAAATCTATTCATTAGTTTTGGAGTTATTTAAAGGTTTTTTAGATATACAACTGGGGATGCGGAGGATCCACGACCCCTTCCAAGATCTCTGCTGAGATCTGATTGGCTGCCAACACTTCAAACCAGGAAGTGTTGGCAGCCATCTTGTGACTCGGTTAAACTGAGTCACAGGAAAAACAAGAAAAAAAAAGAAAAGGGGGCAGGGTAGAGAAATCCTGACCCCCTAGGCCTCTTGGCAGGAGTCACACTGGATCCATGACTCCCAATGGGATCCATGACTTCCACTGAAATGTTTTAAAAAGTTGAAGCGCGGTCTCCTGCGCTTCGTCAAATATAGGACCCCGGGTGGGCCAGGGCCCAGGGGTATTGTAGTAACATAGGAGGGGGTGAACAGTGCCCCCCTCCTGAGGCTATTCTAAGCTCCGGGGACTGCCACCTCCCCAGGGAACAGATTTACTAATGCTGTAGAGGCCCTATGTCCTCCCCTGCAGCCCTGGGGTCCGCCACCTCCCTGGGGCTCATAATGTATTATTGCAAGGGGGCCTACTAGGACCCCCGCAACCCGGGGGACCACCACCTCCCCAGAGCACAGAGCCTCCCCTGCAGCCCCGGGGACTGTCACCTCCCCGGGGCTCATAATTAGGGCTCCCGGTTTTATGGTATTTATTTTTTTAACATTTCCGTCTGTATTTATCCATATTTATTTTTTGGTCATTTTTTCTGTATTTATCCACATTTATTTGTGTTGCAAGCAAAAGAAGATGCTGCAGCTAGTATTTTTCCACATTTATTTAATTAGACAATGCACACTTGAACTCGGTTGTTATAGGTTTAGATATATTTATATATATATGTCAAATTAAATAAACATAATACATTAACTTGAAAACTTTGCCATTGTAGGACAAGAACATGTGTATTTCAAGAGACTTTGAGGACATTGAGGCTCTTTCTGGTTGTTTTTTGCCTTTATGCTTTCTGGTCTCCAGACATTAGTACAAACTATTCAGAGTACAGACTGAAGGAGTCCCTAAGTCCTAGTTATCCATATGGTCTGTACAGCTTAACCCCGGTTAGGACTTCTGATCTACAACTTTATCAACTGTTAACACCTTCACTTCATAGCAAAAGTAGTCCAGGGAACAGCGTGCAAGTGGCCTCTTGCCGCTTGTACCCGTTACATGAGCCGGCATTTCACTTTAGGTGATTTGCCCAGAATCACGGGATGGGTAAGTAAACACCAAGACTCAAATTGTACTTTAATTCCTCCCATTTCTTCATGTTTATCATGTTCATCTTGAATGGTTACCTTTTGCTTGGGGAGGGTTTTTTTCTCAAAGAAAATAACGTTTTTGTTTTACATCGTTGTGCATTTTTGCCTGTTTTGTATAGCGTGCACCAAAGGCATTGAAGCGCTTGACATGAGCGCCAGTCTGATTACACAAGATCACTCTAATTTCTACATGCACCGGTAAATCAAGTTATTTGCCCAGGATCACAGGATGGTGAGCAGACGCCGAGATTTGGGCCTGGTTACTCACCTCAAGATAAATAAAAGTGCTGCCCGTGAAGGCCCAGTCTAAGGGGCTTAACCAAATGAGAGAGCCCTACTTGCCTATGCCCTTAAGCTGTCCCTTATTGGCAACAGTTTTAAGTTATTAAGAACTCCAGTAGAGGGACGACACTGTGTAGGACTCGAAGCCAGAAGGGATTTTTTGTGGTGATGCTAGAGAGGTGTTGCAGATAACCCCTACTGCTTAAACAATTTTTGAGTGGGTGGGGACAGCACCCTGCGTTATCAATGTTGGCACAGTCACTCGAGGTGATATATTAATGACCTTTGCCCTCCTGGTATCGCTCCGTGCCCCCTGCACTCGACTTTGCGAATTGCCCAGACATCACTATGCCAGGCTAATTCCAGCCTAAACAGCCGAGAGTGTGCATTCAAAAAAGCCGATAAGCGCTCCTGGCCGGCTGCTGTCAGGGCGGTAGAGGCTCCCTGGAAACAAATCAGTCTCACTCAGCAGGGGAGTGCTTAGGGTGATTTAGATGGAAGAATAGTGTGCAGGAGAATCTGGAAACGGTTTCAAATTTCTTTCTGCAGCCCCTGTGAACCTCAAACACGGATAGACACATCGCCGGTTTGTCAGTATTTTTCTGTGTCTATTTATAAATACAGACAAAGGAAAAAATGTTTTCCGTCTGTATTTATGTGTATAAATCCGTTTAAACGGAAAACCGGGAGCCCTACTCATAATGTATTAATCCACAGCCACAGGGACTGCCACCTCCCCGGGGCAATGACTAATAGAAATGTGGGGGGCTGCGTGGTCCCACCGCAGCTGTGGGGACCGCCACCTACTGGGGCAATCATTAATAGAAATGCGGGGGGCCTGCTAGGCCCTCCACAGCTCCGGGGACCACCACCTCCTGGGGCTCAAATCAAATAAACGCAGGGGGTCAGTTGCAGACCCCCAGCCCTGGGGACCACCACCTCCCTGGGACAAATTAGAACAAAGGAGGGGGGCACACAGCCCCCTCATTGAGCCCTAGATGGCCCTGGGGACTGCCACCCCCGCGGCCGGCTCCTGCAATGTCTCGGTCTGCCCACCCCAGGACATTGCTGTTTGCTATGGCTTGACGGGAGCACTACTCCTGCCTAGCCACACCAAACACTGCTCCGCGTTCAGCAAGCAAGAACAGTAAAAATGCTCTTGCTTGCTGAAAGCAGAGCAGAATTGATTTTGGACTGGGGGAGCTGCATGTTAGCAGCTCCCTCTGTCCAAAAGCAATGCCTACTCCCGCAGGACGCGAAGAGCCAGCAGGGACCGTGGGGGCCTTGAAGCTCCCCCCGCAGCCTCCAACAGATTAGAGTGGGTGCCCTGGAAGGGACCAGGACACCCAGAGTAGAGTCCTTGCCCCGGGGGATGGGGTCCCTGGGGCCAAAATTGTCCCGGGAGGGGGAGCCACTCAGCCCCCCTCCCCTTCATATAAAAAAAGTAGAAAAGGCCAGGTCCCAGGAGATAGGGTCCCTGGGGCTGAATCTGGCCCAGGAAGTGGGGGGAGGGGCGCGTTGTGCCCCTCCCTTTTGTTATAAAAATATTTTTTTTAAGTGGCAGGCCTTGGGGGATGGGGTCAAAACAATACCCTTGCAGACATAGAGTGCCGACTAAATTATGCACAAAAGAAGCAGAGAACTGTGGGTAGTTCCCAAGTTTAGGTGGAGAGCAGCTCATGTATAGAGCACCCTACAACACCAGTGACACTTTGCTCACCTCAAATGTCTGCTTTTCTATCAAAGTTTTTAAGCATGGGATTAGCACAGTAACATCCACACCGAGATAGAAAGGGACAATGTATTTTGTCATGTCTACTGCAAAGTCTTTAAGCATGGGATTACCACAGTACCATCCATGTCGAGCTGTAAAATTACAAAAACCATGTATAACTCCCGGTACAGTATTACAGCTTTGGATTAGTAAAATACCATCCAAGCCAACTTGAAATGAGTAAAAGCAATTTCTACAGCACAGCATTCAAGGGTATTGTTTTGACTTATGCTGGGTGCTCCCTTGTGTCTGGACAAAGCTAAACCTCTCTGAAGTTCTATAATGATAGCAAAACACGTGTCAGGGGTTGCTTTTACTCATTTCAGGTTGCCTTGGATGGTATGTTACTAATCCAAATAAATCTGTAATACTGTACCTGGAGTGGTAAATGTCTTTTGTCATTTTACAGCTCGGCATGGAAGGGACTGTCCTAATCCCATGCTTAAAGAACTTGCTGTAGAAATGGCAAAATACTTTGTCCCTTTCTATCTTGGCGTGGATGGCACTGTGCTAGTCCTATGCTTAAAAATGTCCTCCTTTTTTAAATGTCTTTTTGCCACACCAGCGACATATTTGAAAGTTGCCAATAGACAGCGCAGAGTGCATAGGCAGTGGGCCCTAGTTCAAAATCCATCTCACTTTAAAATCTTTTCAGATTAGGGCTTTATATACTATTCTGGTCGATTTTGCAGTAGCTCAGGTTCTGCCTGCTAAACACTGCAGTTTCTCCCAAAGCAAAAATAGCTATAGAGAAGGCGAGTGTGGGGGAAGCAACATGGAATGGGAGAGATCCTTTAGTTTGCACGCGAAACATTGCATGCCATTACAACGCGGTCGTTACAGCGACCACGTTGTTACATCTCATACGATTACATCGCAAGTCATTACAACGACTTGCTGTAGGGGGCAGAAGATGTTGGATTTACAATCCAACACCTTCCCTGCTGTTGCATAAATTGGATTAGGAATAGTAAATTATACTATTCCTAAGTCTAGCGCACCCCATACAGTGAGTCGTAACAACTTGCGATGTAATCGTTTCGATGTAACAACGCGGTCTTTGTAACGACCGCGTTGTAATGGCATGCGATGTATCACATGCGTTCTAACGACACATATTCACATGGAATGCAAGTAAGGGGCATTTGCTTGTTTGTTATTGTTAAAAAAACGGGAACAGAACCTAAGAAGCAGGGGCAGGGGGGTTGGACAAAAAAGACGCAATGGGGAAAGGAACGACGGAATGAGTGAAAACACAAGCACTCATATGGAGTGCGTAAACAAAATTAAAAAAGTAGCTCCAAAAATGGGAGCAGTGGATGGACACAAGTACTTGGTTCACACTCTAGGAGAGGGCCAAACACAATAAGAGGCATGACACATGCATACCATATGGAGAGGACCAAACACAAGAAGAGGCATGACGCATTCATGCCATGGCAAACTGCAGCTAAAGATATGGAAACGACTTTGCAGCTAACAAATGGTAAGCCTGTGGGTGGGCTGTAGCCCACTAACTGTAAAGAACATGTCTCGAAGAGACAGTGCATGCGCTGTCTGGCCGAGACCTAAAAAATGGAGAAGAAATGCTGGAAACCCCATCTTCCCTGAAGATAAGCAATTGCCTCAGCTTTCACTTTTCTCTTGATGTACTGCTCCCCCATTACAGGGTTATCTTCAGAGGGCATGTCCTTATCAGCAAACTGCTATTTGACTTCAGGAACTAGTGTGGATCATGAAGATAAAGGAAGCACATCTCAAAGATCAATCACAGTCCCCTCTACCACATATTTGTGCTGATCCAATATAAGGATTAGAGATCTGAATGCCAATGGGTAGGTATTTGCCACGCCAATCTCCACATGGGAAGAAGCCAGAGGCAGCAGGATAGCTGGTACCAAGGGGCAGGCATGGTTCCAGAGGGAGAGGAGCAAAGTCCAGTCAAGCCGAAGAATGGGAATTATCACTGCTGTGCCATTTATGATGGCACTTAAGTCAACCTCAGTGAAGATTATGCCATCCCCAGCACTCAAGCCCTTGTAGATACCCACCTCTAGCTGCCAGTGACCCGAAAGAGCAGGATGACACGTATTGAAGAGCACTATCCATGACTAGCTGCTGTAAAAACATCCTACGTACCTGACTGGAGGAAGACAAGAAAAGAAGGACTGGAAAAGTGACCCATTTATGGCACCCTCCTAGAGGTGGCAAGAGCTTAAAAAGCATTAACTTGAGGGTAGGTCAACCTCACAGATGAAGACTGTGATGAGGACGACTGAAGAAGTAGTAATGCAAATGTCCTACTGCATCTGAGCTGATGGAAAATATGTGTTGCAAATAAAGCTTTAAGGCTTGGTATACTTTCTACAAATCAGAAATAAATACCTATCGTATTAAACAGCTTGTGTGCGTTATGATGATATCTGAAAGGATTCCTTTGTTTCTCTGGGGTCTTGCTTAAATAGATGACAGTTTCCTGAACATCTCCCTTGCAGGCTGAACCACACAGGGCGGACTGTCTGCATATTACTTTCTTGCTTGTATGATGGTGAAATAAATGACATTTTCTGAAAACTCCCTTTCAGGCCGTGTACTGCAGGAGGACATCTTGGTCCTGAGATGCTATCGTTCACTGATGGCGCATACAGATAGTGCTGCTAAAGCCGGTGGCATTCAAACATCGATGAGATTTTCTGACTCTGCGCCTAGTATTATTTGTCAAGCTTCGCTTGAAGTAACTTCAATTACAAGCTGTGAAAAGGGTCTTGAAGGGGATTTTAAAGGGTGACCGACTTTTTGTTTGTGAAAGACCTTTCAACATTGAGGAACCCTTCAACATTTCCCAGTCCTTTATACTCTGTGCGATAGCTAATCATGCAAGTTTCCCTGAGCGCTATTCTGTAAGGACGTTTGCAACAGTAGGTGAAATATAAAATATATGGAAGATTCAATGATGATAAAAAAAAATAAAGGGCTGCCTTTAACGCTTTTGAGATTTCTGCGTACCTCTATATGTGTTACTATTGTTGGACAGAACAGGAGTCAGACATGTACCCATGACCCTAATAGCGTTATTTTTGGCCCCCCTAACGTTTTGCCTCGACAGTACCACATAGAGGGAGTGACTGCAGGCAAGGACTCTGTTAATTATCCACTTTTTACGTTCATAGTTCAGAGGTGAAGAAGTTGTAATTTGCTTATTTTATGAACATTTAGTTGAAGGTTCAGGCAAAATTTGACAGCAACAACTAAGCCAATATGTCTGTAGTTTAGTTATAAATAGCTGTGATTTTGTGCGTTTGATGAGAGACTCCGTGGTAAGTCATAGGATCCAGTTACTTACTACAAGAAAGCTCATCAAGCTCATGAACCTACTGCAGTGATTTACACGTAAGGTGTAAACCGATCACAGGTTCGAATACCAATATTATAGCTCAGTAACCATCCTCTCTGATGCAGAGATTTATTTCTAACCTGCATGTTTATTTATTTATTTATTTGAAGAGTTTTATATAGCGCGAACATGGCCTTCGCGGGTATCAGAGTGCTTTACAATTGTTGGAGAGGATATAGTTATGCAATCAAACATGTAGAAAAATAAGAAGAATTAGAGCATTACAAGATACAGCAACCCCCCAATAAGAGGGAGGTGACCTTTCAGTGCTATGACTAATAGATTAAACAAGACAATACCATAATAAGCAGGTAGTAAAATAGGTGTCATAATCCAGAACAGCGCAGTATGAGACTACACCCTGGCTGAGGGTGGTATCATCTTAGTGTTAGGACAATTAGATCAAGCAAGATGCAGGTGATATCTGACTGGATGACAACAAACTGCCTGCAGCTTAATGCAGGCAAGTCTGAGATACTTTTGTTTGGGAAAGATAGCGACATGTGGTCAGAACAATGGTGGCCAGACAAATTAAAACCCGCACCACTGCCTAAAGAGGCGGTCAAGAACCTAGGCTTCTGGATCGATAAAGGCCTGTCCTTTGACATTCAATCTAAACTAGTTGCAGGGTCCTGTTTTGGACTCCTGAGGGGGTTAAAACCTCTATTGGGGTTTTTTGACCCTAAAATTCGTCAAACCATCTTACAGGCCACGATCTTGTCTAGGTTAGATTATGGCAATTCCCTATATTTAGGTGCCAATAAATCCTGCATTCAGCGCCTTCAAAGAATCCAGAACGCGGCAGCCCGCGCAGTGCTGGCACTTCCAAAATCATGCTCAGTGTCCAAACTCCTACCTAAACTACATTGGTTACCTGTAGAAAAAAGAATCCAGTTTAAGACACTGTGTGTTGCCCATAAAATAATGACCCAACAAGCACCTCCGGTCCTGGCAGCTTTATTGGTGCCGTACGTTCCGAGTTGCTCTTTACGTTCAGTCAATCAAGGACTCATATGTACCCCTCGAATCTTAAGAGCGAGAGCGGGTGGTAGATCTTTCAAAGTTTTGGCACCTAAACTCTGGAACTCTCTCCCAGTTTCCATCAGAGGGCTCCAGAACCATCTGGCATTCCGTAAAGCTGTAAAGACTTGGCTTTTCCCGGCATAACTTCTTCATGCGGGCTGGGCGTTATTTTTAGTCACCTGTACTCTGGGTAGCGCTGGGACGCCCCGTTGCTGGGGCAGCTACGCCCTGTATAAATCCAATTCAAATCAAATCAAATCAAGACAAAAAATAAAAGCAAGCAGTGATCATAATATCAGAATCTAGGACGGTAAAGGATTCATTAGGCCGCATCCCCAATAAGGGTGGGGTCCACTTAGGGGCCGATTCCGATCTCGGTCGGAGGCGCACCCAATACCATTCGGTCGGGAAAAAAGCCATGCGAAAGCCTGTTTCCCGACCGATCCGTACAGCACACCGAACGAGCAAGTACGATGCGCACAACAGCAAAAATCCGGCCGAGCCGTACTCACCCAAACCAGGTCCTGTTCTCCGACCGAGGCGAATCCGGAAACGCCGAATCGAGTCGCACGGAAGGAAAAATGCAGCCCCGTCCGGCCGGACAAGTACGATGCGCTTTCCGTACGCGCCGAACCCGTCGCTACGCACGGCACGTCAAAGCATCCGGGAGAGGCGCACATAAGCTCCGATTCGCGCCACAACACGATCCACGGCTCCGAGACGAACACGGCAGCGACGAGGACGAGGCGAGCGACGAGGACGAGGCGAAGCGACGAGGACAACGCGAAGCAACGAGAAGGACGAACGACACGAACCAACCATGAATCCCTTCGTCCCGATCATACCAATATTCTACATTTACTACCGGAACAGGCACGGACGCGTACGGCGCAGAAGGTAAGCCAGACACCAACCACAAAACACATACAACACGTACACGACACATCACACACACACACAGGGATGCAGAATATACTTACACCAGCAACAGCAGCACCATAGGGGCGGGATGCCCATCACCAATGCCACATATGCACACAGGGGCCTGAATGCGCACCACCACCCCTACCCAGGGGGGCATGATGCCTACCACCACTACCACCCTCACCCAGGGGTGGCATGATGCCTACCACCACTACCACCCTCACCCAGGGGGGCAGGATGCCTACCACTACTACCACCCTCACCCAGGGGGCAGGATGCCCACCACTACTACCACCCTCACCCAGGGGGGCAGGATGCCTACCACTACTACCACCCTTAGCCAGGGGGCAGGATGCTTACCACTACTACCACCCTCACCCAGGGGGGCAGGATGCCTACCACTACTACCACCCATAGCCAGGGGGGCAGGATGCCTACCACTACTACCACCCTTACCCAGGGGGGCAGGATGCCTACCACTACTACCACCCTCACCCAGGGGGGCAGGATGCCTACCACTACTACCACCCTTAGCCAGGGGGCAGGATGCCCACCACTACTACCACCCTCACCCAGGGGGGCAGGATGCCTACCACTACACCACCCTCACCCAGGGGGCAGGATGCCCACCACTACTACCACCCTCACCCAGGGGGGCAGGATGCCTACCACTACTACCACCCTTAGCCAGGGGGCAGGATGCTTACCACTACTACCACCCTCACCCAGGGGGCAGGATGCCTACCACTACTACCACCCTCACCCAGGGGGCAGGATGCCCACCACTACTACCACCCTCACCCAGGGGGGCAGGATGCCTACCACTACTACCACCCTTAGCCAGGGGGGCAGGATGCCTACCACTACTACCACCCTCACCCAGTGGGGCAGGATGCCCACCACTACTACCACCCTCACCCAGGGGGGCAGGATGCCTACCACCACTACCACCCTTAGCCAGGGGGCAGGATGCTTACCACTACTACCACCCTCACCCAGGGGGGCAGGATGCCTACCACTACTACCACCCTTAGCCAGGGGGCAGGACGCCTACCACTACTACCACCCTCACCCAGGGGGCAGGATGCCCACCACTACTACCACCCTCACCCAGGGGGGCAGGATGCCTACCACCCTAAGCCAGGGGGCAGGATGCCTACCACTACTACCACCCTCACCCAGGGGGCAGGATGCCCACCACTACTACCACCCTCACCCAGGGGGCAGGATGCCTACCACTACTACCACCCTTAGCCAGGGGGGCAGGATGCTTACCACTACTACCACCCTCACCCAGGGGGGCAGGATGCCTACCACTACTACCACCCTCACCCAGGGGGCAGGATGCCCACCACTACTACCACCCTCACCCAGGGGGGCAGGATGCCTACCACTACTACCACCCTTAGCCAGGGGGGCAGGATGCCTACCACTACTACCACCCTCACCCAGGGGGGCAGGATGCCTACCACTACTACCACCCTTAGCCAGGGGGGCAGGATGCCTACCACTACTACCACCCTCACCCAGGGGGGCAGGATACCCACCACTACTACCACCCTCACCCAGGGGGCAGGATGCCCACCACTACTACCACCCTCACCCAGGGGGGCAGGATGCCTACCACTACTACCACCCTTAGCCAGGGGGGCAGGACGCCTACCACTACTACCACCCTCACCCAGGGGGGCAGGATGCCTACCACTACTACCACCCTCACCCAGGGGGGCAGGATGCCCACCACTACTACCACCCTCACCCAGGGGGCAGGATGCCCACCACTACTACCACCCTCACCCAGGGGGGCAGGATGCCTACCACTACTACCACCCTTAGCCAGGGGGGCAGGACGCCTACCACTACTACCACCCTCACCCAGGGGGGCAGGATGCCTACCACTACTACCACCCTTAGCCAGGGGGGCAGGATGCCTACCACTACTACCACCCTCACCCAGGGGGGCAGGATGCCCACCACTACTACCACCCTCACCCAGGGGGGCAGGATGCCTACCACTACTACCACCCTCACCCAGGGGGGCAGGATGCCCACCACTACTACCACCCTCACCCAGGGCGGCAGGATGCTTACCACTACTACCACCCTCACCCAGGGGGGCAGGATGCCTACCACTACTACCACCCTCACCCAGAGGGGCAGGATGCCCACCACTACTACCACCCTCACCCAGGGGGGGGCAGGATGCCTACCACTACTACCACCCTTAGCCAGGGGGGGAGGATGCCTACCACTACTACCACCCTCACCCAGGGGGGCAGGATGCCTACCACTACTACCACCCTTAGCCAGGGGGCAGGACGCCTACCACTACTACCACCCTCACCCAGGGGGCAGGATGCCTACCACTACTACCACCCTTAGCCAGGGGGCAGGATGCCTACCACTACTACCACCCTCACCCAGGGGGGCAGGATGCCCATCACTACTACCACCCTCACCCAGGGGGGCAGGATGCCCACCACTACTACCACCCTCACCCAGGGGGGGCAGGATGCCTACCACCACTACCACCCTTAGCCAGGGGGCAGGATGCTTACCACTACTACCACCCTCACCCAGGGGGGGCAGGATGCCTACCACTACTACCACCCTTAGCCAGGGGGGCAGGACGCCTACCACTACTACCACCCTCACCCAGGGGGCAGGATGCCCACCACTACTACCACCCTCACCCAGGGGGGCAGGATGCCTACCACCACTACCACCCTTAGCCAGGGGGCAGGATGCCTACCACTACTACCACCCTCACCCAGGGGGCAGGATGCCCACCACTACTACCACCCTCACCCAGGGGGGCAGGATGCCTACCACTACTACCACCCTTAGCCAGGGGGCAGGATGCTTACCACTACTACCACCCTCACCCAGGGGGGCAGGATGCCTACCACTACTACCACCCTCACCCAGGGGGCAGGATGCCCACCACTACTACCACCCTCACCCAGGGGGGCAGGATGCCTACCACTACTACCACCCTTAGCCAGGGGGGCAGGATGCCTACCACTACTACCACCCTCACCCAGGGGGGCAGGATGCCCACCACTACTACCACCCTCACCCAGGGGGGCAGGATGCCCACCACTACTACCACCCTCACCCAGGGGGGGCAGGATGCCTACCACTAATACCACCCTTAGCCAGGGGGGCAGGACGCCTACCACTACTACCACCCTCACCCAGGGGGGGCAGGATGCCTACCACTACTACCACCCTTAGCCAGGGGGGGCAGGATGCCTACCACTACTACCACCCTCACCCAGGGGGTGCAGGATGCCCACCACTACTACCACCCTCACCCAGGGGGCAGGATGCCTACCACTACTACCACCCTTAGCCAGGGGGCAGGACGCCTACCACTACTACCACCCTCACCCAGGGGGGCAGGATGCCTACCACTACTACCACCCTTAGCCAGGGGGGCAGGATGCCTACCACTACTACCACCCTCACCCAGGGGGGCAGGATGCCCACCACTACTACCACCCTCACCCAGGGGGGCAGGATGCCTACAACTACTACCACCCTCACCCAGGGGGGCAGGATGCCTACCACTACTACCACCCTCACCCAGGGGGGCAGGATGCCCACCACTACTACCACCCTCACCCAGGGGGCAGGATGCTTACCACTACTACCACCCTCACCCAGGGGGGCAGGATGCCTACCACTACTACCACCCTCACCCAGGGGGCAGGATGCCCACCACTACTACCACCCTCACCCAGGGGGGCAGGATGCCTACCACTACTACCACCCTTAGCCAGGGGGGCAGGACGCCTACCACTACTACCACCCTCACCCAGGGGGGCAGGATGCCTACCACTACTACCACCCTTAGCCAGGGGGGCAGGATGCCTACCACTGCTACCACCCTCACCCAGGGGGCAGGATGCCCACCACTACTACCACCCTCACCCAGGGGGGCAGGATGCCCACCACTACTACCACCCTCACCCAGGGGGCAGGATGCCCACCACTACTACCACCCTCACCCAGGGGGGCAGGATGCCTACCACTACTACCACCCTTAGCCAGGGGGGACAGGACGCCTACCACTACTACCACCCTCACCCAGGGGGGCAGGATGCCTACCACTACTACCACCCTTAGCCAGGGGGGCAGGATGCCTACCACTACTACCACCCTCACCCAGGGGGGAAGGATGCCCACCACTACTACCACCTCACCCAGGGGGCAGGATGCCCACCACTACTACCACCCTCACCCAGGGGGGCAGGATACCTACCACTACTACCACCCTTAGCCAGGGGGCAGGACGCCTACCACTACTACCACCCTCACCCAGGGGGGCAGGATGCCTACCACTACTACCACCCTTAGCCAGGGGGGCAGGATGCCTACCACTACTACCACCCTCACCCAGGGGGGCAGGATGCCCACCACTACTACCACCCTCACCCAGGGGGGGCAGGATGCCTACCACTACTACCACCCTCACCGAGGGGGGGCAGGATGCCCACCACTACTACCACCCTCACCCAGGGGGGGCAGGATGCCTACCACTACTACCACCCTTAGCCAGGGGGGCAGGATGCCTACCACTACTACCAGCCTCACCCAGGGGGGGCAGGATGCCCACCACTACTACCACCCTCACCCAGGGGGGGCAGGATGCCTACCACTACTACCACCCTTAGCCAGGGGGGGCAGGATGCCTACCACTACTACCACCCTCACCCAGGGGGGGCTGGATGCCTACCACCACCCTTAGCCAGGGGTGCAGGATGCCTACCACTACTACCACCCCCACTCATAGGATGGACAATGCATGACACAACCAGCATACCACAACCTAGGGAATGCAAGAAGAAGACATCCCCCAACACCATGACAAGCGTGTGTAGACTGTGTCAAATGCCTACAACACCGAACATGACTTTGAACATACAATGTGACCCCTAGCACATGTGCCACACATATATGTGTGTGGCACCCACAATGCAAGCAGGCCATGACCATTGTGGCAATGGGGTCCAAACCCCATCATCACAGTGACCAAAAGGTAAGTGTGGGGTCCATAGCTGAAGCACATTTCGAACATTGTGGCAATGGGGTCCAAACCCCCATCATCACAGTGACCAAAAGGTAAGTGTGGGGTCCATAGCTGCAGCACATTTTGAACATTGTGGCAATGGGGTCCAAACCCCCATCATCACAGTGACCAAAATGTAAGTGTGGGGTCCATAGCTGAAGCACACTTTGAACAATGTGGCAATGGGGTCCAAACCCCCATCATCACAGTGACCAAAATGTAAGTGTGGGGTCCATAGCTGAAGCACATTTTGAACATTGTGGCAATGGGGTCCAAACCCCCATCATCACAGTGACCAAAATGTAAGTGTGGGGTCCATAGCTGAAGCACATTTCGAACATTGTGGCAATGGGGTCCAAACCCCCATCATCACAGTGACCAAAAGGCAAGTGTTGACAAAGTAAGAGGTGCAACTGCCAAACTGCATGGATGATTCCTGGTCACAGAACAACAAACACATCAGTGGCAAAGTAGTGTATGTGTCCCATTGCAACATAAATTGGGGGAGCCAAATCCTGCAGTGCAAATAAGACATAACGTTGGCCATGTGCAGACAAACAACACCCATGGGGGCTGACACCGTCAACAATCATCAATGACACAATGACAGAAGTGACCATCCGAATGCAGACCCACATATTTGCACCAATGGGCACACACATGCAGATACCCTGTGGAGACTGCAGATGTGAGGCGAACAGATACCATACCATGGCAGCAATGGGACACACAATCAACAATTAGCAACAAATGAGGGCTCCCGTCCCATCAGCCTGGTCATGGAAGTGCCAACGGAATCATCAGCACAGATCCAACACACTTGTATAGCAATGTTGCACTGACAACACAGATGAGTCCTTCCCCATTGATGCCCAAACCTGCATGTTCACTGGAGATGGCCACACGGTCAGGGAAGTAGACGAATAGAACAATGGCAGGCACAACAGATGTGCAGGGGTGGAAGCCACAGATGTGAAGTTGCCAATCTAAGTAGGAAATCTCATTGCCAAATACTGAACACATGACACCCTCAGATGCTGCTATGGATGACATGGATACACCACAGGATAGGACACATAACCCCTGGACCACATGGGTTCCTGCACAGTAACACTTCATTATCATGAGACCAAATATCACCATCACTGCAGCAAGGGCATTCTTAGCATCATCAACATCATGTACATCAGAAGCAAAAGCACTAGAGAACAGAAAGTTGCTTTATTCAGCATATGTGGCATTAAAAGTAGAAGTCCGGTAGAACATAAACAAAGGCCAATGGCCAGTCCATCAACAAAGTCACAAGTGGGTGACAGTGGCAGATGCCACCCTACACATGCCTGCACAAAACCAGGGACAATCCACTAGGAGGGGCAACCGGGGGGTAGGCCATGCACCGCAGGGACAGGATCAGGGCTCACCAGGAGGAAGCAGGGAAGGGGTGGTGGGTGCTGGAGAGCCACTGACAACTGCAGTGGAGGTGTCTGACATGGTGTGTGCCGGCACAACTGGGGGCATGGCTCAGATGTTGTGGGTGCCGGCACGACTGCAGTGGACCCTGCAGATGGAGTGGACAGGTCCGCCACTGCAGTGCCCAAGTCAGACAGGGTGGTAGTGGACTCCACTGCAGTGCCTACCACCAGGGGAGGAGAATGAGGAACAGGCAAGGTGGGCTGGACAGAGGGGGAGGACACCCTCACCACATCAGTGGCACAGACAAGCGCAGCGGGGGTGTGGTGCCAGGAGAGCAAGTGGCAGGGGAGAAGGCCGGAGCCTCTTGGGGATGGTATATCTGTGGGTGGGGGAACCTGGGGCAGGGTGTGGCGGGGGCACCTGTGGAGTGGGGGCCTGAGGGATGGAGGAAGGTGACCTGGTGCTTGAGCTGCAGGGCGGCGGCGGGGTCTTGCTCTTACCACTCCGGGGGGACTTGCGGGTGGGGGCCTCAGTCTGTCTGCGCCTGGGGGAGGGTGTCCGGGGGCGAGGGGCACTCTGCTCCGTGTGGGGGCTTCCTCTTCCCCCTGGATGCTGGGGCAGCTGGATCGGAGGGGAAGAGGCCGAGGTCACTGAGGAAGAGGCGCTGGGTCTTTGGGGTTGCAGGTGAGGCAAGGGAGGGTGCTTTGGAGGGAGAGGCAACTGAGGACTGCGCAGTGCCCGTGGATGCGTGTGTGTGTACCAGGGCCCCATCCCCTGTGAGTCTGGTTTCAGTCCCCTGACTGTGCGTGCGTGTGCGTTTAGTTTGTGGCGTGTGTGTCTGTGTGCTGGATGTGTGTGTGCTGGTGTGTGCCTGTGCCGGTGTGTGTGTGCTTGGGACGGGCAAGGTGCTGGGGAGTGTGGATGGAGCAGAGGCAGGAGGGGTGAGGGACTGTCTGAGGAGGGACACTGCTGCCGTCAGGGAGGAGTCCATGGACCTGTTGCCCCTCTGTAGGTCAGACATGCCCGATGAGATGCCCTCCATGAACGACACCAGCTGAGTCAACAGTGCGGTGTGCGCATGGAGGACACTCAGCATGGCTGTCTGCCCTACATGGAGCTGGCGAAGGAGGTACACAGACTCCTCACTCAGGGCAGCAGGGGACACAGGGGCAGGGGGTGCGGTGCCTGGGCCAAAGGAGACACGCTCCCGAACATGGGAGCCTCCACGGACCTTGGGAATGGGAGCCGATGGGAGGGCGGTGGTGGTGCTGGTGGTGGTGGGGACAGCAACACTAGCTGGGGTGTGGTGGCTGCTGACACCCGCCTCCACAAGGGAGTCATCCTCCGAGTTGCTCTGGTCCTCAGCTGAGGTGGATGGTGCTGAGGATTCCTCGGTGTGGCTCCCCTCACCCTCCGTGCCACTGGGTCCCTCCGACCACTCCTCGGCTGCTGACCCAGTCTGGCTCTCTGGCTCCTCCTGGTCCGTGGAGCTGTCCCCTTCCGTGGCCGTGGATGTATCTGCAAACAATGGGGAAACAGACAGACATCAGTCACCTGCACAAAACGCACACACCACTGTGAGCACAGCACAACACAGAGCAAGCCCTGGCATCATTAGTTGTACATTGCTAAAAGTGCCCTAACTGAACAGGAGAAGCCAATTGTCAGTCTGATGCCAAGCATGGCACTCACATCCCACATGGCCTTGCACCCATCTGTCTGGTGTCTGTTGGATTGCAACACCCCAGTGTGGACACATGCACCAAGTACACAGTAGTTGGACAGTGCAGAGGACACGGTGTGGACACATCACAGCTCTTGCCACTGAGTCAGTACAGGTTTCCGGATGAAAGGGATGCCCAGAGTCAAATAGGAAATGCATGTGATGCATACCAGCGACAGACACCATGATGCACCCATGTCCTGATAGCCAGCGCCACTATGGTGTGCATGTAGCACATGTCACTCCCCTGCAGGACCACAAATAAGTTGACACATGCCATGGCAGAGGCATGACTGTTAAGTCATACATCACTGTCTCAGTGATGTATGACTTGGCAGCCAGACAACAACACTATGCACTAGGTCACAATAGTAGGTCATGGGGAATGCAAGTCCTGGAGCTGCACAAGTGCACATGTACATCCCCCACACAACACATCATCTCAACCCTCATCTGTCCAGGTCACACCTATTGGACATATGGGAGACCTGTGACACTACCCTCTGAACCTGAGCCCCTCACAATTTGCTGTGAATGGGGAACAGCTGCCTGAACATCACATTCGCATACCCCAGTCTGCACGGGCAGCTGATCAAACACCTATGTGACACACAAGTATCGTCTCCTATGGTCACATCTCCAGGGGCATGCTGAGCCCCTACCAAGAAAAACCCCAGCAGTCCTGGCAACTAATCCACAGCACACTGACACAGAGGCAGACACCGGAGGGGTCAAATCACTGTGCACAATGTGTCAGCTGATACACGGGAGTGGGAGTACAGAGTGCATTGCATGGCCTGGAGTAGGCATGACTGTCCTGCTCCACATGAATGAGGGATGTGCCCTGGACAGTGGATAGCTGGCTATGTATGTGTGACACACGTAATCTGCACACTCCTGGGGCACAAACATTGTTCCCACCCGCTGCATGGGCGTGTGCCACATACCCCAGGCACATGTGGTGGCTCAGCTCAGCAAGTGGACCGCATATCAAAGCAACACGCAGATCACATGTCCAAACCCAGGCGTTGTGTGAACAATGGACCCACCCATGATGCCCACAACAGAGTTAGGGAAACAGATGCTGTCCCCCACCTTTAGTGAAGCAAACTGCAAGGACACAGTCCCAAGTGACACAATTCCCTGACTGTAAGGGCCACACCTGGGTATCAGATGAGCAGTGGGCAGTGCACAATAGAGGGACATGGCTCCTGGACAACATGACTGCTGCACTGTGGCAGTTGAACCAGGCCAGAGGAGGGCACAAAGCATGTAATACAGAGTTCACAGTGCAGTCTTTGACTCACCCCCTCCTTGCTGCTGTCTGGCCTTCAGCTGCCCATCCAGGTCTGG
The DNA here is from genome assembly GCA_963921515.1 of Calotriton arnoldi. NCBI lineage: Eukaryota > Metazoa > Chordata > Amphibia > Caudata > Salamandridae > Calotriton > Calotriton arnoldi. Next base: position 2,202,781 of record CAWUFW010002267.1, on the reverse strand, counting down.
AAACACCACCGCCAGGATCTGGAGCATGTGGGGGGTCAGGGTCCGTGTTCCGCCCCTCCTGCGAGGAGGCGACAGCTTCAGCTGGACCCGTGCAATCCTCCGGGTCCAGCCCCGAAGGTCCTGCCACCTCTCCTGGCAGTTGCGGATCCGGCGCTTGTAGACCCCCACGGACCGGACAGCCCGGACGATGTCCTTCCAGATTTCCTGCTTCCGATGGGCATTAACCTGTGAGGATGACAAAGTGAAAAGGCCATTACCGCACATGCAACATATCCGTGCATGACACAGTTGTATATACATGTCTCAATCACAGGGGCACATGATGTACACAGGCAGTGCAAAGCTGACCATGGACAGTTTGCCAGACGTCACTACATGGTATCATTGCATGGGAAGTAAAACCATGTTCAAATGCACTGTCACTGCACCATACCTGTCCAGTGCAAGTCACTACACACTATGGGGGGTGACAACTACTCAGTGAGCCTGCTAGCCAGTGGCGTGCAGACTCTCAGCCTTGCAAGTCAGACAAAATGCACATTCAGAAAGGCAGTGCACAGAACACTCACCTGCTCCCCTGGTGTCCCATACAGCTTGCTGTACTGTGGAAGTAGGCTGTCCAGCAGGGCCTGGTTCTCTTCAAGGCTGAAGGCTGGGGCTCTCTCCACAGTACGTGCCATTGCAGGGTCCAGAGGGGCAGAGACAGCAGCAGTGCAGTGGCAGATGTCGTCCTGGAGCATGTAGTGCAGGCAAGTGAGCTCTCAGGGGAACAGCCAGCAATATATATGTGCTGGAGAGGCAGATACTGTCCCTTGTGTCCAAAGTGATAGGTCCAAGTCGTTTGCATCTTCTGAATCTGGCCAATCCATGGAATAGCAGCACCAAAACACGCCCACAGCATCCTTCAAATCTTCAACTTCATGACATACATGATTTTGCAACATTGTTGTGGGTGACCAACTGATTTTCCAGCAACCGACTCGTTCGAAATTCGAAAACGCGTCCGTTGCCAGGCAAGCCCATTGTCAATGGGTGCGCACCGATCGGTCCATTGCGGTACAACGCGCACAGGGGTACAACGCGTACCCGCACACATTGAAAGCAATGGGCCGGCCGGAGGCACCGATCTGTCAAATTGCTGTTCAACGCGCACAGGGGTACAACGCGTACCCGCACACATTGAAAGCAATGGGCCGGCCGGAGGCACCGATCGGTCCATTGCTGTTCAACGCGCACAGGGGTACAACGCGTACCCGCACACATTGAAAGCAATGGGCCGGCCGGAGGCACCGATCGGTCCATTGCAGTTCAACGCGCACAGGGGTACAACGCGTACCCGCACACATTGAAAGCAATGGGCCGGCCGGAGGCACCGATCGGTCCATTGCTGTTCAACGCGCACAGGGGTACAATGCGTACCCGCACACATTGAAAGCAATGGGCCGGCCGGAGGCACCGATCGGTCCATTGCTGTTCAACGCGCACAGGGGTACAACGCGTACCCACACATTGAAAGCAATGGGCCGGCCGGAGGCACCGATCGGTCCATTGCAGTTCAACGCGCACAGGGGTACAACGCGTACCCGCACACATTGAAAGCAATGGGCCGGCCGGAGGCACCGATCGGTCCATTGCTGTTCAACGCGCACAGGGGTACAACGCGTACCCGCACACATTGAAAGCAATGGGCCGGCCGGAGGCACCGATCGGTCCATTGCTGTTCAACGCGCACAGGGGTACAACGCGTACCCGCACACATTGAAAGCAATGGGCCGGCCGGAGGCACCGATCGGTCCATTGCTGTTCAACGCATCACTGTACATGTGACTGGCATATGTCAGCATGCCTGTCTCAGATGGACATATGCCAGCCACAGATAGCTCCCAGGGAGTGAGGGGCACACCTACATCACGACAGCCTGTCCAAACTTTATCATTAGGCATGTAAGGCTGCATTTCCTATTGTGTGTATGTTGGTGTACATGTTGTCCTGTGGGTGTCACCTGTGGGCAGCCACCCCCAGGCTGTGCACGTGTTCATGGGGACAGGATCCTGGGTGTTACGTGTACGTGACCACTGTGATGTGCAACTGTTCATATCTGTGCATGTGCCATGGTCACATTTCACAGTGGTGTATGTGTATGTCATGTCACATACCCCGTGAGTCCCATGTGGGACGGTATGTTTGAGCCAGGGTGTCCCAGTGGCACAATAGTGATGGTCCTCCACAGTCTTTGTGCATGTGGTGTTTACAATGTCTCTGATTTCATGTGCACAATGGGAGACAGTCTCCACATCCACGTTGTGTGTGCATGGACTCTGATGTTGTGCGTGTGTGTCACAGACGTCCATGTCTGTCCTGCCGTGGCAAGTGGGGCCACTACCTGTGGGGGTCATGGTTGTTTTGCTGTGGTGTATACATGATACTCCATGTAATGCCAGTGTCCATGTGGCATTACAGGGTCCCTGGGAATGTACCTGTCGTTGAGCTGTGGTGCCTGGGGCACATCTGTCCTCACATGTCCCTGTGGGGGGTTATTGTGACACGGCAGCAGGAGATGGGAACTGTGACACGGCCTCATGATATCCAATGGGCCAACCTGGGACTAATTGATGCCACCTGTTGGACCGTGTTGACAGATGTTGGCCATGTATGTACCATACATGTCCTTCCGGTACTGCACACTTCATGTAGTTGTGCCTCATAATGATGTATGTTGGGATCTTGAGTGTGTTCAATGCCGCATATGTGGGGTGACTGACAATCTTGCTTACTTCTCCTCTGCACTGCAGGGCTCCTGCTGTCCATCGGCCATTCCCAGACCTGGTAACGATGGTGGAACGGGACAGCATCCGACGGTACCGCTTCACCAGGCAGCTGATTGAGGATTTGGCAGTGCAGTTGTCCCCACATTTGCAGCCTGGCCGGCCGTATCCTACAGCGCTGACCCCCAAGGTGAAGGTGATGGCAGCCCTACACTTCTTTGCCACTGGTACCTTCCAACATACTGTGGCGACTGCTGGTGGGATGTCACAGACCATGTTCAGCCGTGTGCTCCGCGATGTTATGGCGGCAATGTTGCTCTTCCTGAACCGGTACATCTATTTCCCTAGACTGAGACGACTCACTGACGTGAAGAGTGACTTTTATGCCCTGGGGAGGATGCCGCATGTAATTGGCTCCATTGATGGGACACATGTGGCTTTGGTACCACCACAGGCCCAGGAGCAGGCCTACAGGAACCGCAAGCACTACCACTCGGTCAATGCACTGGTGGTGTGTCTTGCAGACATGACCATCACACACGTGTGTGCCCGTTTCCCTGGTTCAGCACACGATGCCTTTGTGATGAGGAGTAGTCGCATCCCCAGGATGATGGCACAGATGCAGAACCAGCGTGCCTGGCTTGTCGGTGTGTACTGACTTTGTGCCATTGTGTGTGATCTGATCTGTAGTATTCCGCCCACTGTTCCAAGTCAGCTAATGTGCACTTGTCTGTCCGTAGGTGACTCGGGATACCCCAACATGCCGTGGTTGCTGACACCCCTCAGGAACCCTGTGACACCTGCCCAGATGCGCTACAATGAGGCACATGGTCGGACCAGGAGAGTGATTGAGCGGACCTTTGGTCTCCTGAAGAGCCGCTTCCGCTGCCTGGACAAGACCGGAGGGTCCCTCCCATATGCCCCTGCGAAAGTGTGCAAGATTATCATCGTCTGCTGCATGCTCCACAACCTGGCAGTGCGGAAGGAGTTGCCTCTCATCCAGGATGACAATGACCAACATCCGCCACCTGTGGAGGATCCTGGCCTGGACCACGATGCCAGTGACGATGATGATGATGATGATGGTGATGGTGATGTCCGCACACAGCTCATCACCAACTTCTTTAGCTGAATGTGAGTATCCTGAGGTGTCATGTCAATGATGTGAGTTGGCATGATGTGTGGGTGGTGCTCTGGTGCTGTGGGAGTGTGTCCATGGGCCACTTGACTGGATGTGTGTTGCGATGTGTGGTGACAGGTGGGCTGTACTCCCCAACAGTGTTGACATGCTAACTTGGTTCTGGGTGGGTATCTTGTAACATGTATTGTGCATGTGTTTTGCTGTTCTGTCCTGTACTCCATTGCTTTTGACTGTGTGTCATTTCTGTCCTTCACAGGGTACTTTCAGATTAGTTTGGTCAACTGTGTCCACCGACGACGTGATTGCACATCCAGGCTGGTAGCTGTTGTGTCCCTACAGGTGATGTGCGCCACACCCATGGACTTCCTTCCGTCTACAGTTGTTGACTGTGTGCCCGCTGCCAGGTGGGGTTACCTTGCATCTGTAGTGGTTACGGCATGTTGCAACTGTGTAATAAACCTGTGCTTCACTTTGTGATGTGCGTTGTCTGTGGTCACATATTTGACTGCCATTTGCTTACTGCACCTGTGGGCTACTTGACTACAACTGGGAATGGGTGTGGTGTCTGTGCATTGCACCGTCTTCCCTGGCAACATCAGTGTAGGCAATGAGTCAGATGGCCTAGGTGTGTATGTGTTGTGTAGCCCTGGTGGTGTGTCTCCCTCATGTGTGTCACGTTTCCTGTACTCACATGCCTGTGTTGTCCTTGCTGTTGCAGTTCGCATACACAGTGTAATTTTGCAGTTCATCATCCCCATAACAGCACCCACGTTGGAATCACGACAGAGGCAAGTATGGTGTATTAGTGTGTTTATTGTGATACATTTGTGTTAATAGTGCATAGGATGGGTTGTGCTGTACATGAATCTTGCAATCCCAAGTTCCTAGGTGAATTGAAAGTCCTGGTAGACAGGATCCCCAGTATCGGGGCCACAGTTGTCTGACACATTGGTCCAACTTGTACTCCCCATGCAATGTGTGGGAGTAGTGTTGCCGTCAACAGGGTGAACAGTCTGTGCACAAAGGCGAACATCCAGAACAGGTTCAGGCTTCCTGGGAGTTGCGCATGGCCATCGGCCTCTCACTTTTCCCTCCTCGGACGACCCCTCTTCTTGGGGGGGCCCTCAAGTGCAGGCTGCTGCGGTGCAGGGGACTCTCCGCCAGAGTCCTCCTCCCTCCCTGTGGCAGTTGCAGTTTGTTCGGCACCAGATGTTGTTGGCACACAGGGAGGTTTGGACTGGTTGCTGTTCATCTGGCGGAGGCATTGTAAAATGTCCCTGTGCACCGCCTTCATCTCATGCAGTGCATCCCACTTGGACTCCACGCGGGACATGTGTGAGTCCACACGGGACATGTGTGACTCCACGTGGGACATGTGGGAGTCCAAGCAGGCATGATGGGCAGCCTGCTGCTGTTTAATGTCTCTGAGGAGCCCCACTACCTGGCTGAGCTCTCCGGTGCTGGACTGGTACGCATCAGCTATGCGTACCAGTTGTGGGTCATCATGCACACCAGCAACGTCTGCAAGCAGCGACCTCTGTCTCCCACCCTCCCACCACCCCTGCTGACATGTGCAGTGTGTGCAGTGGCACGCACAGATAACCCTGGTCCACCTTGGGGGTTGGTGGTGGTGGTGGTGTCCATGGCCCCAGGTTGGTCCAGGGTCACTGTGCTGGTGTTGCTCCTTATTCTGTCCATGTCGGCAGGGATGGTATTCGTGGTGACAGTCGTTGTAGGGGTGGGTGCAGGGGTGCAGCTGGTGGTCCTGCTGGTGCTGCAGCTGGTGGTCCTGCTGGTGCTGCATGTTGACTTGCACCGGATGTGCCAGGTTGTTCTTCTTCGTCCGAGGAGGACAGAGGCTGTACGACGCCAGTGAGCTCGGCATCCTCTTGATCCTGGGACTGGGACTCCTCAGCGTCTGCTGCTGTGTCCCCATCATCACCTGTTTTTGGGAGACACAAACAATGTATGTCATGTTTCTGCAGGCATCAATGGTTGACACACATGACAGTTGTGACTGTGCCTCTGGGTGCGGGCCTGTACATTGCATTGTCCTGAGTCGTCACAGTCAGGGGTTGATATTGGTGTGGCACATTGTCCTGCATTATTTGGGCATTTCTATGTATTTTCTGGGGTGTGAACATGGTCTGCATTGGTTGTGTTTGGTTGGCAGCCGGACCTCCTTCCCACCCACCCAGCCAGTCAGTTATCCCACCATGGAACGTGCTTGCGTTGCAGGGAGTGTAAGTTGTCTCTCAGGATGTCAGTCAGTGGTGTCCTGCTGTTTGTTGGTGCACAGTTGGCAGCAGGGCCTTGTGCTCCCCACAGCAGTAGCCAGTGTCAGCCATCTTGTGAGTCCTTCTCCACTCCCTGTGATGTGAGCATGGTTCAGGGTGGTGTTGATGGGACAGTTGTGGGGGTGACCAATATCAGTGACTACGACTCCCATCATGCTATTGCCTCCACCCCCTTCCCACCATGCCCATGCTTCCTTCCTTTTGACTCTGCTTCCCTGTGGGGTGGGCTGGCTGTGCTGACAGGATGGCTGGGAGTGTTGTCCTGGCAGTTGTTTGGCTAAGAGTCCCAAGAGTGTCCCTGTGCTTCACACAACATAACCCAGGGTGGTGGTTCTTTGTGGGATCTTGTGTTAGGATGGAGGGCATTGCATTCTACCAGGTGGGTACTGTGGAGTTTGTGTTGGGGGGGTGTGAGGGGAGGTGCTTGTGACTATAGTCAGTGCTGCAAGTCCCCCTTCCCACCCAGCCAGCCAGCCAGATATCCCACCATGGAACGTGCTTGCATTGCAGGCAGTGGAAGTTGTCTCTCAGGATGTCAGTCAGTGGTGTCCTGCTGTTTGTTGGTGCACAGTTGCCAGCAGGGCCTTGTGCTCCCCACAGCAGTAGCCAGTGTCAGCCATCTTGTGAGTCCTTCTCCACTCCCTGTGATGTGCGCATGGTTCATGGTGGTGTTGATGGGGCAGTTGTGGGGGGGGCAATATGTGTGACTGCGACTCCCATGATGCTATTGGCTACACTGACTTGGCCAGCATACACAGAATTCCTTCCTTTGAGTGGTCTTCACTGTGTGTTGGTGTTGTTGTGTTGGCTACATGTCTGGATGTGTTTGTTAGTTCTATTTGTGCCACTGCCTAGCTGTAGTTGTAGTTGTGTTTGTACATGTGATGGCACAGTTGGATGTGACTTTTTTGATGGCATGTGTTGTGTTTATCTGACTGACATACACATTTTGGGATGATTCTGTTCTGGTTGCTGTGTAATTGCTATGAGTGCATGGTTTGACTCTCCCCTTGACAGTGATGTGTGTGTGTTTTGTGGCAGTATATTATGTACATTTGTTGTGTACTCACCAGGCTCTGGGATGTCCTCTAGTCCATATACGCTCACTGGCGGAAGGATGGCCCGCACCTTCTCCTCCCAGGGCCTGAGGTATATTGGCTTGGCAGGAGGGCCACTGCCGGTGTGTTGGCTGTTGATGTAGTCTTGCTTCAGCATTTTCCGTACCCTCCTGCGCACGTCATACCACCTGTTCTGGATGTCGGTCTTTGTGCGCCGACATGGTGATTGGGCGTTCACCCTGTTGATGATCCTCTCCCACATCTTGGTTTTCTGCGACATGGGGGTCTGTTGGACCAATGTGCCAAACAGCTGTGGCTCCACCCTGAGGATCTCGTCTACCATGACTTCCAATTCACTATATAGGAACTTGGGATTCTTCTTGGGGGGCATGGTGATGGGTGGTGATGGTGGGTGATGTGTGTGTTGGTGTGCAGGTGAGGGTGTGTGAGTGTGTGTTTTGCTGGGTGTATGTGAGGTAGGTATTTGTTGGTGTGCTGATGGTGTGTGGCTTGTGTGAGGGATGAGCTGTGGGTGTGTGGTTGCTTTCTCTTGGGTGCTGGCAGTGGAATGGCATTTGCAAAGGCTCATGGTAGTGATTTGTGTCCTTTATATAGGTGGAGTTGTGGGTGTGTCTTTGTTCTCTGTCCCCACCCCCCAGTATTTATTGGCTTGGTAATTGCTTGTTTGGCCTTTTTTTGGGTGATTTTTCCTTTGTGCTGTTTGTGTATGTTGGAAACGTTCTTGTGACCGAGTCGGACCCTGCATTGGTCTCGTACGGTGTTCTCCGTTTCGTTCACGCTGTGTTTGTGCAGTTTTCTATGCTGCGTACGCGTCGGTCGCGGTGTATTGTGTTGCTTCGGCTCGGTTTTGTATGCATGTCGGTCGTACGGCTTGGCCTCCGTCCGACTCGCTCGTGGTTTTCGCGCCTTGCATCGTACTTTGCGGTTTGGAGTTCGTGTGTACGTTTCGGTCGGATTTGTTCCGGGTGCGTGTCGGTCGGTTGGATTCGCGTGTTTTTCCGGCCGGATTGCTGCTTTCCGTGCGGCTCGGTCGGTCGACTTTGTTTCGGTACGTGTCGGTCGGATTTTTCGCGCCTTGCATCGTACTTGGCGTGTCGTGCGCCACGGGTACGTGTCGGTCGGTATTTTTTCCGGATCCGAGTCGGTCGGTGCTTTTTCCGGCCCGAATCGGAATCGACCCCTTAGTGTTGAAACAGAGAAATCATAAGGACAATAGTGGAACAGGCTAGCAGTAATCTTAAGGTGTGGTTGATGAGTATAGACTGCTCGTAAAGGGAGTTACTAGGGTCTAGGACAGAAATCTGCCCATGAGTGATAGTTTAACTCCTTTCTTGAACGATGTGGTTGTCTTTAGTTCTATTTACAAACAAGCCCACCTTTAATGTATTTTAAAGTTTCCTTCTTGTGTTATACATCGAATGTCCACATCTTAGCAGCAGATGCCTGGGCTTCACCTACAAAATCCCTTGACTAGTTAGAACCAGCTAGTTCTCTGCCTGCCAGCACAAAGTTCCAGAAAAGAAACGGAAAAGCTTGATGTAGCATCCACTTTAACCTGGCTGGAGATGTGTCAGTACTTTAAACAAGCTTGTACACTGGTGGCTCTGGCTTTCTGCTAGTGCTCCTAAAATAGGGTATGTAGGATATGTACCCTGTCCATAGAGCCAGTAAAGTATCTTTCACAGACTCTATGCAACAGGTGAGCGACTGAGGGCGTTTGCTAAAGACTGGAACTTGTTGGTGACCAACTGACACCAGATCTCAATTGTAGAAAAAGCTGTTACTGCACCACAACTTGGAAGGAGAGCAGACTGAAATGGCCAATGAGAGGAGAGGAGAAGACCCATAACCAAAATGACAAAGAGCAAGATTCAGCTCACTGAAGTCTGAGAGAAAACTGTGTTCAGTGAAGGAGCTGCCCAGGAGAATCAAGTCCAACTAGCGAGAATTGACAATGCAAAACGCCAAGATTCAAGACATAAAGCATCTGCAGTGATGCTTTACAAGGCAGTGAATGTGTGGACCTACAGGAGCCCACAGCTGCCCAAATGCAGTTCAAACAGAGTACAAGAGGTTCTTTTTCATCATCCTGTGTCTTGGGGTAATGGCTCATTGGCTGTAGCCAGAATCACTGATTCAGGACCGTCTTGAAACATGCTCATACCCACTGCATCCAGGTAGGACGTGACTAGGTTTGAGGTCTGGAAGACAGCATCCAGGCTGTGCAGGACTCAAAGGTTGCCACTACACAGACTAGACCCTCATAGAAGCAGGCTAAAAAAAGTTATCTGGGCTACTGGACTAGTTTTGTATGAGGCACCTGTACTGTAGACTCCTTACTACAGACAGTTCTGCAGTTTAATGTTAATTCTTCTGACAAAGGAGTTGGTACCTTCATGTAATGTTAATGGCAAAGGTATGGCGCATCGAATGGGCTTTATCAATGGCAGGTTAATGACTGAGAATAAGAACAAGTTCGGGACACCACAGATGTGCACCACATGAAATATTGCCACTGATCACCACGGCACACCAAAGAACACCGATACTGAATGACATTGGAGGAAAGAGAAGAGACAAGAGAAACATAGACAACATGCACACTCTCATCCACAGTGCTGCCTGGGTTCGGCTTGATCAGCATATTCTTTCTGGGATCAGCTTGAAGCATTACTTAACCTCTGAGAGACCATGGAACAGACATCCAAATGTGTTGGAAATGCCCCACAAGTTACCCTGCTGTGGTACCCTTTGTGTCCAATACATGGCATCCTGCTTGGTACAGGTAATAACACCATTCATAGATTACATTCCTATAGGCCAATACACCTTTGAAGATTGTTGTGTGTCAGTGAATATCTATGACATGAAGAGGTGGGATCACTATAGTCCTAATGGGATAGCACATCACAGCACTATTTGGAATAAGAAACACAAATTGACTTGTAAGGATGAGTGTAGACACTCACATATTATCTCTACATTTCTACATCTCACTCCCTGATGCATATCACCAGTCAGTGAATGAATGGAGCTGGGTCCCTAACATCTCTAGGAAGCAAGGCAGTGCAGGCTGTCCAGTAAGCACTGCATTGTTGCAGTCTAACACTGAGTGATATGTGGGACTGTACACAAAGCTAACCTCATCCTCAACTACTTCTTACAGTATAAATATACAGCTTAAACTGTAAAGCCTATACATTTCTTTGCACATTTACCATGATATGGTTACGAAATACATGATAGAAGCATTAAATGTATACATGCATAGATATGTGCATGTAACACAAGTAGAATCTGGGGCTTACCACACATGACACATCACAATGGTGATGCTATGTACACAATGCACAGTGCTCCACAATCCATTACAGGATTGTCCTATGTAAAGACCACAAACTTTTAGAGTAAGCAGGATTCATTCTAGGACTCAGAGGCACATTGTAGCCTGTGGAAATGGAAAGGATGGAGTTAAACCGAGTCAAAAATCTATGTAAGATAGGTACCTTTTCCTTTGATGAGACATAGAACTGGCCATACAGGGGAAGCACTTCTTCTATCAGTAGTTCTAGCTCCTCAGAAGAGACGGCATGGGCCCTCTCACCTGCTTGGCCTGGCATGATTGCTCCCAGAGGTGGCAAACAGCAACTAAAGTGGAGAATGTGTTGATAGCAGCATTATCAGGAGGCAATTGAGTTATTATTCAAACCAAGTCGTAGATGTATGCCTCGTATGTGATCCTCAGTGTAGACGGACACAGCCATTATCCCTCTACCATGCCAATCACCAACGATAGCCTCCGGCTGTGTCCATCGTGGATGAAATAGCCCACCACGTGGTTGACTTCTGCCGGCGGTGGCAGGTTCTGAATGTCAAATATGAAAGGTCAGGAATCCGCCATTTTAGCGGTTGTAAATACAGTATTGGTGACTGTTAAGTGCATCACCAGCACTCCAAATGAGGGCCAACATGTTTACATATGGACTACTCCATTGCCATGTGATTTCCATGACATAAATCACCTGTGTAGGGCATTACTGTGCATAAACGCAAAATATGTGTGGTGCACTGTACACTGCGGTTGACGTTTTGTTTTACCTAAAATATCCTAAAATTAACATTATTGTGCCAAGAATACATTTCTGAATGTTTAATTTGGACATTTATGTTACACACACATGTGAAGGCCACAATGGGGATTATTGGTGGATGTTGGACAGTAGACAATTATCATGCGGATAATGTGTTATGCTTTCTGAACCAGTTATGTCTTGTCACATTACTTTTGGGTGACTCTTCACATATGTTATTGTGGACTTTGGGGCCAATGTTAAAAATCTGTTTTCAAATCACACAAAGGTACCCTGGGAGAGGGAGGGGATGACAGCCTCCAGTGTACTGCCCATTTCCACACCTTTAGCTCATGGAAGAAAGGGATGTCATCAAGATGTTTCGCTTGAATAGACAAACAATACAGGATTCATGTCCTCATTTGGAGCCTGATCTTCTTCCTCAAAACACTAATCCCACATGTATCCCACCAATTGTGAAATTTATGGCAGTATTGCATTTTCTGGCCACAGGTTCCTTTCAATACACTGTAGCTATATCTGGTGGTATGTCACAACCAATGTTCAGTGGTGTGTTACAAGACGTGCTTTCAGCACATTGACAGCTACATCCAGTTCCCCAGACATGAGGATTTAGCCCATGTGGAGGCTGAATTCTTCGGATTTGGTTGCCTCCCACATGTGGTTGGAGCCATTGATGGCACCCTTATTGCCTCAGTACCACCGCAAGTCAGGGAACAAGTTCATCGGAACAAGAAGCACTTCCATTCTATCAACGTGCAAGATGTCTGCTTATGTGATTTGTATATCTCAAATGTCTGTGTCCAGTTCCCAGGATCAGCCCATGATCCCTTCATGCTGTGGAACAGCACCCTACCCCAGCTGAAGTCACAACGACTAACGGAGAGGGCCCGGCTTGTTGGTAACTATGATCTGTCCTAACTTTGTGTGGGTAATGTCAGGTACTATAATTAGAAAGTGTGTGACTTATTGTAGCACTTATGTCTGTCTTCCAACTAGGAGACTCAGCATATCGCAACCATCCATGGTTGTTGGCACCGCTGAGGACTCCAACAACGCCATGGGGAGTCCGCTTCAATGAGGCCAATGGAAGAACTTGGCGGCCAGTGGAGCGGGCTTTTGGGCTCCTGAAGGCCTGATTCAGATGTCTGGACAAGACTGGGGGGGCCCTTCTCTACTCACCCAAGAAGGTGTGTCAAATCTGCTGCATGCTCCACAACATCGCCCTGCAACGGAACATCCCTTATCTCGCACAGGATGGAGACCATGAAGGTCGGGTGAGCTCCTGTAATGGCAAATGATAGTGATGGTGGTGAAGAGGAAGGAGCTGACTTGCTTCAAGATTTAATAAACAACTTCTCATGAGTGTAAATATGTTGTGAGATGTCATGACTTTGACTTTTAAAGCAACTCTTATTGTGATGATTTGAGGAGTAGGTTTAGGAAAATATTAGGAAGATAAAGCTCTGGCAAATTCTGGTGAAAGGTGTTTGTGGAAGAAGGTTTTAACACATGCTCATTGCGTTAGTGTTGCTTTGTTTAGCTTATATTTTTGTCATGGACTGTTTTCTCCAGATGTTGACTATGTGAATTGTGTCATATGTATGGTTTCATAGGTAATCTCTTTTTTATTGGTCTGTTTTTAGGTACCTTAGCCATGGCATCTTCATTTGGACATTTCAGAGCTGTGACATTCCACCAGATGCAGCAACACTGGATTGGAATGATCCTGTGATCGGAAACTGTTGTACAGCCATGTGTCTGTTTACTGGTTTAAATGATGTGGGATTCCTTCTGCGAGGTAGGTGATATGGCTCCAGATGATGTCATAAACCATTTTTATTTTGCCTATTCTATAGGAAATAGTCTGACGTATTCCCTCCTTCCATGTTGTTAAGGTCTACACCTGAAAATGTAATCACTGACACAGAACATTTGAGTCATGTATAATTTGCTATGTATCTTACATCATGCCAGCCTATGATTGGAAAAATGTAATAATGATATAAGACAAAGAACTTGTATGTATGTGTTGGTGTGACATGGTTGTGATCCTGAGTTAAACATTGTGTACATGCAACATATCCATGTTTACACAAGTAGCTTGTTTTGGCAAGTAAGGTTGACATGGCAGTAAATATATACATTGCTAGATGTGAGATTTACTACAGTTTGAGACTTGTGTATTTATTAAAGTGATAAAGGTAAAGAGATACATTGTGCAAAAACAAACATAACAAAAAAAGTGAAGTAGTCAATCATGGTGAATGAAACCACAGTTGCCGATGCCAAAGTGTCTGAAGTCCAAAATACTACTCCCATCAGAAAGTGAAAAGTACACAGAAATAGCCCGAGAAGTGAATGTGTTACACACTGAAGGAAATTAAGGTCGAGGTTTCTTGCTGGTGGTCGTGGGTGTCTTGCCATTCGCACCACTTGGATTTTTGCCTGGCCGTCCCCCCTTGCGTAGGCGGGTGGGATCTCCCAGCTGGAGAGACAGGGGTGTCTGCAGGCATGTCTTCCTCTGGCAGGACCTCCCTTCTGTTGTCTGCTGCAGATGTAGATGCCCAGGATGTAGTTGGACCACAGTAAGAGGTAGATTGTGGTGGAAAAGCCCTGTAGAGGCTGGTGTTGATGTCCTGCTGCACCCCGATTATGGAGCCCCTGTTGGTGTTTTGGGTGGCCAGCTCCTAGTGTATGTCCCTCTGCAGCTGCTTCATCTCCTGGATTGCCATCAATACCTTTCCCATCACGTCTTGGGACTCATGATAGACTCCCAAGACTTTGTTGATGGTGGCCTGGGTGTGAGTGGCACAAGTGGCCTCACTCAGCGGGCCCACAGTACCCCTCCTTCGACCCCTACCCCCACAAGCCTGTGTCCTTGGCTCAGGGTGCCCTCTCCCACTGGGTCCTGGTTCCTCTGTGACTGGGTTGGTGAGTCTCACCTCAGAATCTAGGACTGGGGGCACAAGATGGTAGAAACTGTGCTTAGTACACTGGTTGGGGGGACTTGGGTTGGCCGAGGTGTTGTAGCTGGGGTGGGAAGTGTTGGTGTGAGACTCACTTTTGACGTCTACCCAGGCTGACCAGATGGGCCATGACCATCATCCAAGTCCACATGTCCAGGAATGTTGTCATCACCAAGGGCTTCTTCTGGGGGGAGTGAGTGGGAGTCTGTTCGGTGGCCATGCTCTGCCCAGGTGCTGTGCCAGATTGACCTGTTGTGAAATAGAGAACATTGTTATTGGTGGAAGTCTGGTATCTACAACCAAATGTTTTTGTGTCACAGTAAGTAGAGAATTAGGAAAAAAATAGGTAGCGTTTACTATTGTGGTATATTTCCGTGGTATTGGACTTGTTAGCAAGACATTTGGAGAAGTTCAGTACATGCATTAGATGTGCTGATATGTTGCATTTTGGATTAATGAATGAGCATGACATCTCACCAACACAGTGGAGAAGTAACATGTGTATTTGACCATTCCAAGGTCTAGTTGTGTACAATGCAGGCAAACACACAACTTGGTTGTATATTTAGCATTAGTCATCATGTGAGCAGTGCAGAGTCAATGGCTCACCTGCCACTTCTAATTAGCTGACTTACCTTAATGCCTAACAAATATTTGAGGTACACACTTGGTATGGTGTCACTCATGCCATCAACAGTTTCAATTGAGGAGACCAGGACAACATCAAGATAAGTAGGCAGACATGTCTCTGAGTAGGTCTATGTAGATTGCTCAGTCCATGAGAAATGAACATCAGTTGTAACATGTCAGACAAGTGAGAATGGGCAAAATCATTATTGCATCTGTTACAGAAACAGGGCCTCATAGTAGTTGCAGTCATTCCAATCTCTACTTCCCAACACTTGACAAATGGTTAACTCCATGAGAAGTGAACATCAGTTGTAACATGTCAGACAAGTGAGAATGGGCCCAATCACTATGGCATCCTTTTTTCTGCTACAGAAACAGGGCCTCATGGAAGTTGTAGTCATTTCAATCTCTACTTCCAAACACTTGACAAATGGTTAGTCTTATATACCTGTTGCCAAAATGATGTTGGGCTGGACCATACCTTTACATATTGACACATCATGGATCCTGGAATGTTAAATGAATAGTAATACAATTACAGACACCATTCCAACAAGTGGCATGTAATGGAGATTGATACATCTGGTCTTATATGCAGCAATGCACATTGACACTGGCAATCCAACATCTGTGATACTTTGAGTATTGCATGTTAGGAAAATAGACAACACAATAGCAAAAGCTGAGATGACAGAATACAGGACATTGAAGTGTTGTGACAGTTAGGGAGGTGTAACTTACCAGACTCCATTCGCCCAGCTATTTCTGTCAAGCCCTCAGAATGCAGGCTTGCCAAGACCTTCTCCTCCAGGTAAACAGTTGTATTGGGGCACTGGGAGGACCACCACCCATCTTCTGGGCATCCAGGTGTTGCTTGGAGGCCAGGGAGCGCATCTTCTCCCTCAGGTCCTTCCTAATTTCCTCGTTAGTGCACAGGGTGGCACCTACCATGACTGACAACTCAGCCACTGAAAAACGTGGATGTTTTTGACATAACATAACTGTAAATTAAAGTGAGTGAAAATAAAATAAAAAATAACCAAGAGATATTAGAAAAAATATGCAACAAAAGTGTGTGGAGAGTGTTAAATGGGTAAGGAAAAAAAGGGCTACCTTATCTCACTAAAAAGTGTGGTCTCTGTCTTTCTGTGGTGTAGTGGAGAGGCAAAGGCTCATGGACTGGGATGGGGTGTGTTTATAGTGTGATTGGCAGGTGTGTCCACTTGGTCAATGGATATCAGCTGTGTTGTTTTTGTATCATTCAATGGGCACTGTTCTGGTGCTTTGCTGAGAGCGTATGGTGAAGGCCTACTGCCGTCGGGGAACCGCCGCAAGTGAACGGCAAGAACAACTGTGTTTTAGTAATCGGCTCAGCTGAGTACCACGACCCTAACGGCGACAGAGTACGCATTGCAAACATTGCAGTCCGTCACGGCCCAGGCGGAACACACTCCATCAACGCGGTCAGTGGTTCAGGCAGTATGCAACGTAATACAGCGGGCAGTAGATCGTCAGCCCTGTGGTCTTCTTGGGACCAGTGGTATGGCGGTGAGACCGCCAAACTCCTAATCGGTCCCTCAATTTTTTAACATATATATATATATATATATATATATATATATATATATATATATATATTCACTGAAAAAACCATAGGTTTCAGGGACGTTATAGTTACAAATTAGCATTTAAAAAACCTTTGAAATTCACTGAAAAAACCATAGGTTTTAGGGACAGTTATAGTTAGTTGGACATTGCACTCGTACAAAACCCGTGAAATTCCCCGTTATAGTTAGTCCAGCTAACTATAACTCGCGCCCCGCAATGCACTGCTGATGACGTCACATATTACATCACTCATGACATGGTCAGTGACATCACTGATGACATCACTGAAGACATCTCAAATGACATCACTGATGACATCATCCAGTGACTGTGTGTTTCTGTAAAGTTTAAATATGTTTAATATATATAGGGAAAGGTGTATTGAAGAATGAGTGGGTGTATAAGTGTCTGAATGGATGATTTAGTACGTGAGTGACTGACTCTACAAGTGAGTGATTAAACGTATCTTACTGAATGCATGGGTTAGTGACTAAACTGTGCGAATGTCTGTATCCGTCTGTTTGTTGGTGTGTAAGTGGATGCATGGATTTGCGACTAGCTACATGAGTGTCTATATGGGTTATTGATTGGTTCTCTGAGTATCTGTATGGCTGCCTGAGTGTTTGTGTGGGTGGGGTGTGTGTGACTCTATACATAGATGTGTGAGTGGGTGATTCACTGGGTGCATAATTTCAAGAGTGCATCTGTGATGGACTGCTTGGGTGGGTGAGTGTGTGTATGGGTGTGTTAGTGAGTGAATGTATATCTCAGTGGTACATGTGCGAGTAACTACATATGTAAAAGGCAGTATATATGTGTGTTAGAGTATTTAAATGGCTATAAGTGAGAGTGTGTTATTGTGAGAGTGGCTGTATGGATGCGTGTGTGCTTGTATCAGTTATTGTATCAGAGCGTAAGAATGTGCTAGTATTTGTATGAGTAAGTGAGCTGGTGTGTGTATAACTGTATAGGTGAGTAAATGGGTGTGTGATTAATTTTTTGCATGTCTGACTAGGTGTGTGAGTACCTCTATGGATGAGTGGCGGTGTGTGAGTGTTTATATAGGTGTATGAGTGCATATGATAGTCCTGTACTGAGTGACTGTAAGTATGAGTGACTGTACAGGTGAGTGAGTGGATGTGTGTGTAGACCTAAGAATCAGTGAGTTGGTATGTAGTTTTTGGTGTTGGAGTGTCTATGGTTTTGCGAATGGCAGTCTGTAATTTAGAGTGGGTGTATCAAAAGTTATATTAGGGTGTGAGAAGATGCATGAAATTATCACATGGATGATGTCATCAGTGATGTCATTTGAGATGTCATCAGTGATGTCATCAGTGATGTCACTGACCATGTCATGAGTGATGTAATATGTGACGTCATCAGCAGTGCATTGCGGGGCGCGAGTTATAGTTAGCTGGACTAACTATAACGGGGGAATTTCACGGGTTTTGTACGAGTGCAATGTCCAACTAACTATAACTGTCCCTAAAACCTATGGTTTTTTCAGTGAATTTCAAAGGTTTTTTAAATGCTAATTTGTAACTATAACGTCCCTGAAACCTATGGTTTTTTCAGTGAATTTCAAAGGTTTTTTAAATGCTAATTTGTAACTATAACATGTCTGAAACCTACGGTTTTTTCAGTGAATTTCAAAGGTTTTGTAAATGATAATTTTTAAATGTATTAATTGTTATATACATTTTTTTCATACTGATTTACTAAATTTTTAGAAACAATTTTTTTTTACATATTTTATTTTTTAAATTACATTGTAATTACATTATACATTACATTTCAAAAAATACTTTCTCAGAATGAATTACTTTAGTTTAAATACTTTGCACATAGGCAATAGACTTTTAAGTACAGTAGTTACAGTTGTTGCAATGGGCAACACATTTTCAAACACAATGCAACATTCAGCTCAATGTGAATTTCTAGTTAAATGCAATTAGTTACTTTATGGATTACTTTTCTAACCACAGGACTGGATCCTAGATTCAGTCCTGGGACATCTCCTGTAAACAGTTGAGTAAAAGCGTTTTGGTTACAGTCGTGATTTTTAAGGAATATTATTGTACTTTAAAAGTTCACACTTAGAAACTTTTTCTCATAGAATCACCAATGTTATCCTATGGAAGGAAATTCACTTAGAAGTTAAAAACTGTTATCGTTACTTTTTCTTACTCACTGTTGGATCCTGGATCCAGCACTGGTGCATCTCCTGTAAACAGTTGAAAGAATGCGTTTAAGTCATACAGGCGATTTTTTAGGAATATTTGTAGTTTGTCAAAATCGACACTTTGAAACTTTTCTGCTGAAAACCAGACAATGGATTCCTATGGAAGAAAATATAAGTTACTGGTAAGTACGGTTAAAATTACTTTTCAGGGTCAGTGCTGGGCTAAAAGATGCAGCACTGGGTTCTCTCCTGATAACAGGTGAGTAAATTGGAATTTGTACTTTGGTTGATTTTAGAGGAATATTATAAAGTTCCAAAACTGCACACTTAGAAGAATTTCCAATTGAAACCAGTCAATGTTAGCCTATGAAGGAAATTCAAGTTACTGGTAAGTACGGTTAAAATTACTTTTCAGGATTAGTACTGGGCTGAAAGATGCAGCACTGAGGTCTCTCCTGATAACAGGTGAGTAAATCGGAATTCGTATTTTGGCTGATTTTAGATGAATATTTTAAAGTTCCAAAACTCCACACTTAGAAGAATTTCCAAGTGAAACCAGTCAATGTTAGCCTATGGAAGGAAATTCAAGTTACTGGTAAGTACGGTTAAAATTACTTTTCAGGACCAGTACTGGGCTGAAAGATACAGCACTGAGGTCTCTCCTTATAACAGGTGAATAAATCGGAATTCGTATTTCGGCTTATTTTAGATGAATATTTTAAAGTTCCAAAACTCCACACTTAGAACAATTTCCAAGTGAAACCAGTCAATGTTAGCCTATGGAAGGAAATTCAAGTTACTGGTAAGTACGGTTAAAATTACTTTTCAGGACCAGTACTGGGCTGAAAGATACAGCACTGAGGTCTCTCCTTATAACAGGTGAGTAAATCGGAATTCGTATTTCGGCTGATTTTAGAGGAATATTTGTATGTTTCAAAAATCAACACTTAGAAACTTTTTCAGCAAAAAGCAGGCAATGATATCCTATGGAAGGAAATTCAAGTTACTGGTAAGTACGGTTAAAATTACTTTTCAGGACCAGTACTGAGCTGAAAGATACAGCACTGAGGTCTCTCCTTATAACAGGTGAGTAAATCGGAATTCGTATTTCGGCTGATTTTAGAGGAATATTTGTATGTTTCAAAAATCAACACTTAGAAACTTTTTCAGCAAAAAGCAGGCAATGATATCCTATGGAAGGAAATTCAAGTTACTGGTAAGTACGGTTAAAATTACTTTTCAGGACCAGTACTGGACTGAAAGATGCAGCACTGAGGTCTCTCCTTATAACAGGTGAGTAAATCGTAATTCGTATTTCGGATGATTTTTGAAGAATATTTGCACAATGGTGAAGTGAGGGGGCGGTGCCTGAGGTGACATCTGTGCAAACGCGCCCCGTGGCGCGTTTTAAGTTGGGGGATTAAGTCCCCTTGAATCCTGAGGGTCCCTAGGGGCCAACTAGCCCACCAGGAACCTCCAATATGCGCCAGGGGGCTGCGTTGCAGAGACGTGTAGAGAGGCCACACCCCTTTTTACACCTCTCTGCAACGCAGCTCTGTGGCGCTTTCTGGATGTACCTGTTGGGCTAGTTGGCCCCCAGGGACCCTCAGGATTGAAGGAGATTTAATCCCCCATCTTAAAACGCCCCACGGGGCCTGTTTGCACACATGTCACCTGAAGCCCCGCCCCCTCCCTTCACCACTGTGCAAACACGCCCCGTGGCGCGTTTTAAGTTGGGGGATTAAGTCCCCTTGAATCCTGAGGGTCCCCAGAGTCCAACTAGCCCACCATATACCTCCAAAAAGCGCCACAGAGCTGCGTTGCAGAGAGGTGTAAAAAGGGGCGTGGCCTCTGTACACCTCTCTGCAACGCAGCCCCCTGGCGCATACTGGAGGTTCCTGGTGGGCTAGTTGGCCCCCAGGGACCCCCAGTATTCAAGGGGAATTCGTTCCCCCTCTGCAAACGCGCCAGGGGGCGCGTTTGCAGAGTGGTGAAGGAAGGGGGCGGGGCCTGCGGGCCCGATCGTTTAAAAAAAAATAATAATAATTTCCCCCCTGAAGGAGGGCTGTGTGGCCCCCCTTCTTTTTTCAAATTCTTATGCCCTGGGGACCCCAGGGCCTTACCCCTTTTTTTTAATTAAATTTAACAAAATAAAAACGGGAAGGGGGCCGCTTGGCCCCCTTCCCTGGGCCTGTATTGGCCCCGGGGACCCCATCCCCGGGGCATGGCCTCGTTTTTGTTTTTTTCAATGGGGGGGCTGCGTGGCCCCCCTCCTCAGGCCATTTAAGGCCCCGGGGACCCCATCCCCGGGGCCGGCCTTTCCTTTTTTTAAAAATAATTATTTATAATTTTATGGGGAGGGGGCCGCATGGCCCCCCTCCCGGGCCACTACTTGCCCCGGGGACCCCATCCCCGGGGCTGGCCCTCTCGTTGGGGACTGTGGGGGGTCCCCAATCCCCCCACAGTCCCGCCGGCTCCCGCGTCCCTTGGGAGCCGGCATTGCTTCCCACATGGGGAGCTGCTAAGATGCAGCTCCCCATGTGGAAAGCTGTCGGCTTTGGATATTGGAAGAGAGAGCAGGTTTCCCTGCTCTCTCTTCCAATATCCAAAGCAAGTTTGCTATGGCAGGACGGGAGCCGCGAGGCTCCCGTCCTGCCATAGCAAACTACAGTGTCCCGGGGGTAGGCACCCCGGGACACTGCAAGAGCCGGCCCTGGGGGGTGGTGGTCCCCAGGGCCATCAAGGGCTCCAGGAGGGGGCCGTGCGGCCTCCCTCCCATCGTGTGCACAGCCCCAGGGAGGTGGTGGTCCCCGGGGCTCTGGGGTCCGTAACGGACCCCCATATTTAAATGTTTAGTGCCCCGGGGAGGTGGCGGTCCCCGGGCATGTGGGGGCTGGAGCCCCCCCACACAGGTTTTTTTAATGTTTTAAAAAAAAGCCCTGGGGAGGTGGTGGTCCCCGGGGCTGCGGGAGGGCTCAGAGCCCTCCCGCACCATTTTTTTTAAAAAGCCCCGGGGGGTGGCGGTCCCCGGGGCTTGGGGGGCCCTTGAGGCCCCCCACACATTAAATTATCCCCCCCCCACCATACCCCCGGGACTTGGGCCACCCGGGGGCCAATTAACATCGAAGCGCGGGAGACCGCGCTTCGATTTTTCCGGCAGGATTCGCGCACCCTGAGCGCATCCTGCCGATTTTTAAAAAAAAAATAATATTTTTTTTTTGCCCAGGGGGTCCTTGTGGGACCCCCTGAGCAGACCTAGGGGGTCAGGGTGTTTCTACCCTGCCCCCTTTGTGCGCTTTGCGCACTTGTTTCTGTCCCTCGGTTCTACCGAGGGACAAAATGGCTGCCAACACTTCCTGATTTGGAGTGTTGACAGCCAATTAGCATGCAGCTCGTGATCGGGAGGGTGCGCGAATCCGACGCGGCCATAGATATATATGTACTTTTACTTTTGATTTTCTCAGCAACTACTGAACGGATTTACACCATTTAACAAAAAGGGTTCTTTCTGAACCAAGAACTACCTCTTTGCCAAATTTGGTGTAATTCCGTTCAGCAGTTCGGGCTGTAGCCGTGTCTAAAGTTTCCTATGGAAAAATGCATGGGGAAAACGCGTTTTGGGACCCCCCTTTTTTCTCGGCCCCCGCTTGATGTATTCCCCCGAGACTTTCAGGGTAGGAGCGGACCGGAGCGCCCCACGAAGTTTGAAAATTTCGCGAAGATACGTCAACCGGCAAGAGAGTTATTTCAAATAGAATGTCGCGGATTTCCTATGGATAATAGGTTGTAACTATAACTATCTACTGGCGACCGCCAGTAAAAATATATATATATGTATTTGTGAATTTTGGGCATCCCTCCTGACTAACATTTTGAATGCCTCCTGTAAGGCAGGGCCACCAGAGTCCGAGTCACACTCAGTGATCGAGCCCATATTTTAGAAAGAAGATAAAAGCAATCCAACATGTTTTCACCCCATCTCTTTGATTAATTCAATATCAAAGATTGTGGGCAGAATAATTTAAGATCATTTAGAGGTTTGGGCCCAGCAAAATAATATTGTGTCTGATTTTCAGTATGGGTTGCAGGCAGGAGTACCCACAGCTAATAATGAATAAATATACCCTTGCCAAGTCGAAAATGTCTACCTAGCCTTATGGATTTGAGATCCGCCTTTGACCATGTATATCGCACTAAAGTTTGAGGCATGACGACGAATATGGGAGTCGAGGCCAATATTGCAAATTTCCTTAGGGAACTTCACAGCGAGGTATCATCCAAAGTGAGGTACGGCCCAATGGGGCAAACCACTGAACATGTTTTGCTTTGGGAGTGCGACAATGCTGCGTCTTGGCACCACTTTTATTTCCGTTTTATATAAATGTATTGGAACAACATCTTGTCAATCTAAGCATGGATGCATGGCATATAGGCACTTGTTCAGTCCCTGTCTTACTTTAAGCAAACAACGCTTTCCTTATCGCCAGGACGTAACATGGCCTGCAGAAGCTCCTTGATAATTTTGTTAGCTTTATGAATGAATTGGAGCTAACAGTGAACCACTCAAACACCCACGTTATGATTTATGGGCCCAGGACGAATAGAAAAAAGTCCTTCTTTGTTAATAGTACTAAAATTGCACCAGTCCCGATGTCCCTATATTTGGGTGTAACTCTTCGATGAAAATAGAACATGGAACCTACTTGGTGCTGCTACAGCAGCTAAATTTGCTTGTAATGTGGAGGGAATCCTTAAGTTTATAACCAACATAGGGTCTAAGCCTCTTAGGGAGCCAACTGTTTAGCAGTTGCAATGTGTGGCTCTGGAGTTTAGTAGATTACAAATTATTTGGCTATTCAGCTATTCGAAAATGTGTGCTTGAAAAGACTGCTGGGGGTCCCACAGAGCATGGCTACCATCATAAGTCATGCTGAACTTGGTCTCGATTACATTAGTGATTTTATTAGAATTCCCCCACTCCTTATGTGGCTATCTATTTGGACAAAGCCAGAGACCGATTTCAGATGCAATGTGATTAGGCGTTGTATACAATTGGATATGGTCGCCAAAATTCCCTGGCTAATGCATATAAAGAATACAAATAATAGCCTGGGGTTTCCCTGAATTTTATACCAGTCCAGAGGCCCTTTTACCGGCCTTGAAACACATTCTAAAGGATCGTTTCTGGAGATAGAATAGAAGAGTCTTTACAGAGAATAGCACACTCCGCCAGTACAGTTGCTTAAATTCTGGATCAATGACCCTAGATGTGTGCACGTTTGATGGTCATTCTGCACAATCCACTTTGCACCTTATATTATTTTGTAAATTGTATTCTGGCGTTAGAAAACTTATTTTATTACCACTTTTAAAGGACATTAACATCAGACATTAGAAGCAAGTGATGTTTTACTTACAATCACTACCTTCTCTGAGTGTGTTGCTGATAGTAATGAATTACATACAGTGTAATCAAGCATAGGAAGTATGTCTTTCAGCGAAATATGCTTGTCTGATGGCATTGTTGCACTTTACATTTGATATTTTTTGTGATGCTTTTTAAATTTTGTTTTTATCTTGAAATATGTCTTTATTACGAATAGTATTTTATTGATAAACTTTATTTGCGTTTTATGGCCTCTTGGCTGAATTAAGTATTTTTTTTATAATTAACTTAACATATATACAAAAATAAAATCATACAAAATTGTGATCAAAACTGTTATGTTAAATTACATTATTAAAAACAATCAAAACATTATCAAAAACATCCAAAACATTTTAAGAATTTATATTTATATTTAAAGTTTAACATTTGTAAAATACAAAATTGCTAATACATTCTTTTAATTGAAAATAAAATAGTAAAAAACATATTTAAACAAAAATACTTTAAAAAGTTCTCCACCATTTCCCCCTGTAAACTTAACATCCTGCTACTAAAATTTTCAGTAAACATATATTTTAATTTAAAATCTGTTCAAAAGTATAATTTAAAATTAAATATAATAAGCATTTCGATTTTAAAATAAATATACATAAAACAACCTTTTTTTAAATTACCTGCTTAGAATAAGTAAAAAAGTAACACAACAATTTAACAAAAATATCGTAAAAAGCTGCATTATATACTATATTCAAGTATATTTTTCAACAATATTAAAAACGACACTAAAATGATATTGTTACCTTCGATATTCATCTATACAACATTTTTAACATCACATTCTTTCTGTAATTACATTTTATACTGCAATATTTACTTTTTTTATATCTTGTGCAGCCACCAAATTTTACTATACCAACTGACCTAACCTCAACCAAATATTAAGAGTTATATTGCCACCAGAAGTTAGGGATCAACTTAGAGAAATATCTGATTGGCCACAGCAGACTGCTAGGAAGGTTGATGCTTTACCTATTTATTTAAAACATTTAGAAAGTGTTATGTCACCAACTGGTATCCTGGCACTATCCACTAAAAGCTGAAGGGCATAGAAGTTCGGGGAGCAGGAAGAGCCACAGAAAAAAATTAACAAAACAAGACCAGCTTTGAGACCAGGAACAATACTGAATTACTTAGGAAAAAGCCTTAAGAGCCTTTCTAAACAGTAGCAAATTAGCTGAAGACCTCAGCGAGGCGGGAAGTAAGTTCCAAAGCTTAGTCGATCCAACCTTGAAGGTCCAGCCACCTTGCCTGGATATCTTGAACTTAGTTACACAGATCAGATTGGCTGAAGAAGAACGAAGAGATCTACTGGGAATGCATCTTCTTAGCCTTCTTTGTAAAGGCACCGGACGCAGTCCCTGCAAAGCTTTAAACACAATGCAGAGTGATTTAAACAAAATTCTCTGTTTTAATGGCAACCAGTGCAGGTCCTTAAGAACTAAAGAAGCAAATGCTCGCCTAGGCCTATTCAGACCAAGATTTGCAGCTGCAATCTGGCCTCTTGACTGGCAGTGTAGCAGATATTTAGGTGCGCCCAGCAGTAAGGCATTACAATTGTCCAAGCGGCTGATAATGAGACTGCGGACTACCAAGGCTCTTGCGGAAGAAGATAACACAAGCAGTATCTTCCGAAAGGCTTTTAAAAGTGCAAACCAGGTTCCACAGTGGTTTTGATCATGTGTCTCCATGATGAGATAGTTATTTTATTTTTTTCTTCTGGAAAAATATTCTTTTTATTCTTTATTCTTTTATTCAATTGACATTTCTTAAAATCACAGCACACAAATCACAGCTGATGCGTTTCGTACCAACTGGGACTTCTTCTGGGCTAAAATACACACAAAACAAAACTAATTTACAAACTGTACATATTTAAAAACATATATTACAATTCATAAAGAACCAGACATTTGATACATCACTTTCCATAAATTTGTATACAAAGTTTTTGGAAGTTCTGACTACTTCACATTTGTACATTAAGACTTCAGGGAGATGACCTATAGCTCAAAAAGTCAATTTTCATGTTACTCTTATTGAAATCTCGTGAAACTTATTATGCACAAAATTGCAAACTTGCAGGAAGGTATTCACAAAAGCATAAGTTCATAAAGCCTTTTCAATGGTACAGTGTACTGCGGAAGCACAAACATTTTATTGAACAAACATGAATCTTGATTAGAGAGGCAACTATTTAAACAGATGATACAATAGAAAGAATAGTGACTAAATATTAACAAAGAGATAGCTTAAATAATGCTGTGGAATCTATTGTGCATAGTGTACCTTAACATCTCATAGACATGTTCCACAAGTACTTCAAGTCAGGCTTTAGTGTGGCGAAATAGTAATATGAAAAGTAAATCTGTAAAGATGTTGAGAAAAACAAGAAAGAAAAAAACTCACTTGAGTATGAAGTCAAATGATTACTAAACTATTAAAGATAAGAATTATATAATTAGGTAGAATATACCATCATTGTTGGAAGACCAGGGCATTGAATTATATAAAAACGGATGTTATTATGTACAATAAAACATTGTACAAAGATGCAAATGTTGCTGCTACATTGTTATATATTTTAGTCCAAATTCAACCACACCGATATCTAATCATATAGGGCAAGTAAAGCTTCACGTGTGTAATCCTTGAACAAATTAAAAACACTACAGCAACTATAATGTCATCAAGATATGATTTTCTGTTATTGTGCGCCATCTTGGATAAAGTTCAAACCATCTGTCACCCGCATCAAATCTTGGCAGCTATTACAGCTACAATGTTACCAACAATAGAAAGGGGACATATATCGCGAACAAAATCGTTTTTAGGTATCTAAAGATACATTATGTACCCAAAAAAGACACCAAAGACATTCATCTACCAAAAGTGTGACAAAAACAAAAGTCAGAATCTAATCGAAAATAAGAAAATCCAAGAAGGAGGACACCCAATGTATGGCTCTTATATAAGTGAAAGCGCCCCAACATCTATGAAACCAAAAAGTTATATAATAATCTCGCGTCAAGCGTCATGTTGGAACGGGATACCTCAACAGCATTACTGTTAAGGTAAATACGGTATCGCTTAACAGTTAACTCAAATAAGAGCACGGGAACCCAACGGCCCCCAAAAAGGCATCTATATTATTTATATACATCGGACCTCAACAGTGACTCTGAAATTATAAATAGTATTAATTTCCAAGCTCTAGGAGCAGTCTACATGTTGGTACAAGTATATAGTTTATAATCATTGACATGCCACCTTGACCCCTAAAGAGGCTGATTATACATGCGCAGCATATTTATTCATAAACCGCCTAAGTTCAATGTTTCCTAAATTAATTCCAATATATAGTGATCTGGCGTCAGGCGCCATTTTGGAATGGAATAAATCAACGACATTGCTGTTGAAGCGAATACGATGTTGCTCAAAAGTCAACTCAAAAGAGAACAAGGGTCCCCAACGGCCCCCAAAAAGCATCTATATTATGTGTACATCGAACCTCAACAGTGACTCTGAAACTAAACATAATATTTGTGTTCAAGCTCTAAGGGCAGTCCACATATTGGCACAAGTATATAGTTTATAATCATTAACACGCCACCTAGACCCCAAAGGAGGCTGATTATACACAAGGGGGATCTTCACTCATTAACCGCCTAAGTTCAACGCTTACACTGTAAATTCAAATAGCAATAAACTATCACAGTCACTTACGGGACATGTATCTCCCAAGCATGAAGTTGTAGCGTCCGGTTCAAAAATGAAAGAACCGAACGTCATTAACCAGCTTGTATATATACTCTAGCTCAGATTCAGGTACACCTGTGTCTCATGATGTAAAACAAATAGGTACCATTGTCGCAAACTTAAAAGAAGGACGCAATGTTAAATATGGCGCCATTTTGGAATATCCCAAAATCCGCTATATTTTCAGACAGACAGACAAAATATCTATTTATAAAAGACCATAGTCGCAAGTAGAGGTCAAAGACAAAAATTAGAGTGTTCCAGTATTTTTTATTCTTATTTTTTATTCTTTTTATTAAACAGTTGTGATGATACAGTGGAAGGCAGTGAGGCCACATAACAGATAAATACAGTAGTGACATATCAAATAATCATTGAACACAGATCATATACAATCCCCATACAGCTTTAAATCGGGTCAAAATCAGTGTCCACCTCAGCCCTACGTAGCTCCTCAGTTGGGGATACACAGAGATTGCCACGTGACGCATTCCATTTAGCCCATTTGTGGTCCCATTTCTTAGGGCAACCCCTGTGTTTGAAGACGTCTTTCTCTGCGATCATTGCATTGTCCATGTCATTGGACCATTTCTGATAAGTGATGTGATAGTTTTTGAAAATAACTTCTAGATTTTGAACCGAATCAGAGGGAACAATAATCCCATCAGAAGACAATGGCCAGAAATCAGCGGGGAGTATGACCGGAGCTTTATTAAATGAGCAGCATAACAGTTCTGTCTTATCCCCATTAAACTTTAGAGAATTCGAGCTAAGCCACTGAACAATACCCTTCATGCAGCCCTGGAAAGAGCAAAGCTGTTGATCACTTGCCAAAAAAATAATAAGCTGGGTGTCGTCAGCATAATTGACCAGATTCACCTTATAAGATTTAATAAGTGTGATCAGCGGGGCCATATAGATGTTAAACAATATCGGGCTGATGGATGAACCCTGTGGCACACCCTGTCTGATTGCATTGAATTCGGAGCGAAAAGGAGTAAGGGAAACAGCCTGACATCTATCGCATAGATATGCATGAAACTAGTCTAAGGGCATGATTATGAGTTTGGCTCTCAGATGGGACTACAGTTTACTGGTGGCCCGATCGCCCTATTACGATTTGGGCTGTCGGACCGCCATGATACCGCTGCTACTGTCAGAGACCCACGATCCCTGGTGGCCTTGCAGTGGTCTGGGGCCTGCAATATGCTGGCAGTGACGCTGCTGCACTGACAAGCAAATGACAAGTTTTTTCACTGCCACAGTTTCCATGGCTGTAAGCCTGCCATGAAAACTGTGGCAGTGAGGAAACTAAGAGGGTCTTACAGTGCCCCCTGTTGCCTCAGGGCAATTGGGTGCATGCAGGGGGGCACAAGTTGTACCTCCCCCCTTGAGTGTGTGCACCCCAGTTTCTGCACAGCATGGACTGCACCAGTCCATGCCATGCAAAAACGGGCTTTGGTGTTCCCATTGTGTAGCCTTTGTAAGGCTCACTTCCTGGGACCACCAAAGCACTGCCTGCCATACCACGAATGTACTCGTAATCAGGCAAGTGGTATGCAGACGTGTTTGCCATGTGGGAGCCGGGTGCCGGTGTGGAGGCCTGCTCCCACACCACCAAACTCATAATCAGGACCTAAGACTATACCCCCACCCAAATTGCCACCAGTTGGGTCAATAGTATGGAGCGACAACCATATCGAATGTGGCCGAAAGATCAAACAGACAGTCAATTGTCCCTCATCGGTCCACCAACATACCTTATCCATTGCAGTGATGAGTGCCATTGCAGTCCCATGGCTGGACCGAAAACCAAATTTCTCCTCCTCCAGAAAGTTTTTAGTCTCAATGTATTGGGCTAATAGCTTGCTCACATAGCGTTCTAATATTTTTACTGGAAAAGTTAACAGAGAAATCGGTCTGTGATTACTCAAGATGGCCGGATCCAGGGAAGGCTTTTTCAGAATAGGAGTTACCATAACCTTTTTCCAGACGAGGTATCGTGCCAGAGAGCAAAGAGTGATTGCAATTTTGACGTAAGAGGGGGAAAACTGTTCTGCCAGCTACTTCCACTTTTCAGGCGCGGTCGGTGGTAGGAGTGCCGGTCGGGCGGTGACGTGGGGCGGGGGAGGGGCAGGGTGGGGGGGGTAGTAAACTACGGATTAAGGCCTAATACAGGTAAGTAAACATTTAAATAAATAAAACGAATTTCGTTGCGCGCACTGCATCGCATTTGGCATGTTTACTTACCTGTATTAGGCCTTAATCCGTAGTTTACTACCCCCCACCCTGCCCCTCCCCCGCCCCACGACACCGCCCGACCGGCACTCCTACCACCGACCGCGCCTGCCACATTTGTGGTGACAAAGGGTTCAGGGGTGAGCCGGCAGAAGTGGCTGGGGACATAGCACAAATATCTGCTTCAGAGAGAGGATCAAAATGATCAAGTTTGCATAATGCTGTCTCAGACAAGTTACCTAGTAAGAATGTTGTCTGGCCGAGCAACTGAAGAGAGCTGACTAAGATTCAAAGAACTGGTACCGTCGATAATTGTCTTTATCTTTTCTTCAAATAATACAGCAAGGTAATCACACGAATGCGAAGGCACTGCTTGTCTCAGACAGACCGGGTTAGACATTTCACTCATAATGTCAAACACCTTCTTGGTATAATTCGGGATCACTAAGATGGCTTTGGCATAGAATTCAACTTTGGCCTTTATAATTCCATTTTTGTATTCGTCTGAGGCTGCCTTAAAAACCATTTTGTCCTCACCCTTATATCTCCTTTCCGCCTTCTTGCATGATTGTTTTAACTCCCGGAGCGAGGGATTGTCCCAAGAGGCAGACGGTTTCCAGGATGATTTAATTTCCTTCAGAGGAATGACTGAATCCAGGGTTTCTACAATTTGCTTCTCCAAGGCAGCATCGTTGGCATCGGCGGAGCTGTCTTGGTTCAAAACAGAGGACAACTTACATATGGGCTTAACCAAACCGGTCCTACTAAGTTTATTCCATGCTCTACCACTATGTGAGCTAGCCTGGGACACTTTACAAGGACAGCTCTCTCGGCCCTGAAATGAAAAAGATACCAAGGCATGATCCATCCAGCAGACTGGAAGAATGTTGCCCACTGCAACCAGCCCTGTTGTGGCGAAAATTAGATCTAGGTTATGACTCCCCTCATGTGTCGGGGCTGGGGCTTGAACTAGCTGTGCCAGCTCCAAAATGTGGCATGACCCCAGCAGGTCTCTGAGAGCCGGAGCCGGATCTTTATCCAGCCAGAAATTAAAATCACCCAAAATAAAATGTTTTGAATGGGTCAGCGTCATATTGCTGAACACGTCGATGAGGCACTGTAAGTAAGAGCTTGATGGCCCTGAAGGGCGGTGGTACAAAAGGCCCGAACATAAGCAGCCAATCCATCTTTTAAGAAAAAAACAGAAGTTCGGGGTGTACAATTTCATCCAGACTAAGTGGGACAAAGTTTCATTTGTCCTTAAAAATAATACGCACACCGCGTCCTTTCCTCCCCTCACGAGGTTTATGAACGATCTTATAACCTTGTGGACAAGCTAAGCCCAGGTCAACAGTTGAATCATAGGAGGTCCAAGTTTCCATTAGGAAAAGAGCATTAAGGTCTTAGGTGTGTAGGAGTAAACAAATTTCCAACAAAGCAAAGCTCCAGTAATCGATATATGCTCTGCCGAAACTGATGAGTTAAAGATCAGCAATATTAAGAGCCACCAGAGGATTACTTTGACAGATTGAACGACATATTTAACCCACATTTGTGTATTCAAAACTCATTCACAACTACCTCTGAAAATGTAGAGGTCTCCATTAGTCAGGGACCATTACCCGAATTAGGTGCAGTAGCAAATCATTGTTTGGTTACCCAAGACAAAAAAAATAAAGAAACTTCGGAATATAAATTAATGCCCCTCCAAATGCAATCATTCCAATAAGCAGCAGGAAGAGGGCGGGTGGAATGAGACAAGGAGATGTGCTGGGGAGGTAAAAATGGAGGGGAGAAAGGGGCTCAGTCGCACCCTAGAACTCTTCCTGTTTTAACTTTTGGCCAATTAGATCACTGGAGAAGGACTGATTCAATTGCCTCTAGGTAATTTATGAGCAACCTAGACAGTCCAGTTTTCTAACTGCTCCTTCTACGCACCAGTGGACTTGATAGTAGGACAGCCGGAGAGGAGCCAACTGCCTTATGCAACCTTCATCCTAGTAGATTAATAGGGACCATAAATCCAATGTGCTAATAATAATAGACCCGGGGGCGTTGCCAGCCAAGATGGCCGTTTGGACGTGATCCATGACGGCTCTGCTGCCAAAAAGGACTTAACTACAGACACCATCGAGCTAAAGCTAACCAAAGTATGGAAATGCACCTGGTATGAAGCGGAGACGACTCCGATCCCTTTTGCAATGCCTGGAACGGTGTTTGGATCGGCGGATGGTGAGTGATTGAGGGCCGAGTGGGAGGCCGCCGTTCCAGCCGGAGTTTCACCAGTGGCTGACGGCGGTGCAGTGCAGGAGGCGGAGAGTGGGTCTACTGGGGCCAGCCGCAAGGAACAGCAATTTGAAGCGTTCGGAGGACCGGGAGAGATGGCCAATCTTCAGCGGCCTGGTGAGTGATTGCAACGCGAGGCGGGAGACACGACGGCCGCCATTTCCCTACAGCACAACGCGGAAGGGAGAGACGAGAGGAGTGCTCGGCAGGGGGTTGAGGCAGCCAGTTTGAAGAGGCAGTAAGCGCTGCAGCGAGAGTCGCTAATTGGAGAGGGTTTTCTCACCTTTTGGGCAGAAATTCACCACTAATCCCTGAGGTGAACCAGAATTGGCGGTGCCTGACCCTAACATGGCGCCCGCGGTGGACGACATGCCTCATGATGACACTGGGGCACCACACAAGGTAGTTTTTCTACACTAGCAGCGGGGCACACTCTGCTCTCCTCGGTGTGCAAACCATTGGAGCACCTCACAACACGCAGCCTTAGCAAGTGTAAGGCGGTCCAGTCAGCAACCCCGTAGTGGCCCACATCGGCAACAGGCTGGGAATGCATGCTTGAGGATGGTGGAGGCCACCCTGTGTAAGAGAGACCGTAGGTGCGGAGGAGTGAAATACGACGAGCTCAAGCTTGAGGATAGAGCAGGAGGCGCTTTGGAGTCCCTACGCGGCGGCGCACTGGGAACTAGACTTAGGTCCCATCTTGGAAAGTAGGTTACCCCTACATTCTGACTAACCGCAGAGGGTTGCAGCGCTGGAGAGGGGGTCGAGGCCATTCCAGGCTCTGCGATTCAGGAGATCTGGGCTCAAGACATCTCACGGATCACACCAACTACAACTCTATGCCGCCCAAAAAACAACCCCAGAGCAATAGGGTGTCTACCTACTTCGCACCTACCTCCAATACGGAACCACAACAGAGCGCATGCGAAGAGACCGGAATGGCGCTATCTAAGGACGACCTACTCACCTCTCTGAGAGCATTCAAGTAGGAATTGAGGGACGAACTAAAGGCAGACTGGACTCAATCACTAGACGTTCTGAAGGCGGATCTAAGTGGTAGACTCACCTCCCTGCAGCAAGACATCGATTCGGTGGGCACGAGGGTGCTGGACATGGAGACCAAAAATGCGGAACTCGAACAGAGATCCGAGCACATCTCAGCCATGATGAGGGATCTCCAGACTCAGCTCAGAGCAACGCAATTAAAACAAGAGGATCTGGAGAACCGCTCTCGGCGAGACAATATACGAATCCGCAACCTGGAAGAAGGAGCGGAAGGCCCGGACCTCAAGGCCTTCATAACGGGACTGTTTTTGAAATACTGGGAGCAACAACGGTGAAGGTGAAAATGGAGAGAGTCCCTAGAGTGGGGAGACTTCTACAAGGCGAGAAACGCCGGCCAAGGGACATCCTCGCCAAACTACACTCCTTCAAAACTAAGGAAGCTATACTACAGGCAGCCAGGAAAAGGGATGTGGTGAAGTTTCAGGGGTACACATGTGAGCTGTTCCAGGACATCGCCCCGGCAACGTTGGCACGACTTCAGCAATTCTGACTCGTCACAGACAAGCTACGACAGGACAATATCCGCTACCGATGGACCTACCCCTTCGGTCTCAGCTTTGAATACAAAAACAGGGCACGCCATGTCACCGAGGTCCAGGAGGCATGCAGGGTCCTGGGGATTCCACTGCCAACTCAAGATCCCAGGGAGAATACTCCGGCTCTTCCAAGCAACGACATGACTAGTGGGGGTAAGTCAAGGGCGTGGCGTACTTGTCGACTCCCCAGATCAAAGAAGACTCAAGATACTACTGAGTCAAACTGAGAAATGTCACAGAGAGACTCAGACATGAGGGACAATCAGCCAGATCGAAAGAGCTGACTTGATATGGCTTGGGAGAGTGGAGACTCATATACATTATGAAGCGGACAGAAACGACCATGTCCCACTCTCTCTGCAGTCTCAGTACTATTGGGTACTAGACATCTGTGACAAGGTAGCTGTTTACCCCATTCCTCCGAACGCGCTCAGAGGATCAGAGCGTTCTACGTTGGTCACAGGGGGATGGTGGTTGTCTTTACAACTAGCTGCATCGCAGAACTTTTGGCAGCAGACTTTGGTCCTAATCGCCTCACAGTGTCGGATGGACACAATGGAGGTACACGGGACTGGGGACATACAGTCCCAAAGTTGACATTGTTCAAGTTCATTTGTTTTTTTTGTTTTTTATTCGTGTTTTTCTTTTTGACCCTGGGTGATGGGGATGACACAGAGGGCTCTGAGGGGACGGAGGGGTGGAGGCGAAACAAAATGCATCGACGGGACGAAAGGAGGGAAGGGACGGGGGTGAGGAATATGAGAAGGGATACGACCTAAGACATAATCGTGGGAGGATAATTTTCCCGCTATCATCAATATGGTGATCACCACATTGTCTTGGAACGTACGAGGTATGAATGCTCCCTTTAAGCGTCGAAAAAGGTATGGAAATACCTCACAGATCAACACTATGATGTGGTGGCCCTTCAGGAGACTCACCTCAAACGGTCCGGGGATCATAGGTTGAAACATAAGTCCTACCCACTGATCTACAAATCCTCCTCCACCACAAAACATAACGGGGTGGCTCTGCTCTTTCTTTCCTCACTCAAATTCCAACCTGAGGACTACAAAACGGACAAGGAGGGAGGATCCTAATGGTGAAGGGGCGTCTTCGGGGGCGACAGTGCACCATAGCGTCGATATATGCACCCAATACTAATCAGGTGAAATTCCTTCACTCCATGCTGTCTTTGCTGGGGGGCTTTGCGACTGGCGACATAATACTCATGGGGGACTTTAACCTCACCTGGCACTCGGGGGCAGATAGTTCCAACTCTCAGAAAACCCACACGGGCAGTTTTCCAAAAGCTCTGAAACAAGAGGTACAGGAGATGGGTCTCAAGGACGCATGGAGAGAAGCGCACCCAGACGACACAGACTATACCTTCTTTTCTCATGTCCACTGCAGCTATTCACGACTTGATTACACGTTTCTCAGTCAAACCCTCAATAGTCAAGTCCGAGAGGCCACCATACACCCTATCATAATTTCTGACCACGCCCCAATGGCGGTTTCCATGGAGTGGTCGTGCACTGCACCTAAGTCCAAGAGGTGGTACATTCCTAATGCCTTAATCCGAGATAAAACATTGCGTGATTCACTAAGGACTTCCATTACAGATTTCTTCCAAATAAACAATCCTCAGGACACATCCGCGGCAAATCATTGGGACACGTTCAAAGCCGTTTTTCGGGGACAATGTCTGTCCCTTATGTCTGCCCTTAATAAAGAAAGGACGATAGAGAGGTTACTTTTAGAGGGGAAATTAAAGACTGCAGAACGCGAGCACAAGCTCAACCCCACTCTTACACTTCAGAGAAAAGTCACGGCCCTGAAAGGGAAACTGCACGCAATTTACTCGAATAGGGTGGAGTTGACTTTGCTTCACCTTCAGCAGACGTCGTATGCTCAGGGTAACAAAATAGGGGCGCATTTGGCGCGACAACTGAGAGTAAAAAGGGAAAAAGAGTATATCGCAAGTATAAATGATCCCACGGGCGCCCAGATTAGGGAGGAACCTGGAAAGGCATGAATGTTTAAAGACTTCTATGCAGGGCCGGACTGGCCATAGCGAGCACCGGGCATTTCCCCGGTGGGCCGCAAAGGTGGGGGCCGATTTTGGGCCCCTGGGGGCCAATTTTTTTACAGGGCCGTTTTTGCAGCATAGTTGCAATATCGGCCCCTGTAACAAAATCGGCCGAAACCGGCCCTGGCAAACAGCTCGGCCGCACCCCCCCCCCCCAAGCCCGGGGGGGGCCAGCCGAGCACTTTGCCAGGGCCCGTTTTGGTTCTCAGTCCGGCCCTGCTTCTATGATGCACTCTACACACCCGACCAAGCCAATTTACGCGCTCAAGCAAATTACCTGAACTCAGTGACGCTGCCTCAGGTAACGCCTTCCCAGAACGAACAACTTGGGGAACCTATTTCGGAGGAGGAGGTCCAGGCGGCCCTCAAGACCCTTAAGTTGCACAAGGCCCCGGGACCGGATGGCCTGACCGCGCAATTCTATAAAAGCTTCAGTGTGGAACTCATTCCCCAATTGACTATTCTTTTTAATCACATAGTGACCTCTACCCAAGTGGCTCACACCATGAGCGAAGCATTAATCACTGTGATCCCTAAGGCGGGGAAGGACCCTCAGCTATGCGGTTCTTACCGCCCCATAGCGCTTCTTAATCTGGACACTAAATTGTATTCCAAGATACTGGCCTCTCGGTTAGACAACTTGATGCCAGATCTTATACACCCGGACCAATACAGTTTTATTAGGGGCAGACAAACACACGACAATGTACGCAGGGTGATCCACTTAATAGAGAAAATTTGTCTGGCAAAATAACAGACCGAGGCTGCCATTCCATCTCCTAAGAAAATCCACAGATGAAGGAGGCCTAGCGATGCCTGACCTGACACTCTATTATAAAGCAGCACAACTCCGGGCTATAGTCGAATGGTCCCATCGAGAATCGGACAAGCACTGGCAACATATGGACCGGGCGATAGCCGGTCGGGTGATCTGGGATGATGTGCTGCAACAGACTAAGTGGACGACGTTTCCATTCCCATTCACCCCTATACATTACAACACAGCGTTCTACACTGCACTAGAGCCGGGCCCTTTCGACGCATGGAGGGAGGGGGGATGCCTCGCTCTTACACAGCTATTTCACAATTGGGATTTCCTAACATTTGAAAACTGTCAGCGTGACTTCAATCTGCCCAAGTCAGAATACTTTCACTATCTCCAACTACGCCACTGGGCCCTGCAACCCGAGATCAGAGAAGGGGCGACGAGGGAACTCACACCACTAGAACGCTATTGGAAGGGGGCGGGCACTATGAAAGGGGCTATCTCCTTCTTTTACGCGCTATTATTACACACCTTACCATCCCCTCGTCCCCGTTACCTTGAATTTAGGGAAAGAACACTTGGCCAAGATATCACGGATGCTCAGTGGAAAGCTTTATGGAGGGACATACGGCATCACAATCACTCACTGACACAACGAGAAGCCCATTATAAAGTACCCTATGACTGGTACCTATACCCCACCAAACTCAAGAAGATTTTCCCTAACACAACAGACCTATGCCGGAGGAGCTGCGGCCTTCTCTGTGATTTTCGTCACATATGGTGGGACTGCCCGGTCATTCGCCCTTTTTGGAATAAAATTCTCGCCCATATCAAAGACATATTAGGATACCCCATTCCGGTCTCTCCTGAATTTGTGCTTCTAGGGCTTAGGGACTCGGGTCTGAAGTATCAAACCACGGCGGATCAAGCCATCATGTGGCTTTGTCTGGGTGCAGCCAAAACGGCTTTGGTCGCAGCCTGGAAGAAGCAGAAGGCTCAAGCCATGACGCAATTGCAGGCACGCCTCTGGAGAGCACTAACCATGGAACGATTGAGTGACATTTACAGAAACGCTTTTAAAAACTTTGAATACACTTGGGGTCCTTTAGTGAAGTTTTTGTCTACTGGGCTCCCGATGACTAGATGCTCCCCGAGGGTTAGAGCACTTCCCCTGTTCCAATTCTAAACAGAGTACCGTCACACATCAGAGCGCTTCACAGACTACGCTCCACACTTTCGAGTCACCCAGGGTCATATTTAGAATGGGTCACATGAGCCCAGCTTACTGTGTTTTATTCCTTTGCTTTTTCTTTTTGTGTTTGGTTCACACACAGTTGGGGGTTCATTCCCAGGCTCCCCTATACGCTCACCGTAAGCGGTTGTAGGAGTGACTCCTTGGCAAAGGGGCTGGGTTTTCAGGAGGAGGGGTTAGGGGTACACGGGGGGATTGTCTAAGAAGAATTTGTTGCCCGCAACGTACTGGCAATGCGTATATGACTCCTTGAGGGCACTGTGGCCCGTAACAACCGCAATACTCTGTACACGGAAATAGCATTACGACAGCTGTATACGGGATGAACGATTATATGTATTGCCATTTGCTATGACACTTCTTGTGCAAAACTCAATAAAAACAAGTTTGAGAAAAAAAAAAAATAATAGACCCACTCTCTGTCCTATTGATACTGACACCAGTCAATTAGCTCTGAAGGTTTTAAACGACCCCTCACTTCTGATGGAGCAGGGTTTGGAGAAAATAAACCTGCTCGGATCAAGTCCTCAGTAACATTTACTAACAGTGTGCTTTGAAAATAACATGCAAAAACACAAAAACATGGGGAAAACGCTTTTACGCATGCGTGCACTAATGCGTGGACTAATGCAGGAAAACTAGGCCGTATTTGTGTTCTGCTTAAAAAGAAAAAGAAAATAATAATAATAATGCCACTTTTCGCACATTAATGCTCTTGCTAGAGTTACCACGGGGGATAGTGCAAAGGTGGGTGGTGAACAGTGAGAATTTATTTTCATGAAAATAATAATGTTTGTGTTTTGTTCATCGTAGTGATGCACGCATGGGCCTACATCTTTGCATGTCATTCGAGGGTTAACAAGAAATGAAAATGAATACATATGCTGAAAATCGAGCTCTGAGAGAGAATGGAGAAGGCAACGGCTGATAACCTTCAAGGATTATTGTATGACTGCTAAGTAACGGAAGGATGGCCGTGGGATCAAGTGCGAATGTACAAACTCATTCCGCAGTAAACTATCGAGGCGAACAATGAAAGTGTAGAGACTTGCAACATGTTATTTCTTGGAGGAAATGTGAATTCATAAGTCATGGTTGATGTAATGAGAAAACTGTAAAACAAAGAATGCTGTGAAAACAAGGACGTGACTATGGTGGTATGATAGAACACCCCCTAAACTGACCAATGAGAGACTGAGTTTCTGAAATGTTGTTACAATGATGGGTTGGACATGTAAGTTTTAGGGTATAACTGGGGTGCCTGGGAAGTGGTTTGGCGCGCGTCTTTGGAGTAGCTAGAGAGAGGGAGATCGTCACTGTCCGTCGGTTTGCTATATCCAGATTGAGGCCTGTCTATTTCCTGTTCCTGTCCTACTCTTTGTTCCCTGAACCTTCTCGGGAATCCCCATCTATTCCCATGGCCAGGGGGTAGATTTTTCCACTGAAATATTTGGGTTAGTATAGCTAAATGATCCATACTTTGCATAATCATTTGCAAATGAATATTTGTATTCTGAATCTTTTGTCTCTTCATCTATCCACTCCCTCATTTGCATAATTGTTCAGTTGATATGAGTTTGACACTGTTTGCTCTGATTAATGTTCTTTCTCTGTGACTAAATCTATGTTTGCCTTTGTAAGCCTGTACATGATGAGTATTTTACCTTCACATTATTTTGCGATAAACACTGCTAACCTTACCCTGAGTTTGTGGTTTATTTAGTAATATAGATAGATAGTAAGTGCAAATTATTACCATCAACTTCTCAACTTTAGGGCCATTGACCAGAGGAAAGAGAGTTGATATACAGGTTTAGTTATGTATTTTAGAGTGTTGGATATGATCCTGTATATAAGAACAATTGATTTAACATTCAAACTTGAACAGCGCAACAGGGATTAGTTTGTTGGGTGCATGAGTATGGGCCAGTGATTGCGTTAATATTGATTATCGATCCCGGATTGGCGCTGGATCAGTTTCTGGTAGCAGAGGACGGTTAATTATTGATTAGTTCGGTAATAATTATCGATTATTGATTTTTGTCACTTAACATGAAAGGTTAGTGTTCTATGTTGTCTAGAAGTTCGGGTACGGAGTTACCTGAGATCCCGGGATAATGTTTTAGCCTGAAGAGGCAGAAGAATAGTGTGGATAAGGTATCACACTGCAGAAGTACTTTGTCTGTTGTCATAATACTGAACGGTGAGAGGCTGTTGGCATTATATTTAGGGATTATTCGTTTGAGAGTAGATTTTGCTTGAAATAGTGAACGGTCCACTTCTGAAACTCTGGCCTTACATCCCAAAAGGAGTACCAAGACCTCTTTCCATGTGAAAGTCCTCTTCCGAAACTTTGGCTCGTATCCCTAGAGGAGCACCAAGTCTACCTGTAGCTTGTTTGGGTGTAGAATAGCGCTGGTCGTTATTTTACTCGAAGTGAGAGAATCTTTCTTTTTGAAGTGAAGACTATCTCTTTATTTAGTGGAACAGACAAGGTCGCATTGTTTTAATGTTTGTTTTCTAGCAATCTTAGTTGAGAAAAGAATAGAAAAATATTGCTGTATTATTTTGTAAAGGGAGGGTCAGTAGTTGGAGTAATACTGACGTCACGAAAAGCCGCGCTGGCATTGGTCAGACAGCGAGCGCTCAGAAAGCTGTAATTGGTTGATTGCTGTAAGTTGCGGTGGTATTGGTTGAAGAGTTGACTACGTATTGTGCTCAGATTGGCCTTTTGGTGTGAGTCACGCTAATATTGATCGAGTGCTAGCCAATAGAATAAGTTGAAGTACGAAGAAATTATTTGTTTGTTTACTGAATTATATTTAGCGTAAAGAGTCGGGAAAAAAATGAAGATGATTAATACAATAAAGGGTTTCTTTAAAAAGGACAAACCAATAGTTACTAGAGAGGGAATTCCTATTCCACCTCCAAGATCAGCTGCTTCTTTCATGATGTTGGAACGTGGTTATCATACA
The DNA here is from genome assembly GCA_963921515.1 of Calotriton arnoldi. NCBI lineage: Eukaryota > Metazoa > Chordata > Amphibia > Caudata > Salamandridae > Calotriton > Calotriton arnoldi. Next base: position 2,161,601 of record CAWUFW010002267.1, on the reverse strand, counting down.
TGTACTTGGTTAGAGAATTGGGAGAGATACACGGAAGATGATGGTGTTTTAGCTTTCCTGAAACATTGTACATTTAATGTAAGGGTTTTGGAGAATTTGAGAGAACGTATGAACTCACTAGAATCAAATCCTAGACCTACTCAGTATGAAGCGCTTGAAGAATGGGAACATGAGGCATATAAACAAGAGAAATTCAGGAATGGAAATAGATATAGGAATATCATATCGAGGTTTGCTGAGGCAAGATGGGATGATAAAATGAAAAGATGGAGGAGAGCTGTAAAAGTAGATGGTTTGTACCCAGTTTTAGTGGCTGAGGATTCGAATGGAGGCAAATGTAAAGAGAAAAAGAAAAATGTAGAGACATCGGGATTGAACTTTGACCCGAGTGATTCTGATGATGAGTTGTTAGATGACCTTTTGACTAAAAGACCTCCACCTCACAAGGAAAATTCAAGTGAAACAGTCCCAAATGCACCATTAATGGGAACCCCACTAGTTCCGCAGGCTTCACAAATCCTGTTAGTTACTAGAATAATTCAAGAGAGTGAAATGGCCATGTTGAATAAGGCGAGAGAGGAGTTAACTCAGAAAATTAATCAATTGAATCTGAAGGCGGAAGCATTATCAGTGCCAGTAACGATTGGTCCTGTAGTTCCATTGTATGGAGAAAAACAGAATATATCTTAGAGTACATGCGTTGACAGTCCCAATGAATAGTGACAGTAATAAGTTGTTAACGATAGTTGATCAGGCTGGACAAGCTGAAACAAGTACTTCATTAATTGATCTAACAGTTTGTGAGGTGATAAATAAAACCCCTAAGAAAAGTGAGCAAATGGATCCGAGAAGAATAGTGCAGAATGTCACTCCAGTGTCAGGAAGTTCGATGGGACCATCACCAGAGGAGTCAGATGATTGGATAAGGGGAATGGAAAAGTGAAAACCTCAACCACAGAGTATAGATGTGAGTAAATTGAGAGTGGATTTGGAAGAAATGATTATTGGTACAATAAGTCCAGACAGATTGAGTACTTACCGAGACGAAGAGTTATTATTCTTGTGTAAAAATATTACATGGAAAACAAGGAATCTTCATGAGAAATTGATAGAGGCTGCTAATGAATATGGAGTAGGCATAGAGAAGTCCAAGGTGTTACAGAAAACGTATAGAGTGGATTTTACTGAAAAGGATTTGGAGAGTTTGAATGCGTCTGGCAAAAGGTTGCAAATAAAAGAATTGATGAATATCTTGAAGAAGTGGGGAGATGTAGAACGATGGAAAGGTAGATGGGCAAAAGAGAAAGAAGAAATGAATGCCAACAAAAATGCGTCTTTATTTCCATTAAGAGAGTCAGGACTAGTTGAAATGGTGTGTCCGATGAGAGAAGTTCCAGGTGGTGGATATGTTAACGTTCCTTGGACAAGAACGGATATATTATCCTTTACTAATGACTTTCCTAGATTGAGGGAAAAACCGGTCGAGTGGTACAAACAAGTAGAGAGGTTTGTAATGGTTTCAAAGGTTTTGTTAAAAGATTTAGATGGATTGTTTGAAATTGTGGTCCCAGCTGATTTATGGGCTGAGTGTAAGATTGCTGTTGATTGGCCTAAAGAAGAATATCCTTGAGATCCAAAAACAGGTGCACCTTCAGATGAGGTGATGAAGAAATACAATCAGGTAGTCACTTACCTGAAAGGGAAAATTTCTCCAAAATAAATAGATTGGGTTAAAATTGACAGAACAACCCAAGAACCAAAAGAGTCGGTACATGCTTACTATTAAAGGTTGTTACAGGTGTTCAAACAGTACAGTGGGTTTGAGAATATTGGAGATAAAGATATGGGACATTTTGTGTATCGTTTTGTGTTCGGACTTAAACCAGAAATTAGCAACATGATTCAGCAACATTTGATTTGTTGGCAGAGTAAAACGGTCGATGAGATACTGAGGTATGCAAAATATTGCAGTGATGATATTGAGTCAAGACACGAGAAGCTAAAAGAGAAAATGATGTGGGCACAAGTGAAAGTAGCAGAACAGCAAGACGGAAAAAGTGGTTCCCAAACAGACTATCAAATGAGAGGTCAGAATCAGAATGGTTAAGTATCGAGTGGTGGTAGAGGTAGAGGTAAAATGAATAAAGATGAATCGAAAAGGAAATTTCCTTGTCATGCGTGCGGAAAGATTTGACATTGGAAGAACGAGTGTCGATCTGTTCTGAAGAATAATGGGATAAATCAAAATTTAAATTCACAGATGCAGAATGAGGTGGTTGTGAATCAACAACAGCAACAACAGCAGCAGGTAGTTACTCCACAGTTACAGGTACCACAAGCTCCTATGCCAAATAATGTGAATGCTCAAGTGCAGAGGTACAGTGCGAACCCTGGATTTCACGCAGGTGAACAAGTTGGTAAGAATCAAAATGTGCAAATGGTTTCGCAATACTTGTTGCAGTGCAATGAGAGTGATTCAGACTCATCTCAATGACGGTGCCTGAGTGGGGAGGAAGAGTGCGTGCTTGGCGCATCTCTAGAGGTAGATCAGTCAGGTCCATTTGTTGATGGAAAAGTGGAAGGTAATGATATTACATTCTTCGTGGACACTGGTGCTACCCGTTCTACTGTTAGAGCAGCGGAAATTCCAAACCTACCCCTCTCGGGAGAAACTATCCAAGTTGTAGGAGTCTCAAATAAGCATATCAAAACCCCAATAACAAGGCCAATAGAGGTTCATATCGGAAGATTCAGAGACATGCATCGGTTCGTGGTATGTGATACGAGCCCAGTGAATCTTTTAGGAAGAGATTTGCTTTGCAAGATGAATTGCACCATCTATTGTACACCGGATGGTATTGCTTTCCAAACACCAGATGAGGATGTTGCGTTTAAAGTGATGTTAGCAAAGCAAGGGACAGATGTGGATGAGTTATTTTCACTTCTCACTGAAGATTTGCCTGCAGAGTTGAAAAATACAGTAAGATCTGATGTATGGGATTTTACAGGAAAAGAAATTGGTCTGATGAAAGGTGTGGATCCTATTCAGGTCATGGTGAAACCAAGTGCAACTTTCCCAAACACACCTCAGTACAAAATGAGTCCCGAGATAATAGCAGGAGTTATTCCTGTGATTGACCAAATGATTGAGCAGGGCATTTTGAGAGAAATACTAAGCAGTCCATGTAATTCGCCTATTATGGGAATTAAAAAGCCAAGTGGAAAGTATAGAATAGTGCAAGATTTACGTAAAATAATTAAAATAGTGGTACCCTGTTGTCCAATAGTGCCAAATCCAGCAGTGATCCTTTATCAAATCCCCTGTGACGCAGAATGGTACACAGTAATTGATCTGTGTCAAGCATTTTTCTCGATTCCTTTACATCTGGATAGCCAGTATTTTGTTTGTTTTCTGGTTCGGAGACCGTGTTTTGGCATGGTGCCGAGTTCCTCAAGGGTACACAGAGTCCATCGATTTTGCATTGTATTGCTGTGAGAGAGTGGGTGTGCACTTTCAGTTTTGACTCAAAGACATGGAATGGCACGACGTACAGTAGCATATTTTTCTGCTACTTTGGATTCAGTGGCAGCAGCGTTACCAGGTTGTTTAAAAGCAGTAGCTGCTACTTGTGTGAGTCTGGAACAGAGTGAAGCAATTGTGATGGGACATACAGTAAAAGTATATGTACCACACTCACTTGAGATTCTATTAACAAGAACTTGAACACAGCACATGACCTATAGTCGGCTGACTAGATATGAAAGGGTAATTTTGGGTGCTGAGAATGTGACTGTTGTGAGATGCACGACAATAAATCCGGCAACATTGTTACCTAGTCCATTTTGTGAAGAAGTGAAAGATGAAGCAGATCATGATTGTCTAGATGTGACAGAATTATACACGAAACCGAGGCCAGACATTAAGGATACACCGCTAGAGGAGTCAGATAGTGTGATGTTTGTGGATGGATCATGTCTGAGAAATGAAAAAGGTGTATTGAGTTCTGCTTATGTAGTATGCACAGTGGCTGCAGTTCTAGAAGCATCCTGCCTAAAAGGGGTAAACTCTTCACAAATTGCTGAACTCATAGCTCTGACTAGAGCATGTAAAATTGGCAAAAATTTGAGAGTAACCATATTTACTGACAGTCAATATGGTTTTGGGGTGGTTCACGATTTCAGACAGTTATGGATGCAAAGGGGATTTCTGACTTCTTCAGGTTCTTCGATCAGAAATAGTAAAAATGTGAAGGATTTATTGGATGCTTTGAAATTGCCCAAGAAGATTGTGGTGGTCAAATGTTCTGCACATAAGTCAGGAAATGATTATGTGACGAACGGTAACAGATACGCCGATCAAGTAGTGCGTTTCTGTGCACAAAATTCAATTGCAATCAACAGAGGGGTGGAAAAGAAAGATACTAATTGCCACCTGATGTTTTCTTCTTTGGAAACTTGGGATGAAATCAGGCAGTTGCAGAAAGAGTCAGGAGACAAGGAGAAAGAACTTTGGATTAACTCAGGCAGCAAGAAGAGAGCAGAGGATGAGGTCTGGGTGTACACAGATGAAAGACCAGTTATGCCAGATTGTTTACTTTCCCAAATGGCAAGGGTGTACCATGGAATTGCACATGTTGGAAGGGATGCAATGATCAGGTTCTTCAAGCAGTCATGGTATAACCCTAAATTCAGGGTCATTGCAGAGAGTCTATGCCAGAGGTGTGTTATATGTCAGCAGCAAAATCCAGGCAGAAAGACAGTTGTTAGTTGGGGGCAAATTGGAAAGGCAGCAGGACCATTTACGAGGCTCCAACTTGATTTTATTGAGCTTCCCCCATGTAACGGACTAAAATATGTGTTAGTTGTCATTTGTTTATTTTCTCGTTGGGTGGAAGCCTATCCAACAAGAAGGAATGATAGCCTTACCGTTGCAAAATTGCTGTTGAGAGAATTAATACCAAGATTTGGTTTTCCAGTCACTTTAGAAACAGATAGGGGATCTCACTTTAATAATGAGATAATTTAGATGATCTGTGCAGCATTACAAATTGAGCAAAAGCTGCATTGTGCCTATCGACCAGAAGCATCTGGAGTGGTCGAGCAAATCAATGGCACTATAAAATCTAGACTGGGAAAAGTATGTGCATCTACAACACTGAAATGGCCTGACGCTTTACCCCTGGTATTGATGAGTCTTAGAAGCATTCCAGATAAAAAGACTGGATTGAGTCCTCATGAAGTCCTAATGGGAAGAGCAATCGGACAAGCAATTGTACCAGCAAACAAACTGATGAATATTTCTGATGATCTAGTGCTTGATTATTGCAAAGGATTTGCTGATCTGGTGCGCTCTGTGTCTCATCAGGTTGGAGAAATTGCAACCACAACACAGCCGGATCAAGCACATGATCTGAGTCCAGGAGAGTGGGTTCTTGTCAAGAAACACGTGAGGAAGTCGTGCTTAGAATCCAGGTGGCATGGACCATACCAGATTATTTAGGTGACAACGACAGCAGTAAAGTGTGGTGGCTTGCCAAACTGAATACACGCAAGTCATACAAGAGTCCCAAGTCCACTTGAAAAAGAAGGTGAGCAGCAACTGGTTGATGGAAATAAGAATCCAGAAGCTGAAGGTTGTGAAACCAAAGAATCTAGAGTGACAGATTCTGACAAGTCTATGGGTGATGAACAACCAAGCACAAGTCAAGTAGAGTGGGCACCAGCTACTGGGTCTCATAAGACTGCTGTTGAGCAAAAAGAAAAGGAAGGTACTGAAAATAAGGAGCAAGTACGTCAAAGAAAAGGGCTAAATAAAAGATCTTGTGAACTAGAAAAAGAAGGTGAAGAAGCAGTTCAAGCCAAGAGAGCGAAAAAGGGTGACAATTGGCCAAGTGGAGTGAAGAGACTGAAATACACTCTTGAGAAAAGAAAGCCAGAGCCAATAAATGAAGTTTCAAGTCAAACTGAACAAGAAGAATCAGAGGAAGATCTAGTACGAAGAACAAAGAGAATAAGACTTCCGAGCAAGAAATACTCAGCTCCAGAATGGACATATGTAATATTGGAAGAAATTGAAAGTACAGATCCAATAAAAATAGAAGATGGTACTGGTATTGAGCAAGTTGATGAAAGCAAATTGAAACCGCCTTAAAAGAACTGTGAAAGTTAAGGTGCAACAACTTCAGTCAATAACAAATCGAAAGAACCAGACAGTTTAAAGAAGACTCAAAAAAAAAAAAAGGGAGTAAAGAAGAAAGCTTTAAAGTGTGAGATACACTATTTCTCCGATGGTTTTTGGACAAGTTTGTCAAAATCTTTAGAGAGTTGTTAGAAATTTAAGTTTTTTCATTATTTTTATAGTATACAAAAATGACATAAGATACAGTGAATGGACATCAAACACCTAGTTTAAAAAGTAGCTTGCTTATGTAGTGTCTTACTACTAATGATAATGTGGCTAATTTTCACTGTCATTGTACCTGTTCTAACGGTGACTAATAACAAAAATAATACTATTAATATGATAAGTGAGAGAGTGACTTCAGTTACTAAGGAAACACCTAATATTAATATAGAAGAGATAGATGAAAGTATTTATCATCATGATAAATCGATTAATGATTTCTCGTTAAAGGTTTTTACAAAATTGTTATATGAGTATGTTGAGACAATGGATGTTAGAGATTGTTACGCGTGCATGCAATTACTTTCGTCTGTCTGAGAGAGGGTGACCTATCATCACCTTCCTTTAACATATGGTGTGTCGTGTAGTGTATTAACAAGCTTATTTTATGTGACGGGGAAGTTACAATATTATTATTCAAACCTAGCTTTAGTGTTTTCAGAAATTCCAATTAGAAAGGATATGAATAAGGTGTACAGTAATAGAAATGCAGGATACATGGGAGAATGTTTTCATATTACTCAAACATTAGATATAGTATATGCTCATAGACATAATCTTACCTGTAGTTTGAAGGCTGAAGAAAAGGAATTTACTAACATGGTAGAAGATAGAAGACAGGATTTTCAAAGAAAAGCTGCGGAACAGAAGTCACATGTACCACCATGGGCTTTCAGAGAGGGAAATTATAAAAAGGGTGAGCCTTATGCTGCAATGTCTCTGGATTGGTATCATAAAGGGAAACTTTGCTTGCTTAGACTAAAAACTGACTATAATAATTATTTCATTGGTACTAGTGAATGTGAACATACTTTTCTAATAACTGGTGGATGGGGATTGAAAGGTGGAACTGATCCTGTTTTTCCAGGAGTTTATTATGTGTGCGGTAAGAATGTTTACTATAGGTTGCCAGCACATTGGTATAAAAGTTGTTATTTTGGAATTATATTCCCCAAAGTATATCATGTAGATATAAATAATAAAATCAATGAAATAAAACATGGACTAACACGCAAAAAGAGAGCAAGTTTTTCAGAAATAGTTGATGATATTTTTGGTGCACTGATACCCTCAGTGGGAGTCGTTCTAAATTCACATAAAATTCGAAAATTATCCACAGTGGATGATCGTTTATCAACAGATACTGTTGGTGGATTCCTGATGATTGATACTGAAATGGTTGCAATCAGGTCAATGGTTTTGCAAAATCGACTTGCCCTTGATATTTTATTGGCAAAAGAGGGCGGAGTCTGTGGCATGTTAAAAATACAACACTGCTGTACTTATATCCCTGATAAAAGTAAAAGTCTTGAGGGGTATATTAAGAATATTACGAAATTACATGAAGATTTGACCCAACTGGAGGTTGATGGTGTTTGGGAGAAACTTGGTAAGGGTTTTTCCTTCATTGGTAAATGGTTTTCTACATTTGGGAGTAGCTTGTTAGGGAGAATAATGATACCAATTTTTTCAATAGCTGTAGTGACGATGTCAATAATAATGGCATATAAATGTTGCAAGTGTAGATGTGGAAGGAAGAAGATGACAGAGTCAGACAATAAACGTAAAGCAAGAAAAAGAAAAAGAGAAGACATAGAACTAGAAGATATGAGAGGAAACTATTATGAAATAATGAAAGATCTAGATGAGAAAATGGCAAAACGGGAGAGAAATACAGACCTTTAGATAAAAATAAAGGTGGTAATTAGTATGATGGTTATTTTGTGATGGCTCAAAAATGCCATCAAAGGGGGAAATTGATGTAGCAGGGTTTGGAGAAAATAAACCTGCTTGGATCAAGTCCTCAGTAACATTTACTAACAGTGTGCTGTGAAAATAGCGTGCAAAAACACGAAAACACGGGGAAAACGCTTTTACGCATGCGTGCACTAATGCGGGGACTAATGCAGGAAAACTAGGCCGCATTTGTGTTCTGCTTAAAAAGAAAAAGAAAATAATAATAATGCCGCTTTTCGCACATTAATGCTCTTGCTAGAGTTACCACGGGGAATAGTGCAAAGGTGGGTGGTGAACAGTGAGAATTTATTTTCATGAAAATAATAATGTTTGTGTTTTGTTCATCGTAGTGATGCACGCATGGGCCTACATCTTTGCATGTCATTCGAGGGTTAACAAGAAATGAAAATGAATAAATATGCTGAAAATCGAGCTCTGAGAGAGAATGTAGAAGGCAACGGCTGATAACCTTCAAGGATTATTGTATGACTGCCAAGTAATGAAAGGATGGCCGTGGGATCAAGTGCAAATGTACAAACTCATTCCGCAGAAAACTATCGAGGCGAACAATGAAAGTGTAGAGACTTTCAACATGTTATTTCTTGGAGGAAATGTGAATTCATAAGACATGGTTGATGTAATGAGAAAACTGTAAAACAAAGAATGCTGTGAAAACAAGTATGTGACTATGGTGGTATGATAGAACACCCCCTAAACTGACCAATCAGAGACTGAGTTTCTGAAATGTTGTTACAATGATGGGTTGGACATGTAAGTTTTAGGGTATAACTGGGGTGCCTGGGGGGTGGTTTGGCGCGTGTCTTTGGAGGAGCTAGAGAGAGGGAGATCGTCGCTGTCCGTCGGTTTGCTATATCCAGATTGAGGCCTGTCTATTTCCTGTTCCTGTCCTACTCTTTGTTCCCTGAACCTTTCTCGGGGAACCCCCATCTATTCCCATGGCCAGGAGGTAGATTTTTCCACTGAAATATTTGGGTTAGTATAGCTAAATGATCCGTACTTTGCATAATCATTTGCAAATGTATATTTGTTTTCTGAATCTTTTGTCTCTTCATCTATCCACTCCCTCATTTGCATAATTATTCAGTTGATATGAGTTTGAAACTGTTTGCTCTGATTAATGTTCTCTCTCTGTGATTAAATCTATGCTTGCCTTTGTAAACCTGTACATGATGAGTATTTTACCTTCACATTATTTTGCAATAAACATTGTTAACCTTACCCTGAGTTTGTGGATTATTTAGTAATATAGATAGATAGTTAGTGCAAATTATTACCATCAACTTCTCAACTTTAGGTCCATTGACCAGAGGAAAGAGAGTTGATATACAGGTTTAGCAATGTATTTTAGAGTGTTGGATATGATCCCTTATATATGAACAACTGATTTAACATTCAAACTTGAACAGCGCAACAGGGATTAGTTTGTTGGGTGTATGAGTATGGGCCAGTGATTGCGTTAATATTGATTATCGATCCCTTATTGGCGCTGGATCACTTCCTCTTTCAGGTAGAAGTTGATATTTCTAACCAAAGGGCACTTCACACTATTACATGTGCTGCTACTGTATCCTTAGGGCTTATATCCAATTAGCATACTTTTTCTTCTCAGTTCCTCCTCATCTCATAATAATTTAGGCCAAGATGTACTGTTTATTGTACTCCTGATGTCATTGAATTACGTGTTCCAGTGGGAAATGAGAATGCTGTTTTAGCTTTGCTGAGGGAATCCCCGTCCTCTGTCGTAACTAGAACTTCAACCCCTTTAGATGATGTTCCCGCTATTTTAGAGCAGATTCTTGCATCCCTGTCATTAGAAGTGTGTTAGCGAGTTAGAATATATCCTCAATGTTTATCCCATTAATAACTGTCAAAGCCAATGAAAAAGCTTCCCTGCTTACCTCAATTCCCTCTCTGATCTGACCGTGTGGACAGTACCTGCCATGTAATATCTACCTTATTATAACAAGGCATCTTCAACTCTACTGCTGGCATTTGCAACATCCATATCTTACCTCTAATGAAGCCCAGGAACAATCTATCAATCAGCGCACTACTTACCCGCGAGGGTCTCAAGGCGCTGGGGAGAGGGAAGGGGGGGGGTGCTGCTACTGGTCGAACAGCCAGGTCTTGAGTAGCCTCCTGAAGGTCAGCAGGTCTTGGGTCTGTCGTAGGCTTAGTGGAAGGGTGTTCCAGGTCTTGGTGGCGAGGTGTGAGAAGGATCTGCCGCCGGTGGTTGTTCTTCGAATGCGAGGGACAGTGGCGAGGGAGAGGTCGGCGGAGCGGAGCTGGCGATTGGGGACGTAGAAGAAGAGTCGTCTGTTGAGGTAGGCTGGGCCAGTTTTGTGGAGTGCCTTGTGTGCGTGGATGAGGAGTTTGAAGGTGATCCTCCTGTCGACGGGGAGCCAGTGCAGGTTCCTCAGGTGGGGGGTGATGTGGCTGTGGCGTGGTACGTCGAGGATCAGGCGTGCGGAGGCGTTTTGTATGCGTTGCAGTCGCTTGATGAGCTTGACCGGGGCTCCCGCCTAGAGGGCGTTCCCATAGTCAAGTCTGCTACTGACGAGGGCCTGGGTGACTGTTCTTCTTGTGTCTGTCGGGATCCACCTGTAGATCTTGTGAAGCATGCGGAGGGTGTTGAAGCAGGAGGAGGAGGCTGCGTTGACTTGCTTGGCCATGGAGAGCGTTGAGTCGAGGATGACTCCCAGGTTGCGTGCGTGGTCGGTGGGTGTCGGGGCTGCTCCCAGCGTCGTTGGCCACCAGGAGTCGTCCCAGGCTGAGGGGTTGGAGCCGAGGATGAGGACCTCCGTCTTGTCCGTGTTCAGCTTTAGTCGGCTGATCTTCATCCAATCGATGACGGCCTTCATTCCTTCATGGAGATTGGCTTTGGCGGCGAGGGGGTCCTTGGTGAGGGAAAGGATCAGTTGAGTGTCGTCGGCGTAGGAGATGATGTTGAGGTTGTGCTGTCTGGCGATGTCACTTTGTGTAGGAATTTATAGTTGTAAACTCTGTATTGTTGCCTAGATTCCTTCTGTCTCAAACACCACAAATATTCCATCTCACATGCAACTTACAGCTGCCTATTTCACTGTAGTTGATTTGTGTTCTTTCTTTTCCATCCCAATACATCCTGATAGGCAGTTTTTGTTTGCTTTTGTAATTGAAATTAGGCAGCTAACTTGGGTGAGGCTTTCCGGGGGCTCTTCTGAATCACCCTCTATTTTCTCCTATGCCCTCAAGAAAGACTCAGGGGCATATGCTCAAGGAGCCATCGCCGATTTATCGGCACTTTAGCGCTGCAAAAGTGGCGATAGACTTATCGCCCTATTCACAAGCTGGTGCAAACTGCCGACATCGCCAGTTATCCTGCGATAGCTGCCGCAAAACACATCGCCATGGATGAGAGCAACAACTAACGCTAATGAAATGCAGAGTAGGCGTTCCCGTGAAAAACACACAAAAACACCACTTCGCGATATTCTCAACGACCAGCCAGATCAGCGATGCGATCCGAAAACAGGCGATAAGGCGCATTAACAGCAGGGATTCAACACCAGCCTTTTACTGGTGTTAAGCAGGACGACAACCTGCAGTATGAAAGGGAGCCCAGCCTAGAGCCACATTTGAAGACCAACAGATGCCATGGAGGCAATGATCATGCAGCCTGGAGACCCAAGAGTGCCACAACACCCACCGCAACCACCCCCCGAACCCTCCCCCCCAGGTCATGAAGTCCAGTAGCCAACGGTAGTGGAACAACAGAGCTTTATTACAAATACATAAACAACAAGACGAAAAGCTCAGCCAACGCGTTCCATTCCCAACGGGGAACTTCACCAGGGCAACGTGTGGATCCAATAAACTGCAAATGCTGCGGGAACTCCCCAATACCATTCCATATCCCGAAATCAGTAGTCAGAAACCTGTTTGAGAAATGGTGACAATGGTCAAGCGTCCTCATAGTCACAAACGTAATCTGGTACAGTGTATTGCACTTGGACAAACCGGAAAGCATACAGGTATGATGAATCCAGTCCAAATATACTGTAACAGAAGTCTGTGTGCTCGTAACCTCCGCAGGAAAGAAAAGGAAGGTTACGACCACACAAACATCTGTTAAGGTCTCATTATGCAGGATTCATCATACCTGTAAACATCACGGTTTATATCATCTTGATACCCCTGCACCTTCACTTCCCCCACGCTATACATGAACAGCTGGAGTCCATGCAAGGGAATTACGCCGTAGCTGCCTTACCGCACGTGTCGGGGGCAATTGACTGTACACATATACCACTTGTACCCCCTGCCGACCCTGCACACAATTACCGCTACAGAAAGCACACACATTCCATCAATGTGCAGGCAATAGTGGACCACCGGGGACAGTTCACCAATGTCGTCGCCAACTTCACAGGAAGTGTGCATGATACATACATCTTCCGACAGTCCATCATCAACCAGCGCTTCCAGGATGGCACTTATGGCAATGCACTGCTCATTGGTAAGTACTAACTGAACACACCACACACCTCAACTCCACAATCACACAACTCACAACTGTGGGAGAGCACACGTAACAAAATCACATACAACATGCCAACCAACATGCCCAACTATCGGACCCGACAACACAAGTAACCGTGGTAACAGGGGCCAGACATGTAGACAAACCATCCACAAAGGCAGAGCCCATCTGCCACACAATTGCAGAATGTGGGGAGAGGTGGGAACCAAGAATGTGCGAAGGAGGCAAGTGACCCAGCAATAAGAAAGGACACAATGCCAAGTGTGGCGGAGATGTGCTGGACAGACTGCAGTATGCAGAGCACAGACATGTCCACGTGGACATCTACTGCTGGTGTTTGCAGTGTAGTGGACAGTGGACGTAAACAGGTTACCCCAGGCAGTGTGGAAGACCTTGGACATGTAGCCATGTGGTCCCCCCTGTAAGCCTGAGCGGAGCGGCCTTGGCCGGCGTATGTCGCGAATGAATAGCCCCGGGCCCTGGGCGTGGTCCAGTTCCGGGATGGCCACCACAGAAACTACTGCGTGTGTCTCTGTGTCCGCCATATCGTGACCATACGCCTACACACACGTGCCCGACCATATTTAACGGCCATATTTACACTGGAGATGAGGTGACTTCGTTCCAAGCCAACCCGCACACATCTCGTAAGCGCATGCAGGGTCGTGTCTGCCATGGCGGCGCCCCCCACCCAGCCATGAGGCTGCCGCCGTTACCGGTGGTGCCTGCGTGATCCTGTGCGCCTGCTGCACCCCAGCCCTGGTCCCCAGACCGGTCCGCCGTCCAGCGATGACTGCCCGCCCCTGCGCACCCAGGGCTCAATGCTCACCTGCCGCCACCGGCATGTCTCCAAGAGGGCCCTCCATGTGCCTGTGCAACCTCCTCAGCCGATCGCTGGATTCCGTACCACAGGCCCCCAGCGCACCCTGTGGCACCGCACCGCAGAGTCATGTGTGTGCTGACTGCTGCCTGCGCATACACTGCGGTCCAGCAGGGCTCACAATTCAAATTGAGTCTTCATTTGCTGGATGCCGTATCGAGGCCAACGCATCATCGCAGGCTGCACACCCGCTCAGCTCTTCAGGTGGACCTAACTCTGTGCACCGCAAGTCATCGCCACGTGGTGGTAGGCCCGTGTCGGACGCAGGCCATCGGGTGCCACTAACTCAGTGCAACGCAAGTCATTGCCAAGTGGGGGTAGGCCCGTGTCGGACGCAGGCCATCGGGTGCCACTAACGCTGTGCAACGCAAGTCACGGACCCTTTATGATTGAGTTCCGTGGATGCGGACGCCATCATGTCACCTCCGGCAGTGGGGATGTGCTGTGGTGGGCCCCTTTTATTGGCTGGGTCACATGTCCCGTGACGCCTGTGCTGGATGGGTGTGGTGTGGGTGTAAACCAGCCTTCAGGGAGTGGCTGTGGCATGCTGACAACTAGACCAGTGACCAGCAGATCACTACAGGGAAGACCTGGGACATGTAGCTGTGTCGTCACCCCCTGTGAGCATAAGCGGAGTGGGCTGGGCTGGTGTATGCCAGTCCAGTGTAGGGGTGTGAACAATGAGCCCGGGGCTCTAGGCGTGGTTCAGTTCTGGCCTGGACAAGGAAGTAACAAATGTGTGTGTCTCCGTTGTAGTGTCTGCGCCACCCGGACCGCAAGCAGCAATGTTGCACCCTGTGACCCACACCCCACAACATGTGCAAAATGGACTTGAGGGGGAATCAGTGACCCTACATTCATCCATACTGTCATACTTGAAGGATCATAGACATGACACATCTGTGTGAATTTGAATGTTTTATTCACATTCAGTGGAGTGTTGCAGCTGGAGCAGGACAGGGCCATGCACACCCCACTTGACATTGTTGCCCTGTGGAGGGCCAGCCAGAGTCCATCAGGGAAGGACAAATTCATCGGAAGAGGAAGAGTTCTGTCCGCAGTCTGATTGCTGTGTCATTGGTAACCAAACAGAATATGGCAGTCCATGTCGAGGTCCAAGGTGAGTGCCGCAGAGTGTATCGGGGGACAGTGGAAGGTGATGATGCAAAGGGCCGAACCAAGCTGAAACAGGCCATATGGCGGAGATGAATGCTACCGCTTCCTCATTACCACAACGGCAGTCTCATCCACATCATCGTCCTCTGATGTGTGATGTGCCTCACCTGTGGGTGGTGGTGTTTCGGCTGCAGCACTGTGTGGCACTGACACATCAGGGGCCGGAGGTGGATTGTCGGCCGCACTGTGTGGCAGTGACACATCAGGGGGCGGAGATGTGGATGGTGTAGGAGCAGCAGCATTCGTCTGCCCCAGGCCTTGTGGCAGCAATGCCATGATGAGGATCTGCAGGGCATGGAAGATCCCAGCTACATCTCGCTGATGTGCAGCCGTGGCAGCCATCCTTTCCGCCTCCATCCGCACCATGTCCTCCATGAGCCTCCGCATGTGTCCCAACTCCCGGCTGAGATCGCTGGAGCCACTCTGACTAGACAGGTGTTCTTGTCTCCGAGTCATGACTCCAGCGATGTCAGCCATGGCTCGTTGGAGACCATGGAGCGGACTGTGGGTGTCCGTTAGGGACTGTAAGTGGTCCCTGATGGGACGTAGACACCCATGGATGGCATCTAGTTTGGCTGCCATGAGTTCGAACCCCACCCGCACCTGCTCAGCCATCTCCTTCTGGCCCTCCAACACACAGCGTTGAAATGCCATGTGTTGGTCGTGGGGATCCTGGGACACAGTCGGAGTGGTGGGTGCTTCCTGCTGTGTGGTCTGTGCAGGGGGCGGGGTCTCCTCGATGCAGCTGGGCTGCCCTGCTCTTGGGGGTGGGGTGCGGAAACTGTCCATGAGCTCTTGGAGGGCATTGGTGTCGAAGGTGGGGAGGTCCTCCTCGTCATCAGTGAGGAGGTGTTCGGTCTGCTCTGCAGGAGGTGATGATTCTCCCTCTGCAATGTAAAGGGGAGATGCTGTTTAACAGTGTGTTCCATGTATGTTCACGCATTGGCCAAGTTTCCAAACAGACTGCATGACAATGTACATTGTGACTGTTTAGGAGGAGCTGCCTATTTGAAGCGGGACAGTGGACATTTGTGCACCATCAGGGATGTGGGGTTGTACTTGTCCATTATCATGTCACAGTTTCCTGCTATGCCAAATGTGATTGGCCAGTTTCTACACACAAGGGGCAGCAGTTGTGTCCTCTGTTCTGTTGTGAATGTGTTGCAGTTTGTACCACATTGTTGTCAATGTTGATGTGCTCTGATTCTTGTGTGTGTGCTGCATTGTGGGAGAGTCGCCCCTGCAGCTCAGACTTTGCTTGGCCTTCTCCCTTTCAGGCGGTGTGCCTTTGACTTCTGTGCTTATGCAGTGCTGAGATGTTACATACTTGGGTAAATTGGGCTCTTGCTGGGCATGGTGGGCTCTTGGGCATGGTTTGTCCGCAGATGTCTTGTTGCCGTCAGGGGTTGTTTGTGCACGTGGATGTGTCAGTGTGTGACCTCCTCCTTTCCGGATGTGGACCACAATCAGCCACCTCGGTGTTGTGGCGTGCAACATGTCATGATGAGTGGCCTGCAGACATGCTCATCATCATGCAGTTTCACTTGCATTGTCAGTGGGGCTCACGGATCTGCAGCTTTGCTGGGTTCAGCACATGTGCATGGGTTTGTTGTGAGATTGGTGATGTGTGGTGAGGGCCCCCTCTGGGCACATTGTGGACGGGTGACTACTTGCTGTTTCTATGTGTGCTGCAGTATGGCAAGGAGATCAGGGACATGATCCAGAGTCATTGTGGTTGTGCAGTGTGCTATACTTCATTGTGCATGTGTGCCATTGTGCCCATCTCCCCCCGTCCCCCCAGTCCCTGGTGGTTACTCACCCTGTTGCTGTTGTGTCAGGTCATGTTGAGCAGTGACCGGTCCCCCGACTCCTGCCACCGTCTCCAAACTGATGACTGTGGACACCATTTCCTCTATCTCATCCAGCTCCTCCTGTGGTGCAGGACTCCCACCCCCAGTCTGCATTGCTGCTTTGCGGTTGTTTGCGAGTTTCAGCTTGGTTTTGCGCTTCACATCATTCCAGCGCCTCTTGACCTCGTCCATTGTCCTCCTCAGAACTCCGACTGCATTCACCTTGTCCACGATGGACTGCCATATTCCATTTTTTGTTGCCAATGACACAGTGGAGGTGACGAACAGTTGTTGATGGTGTTCTATCACCTCCGTAATCAGGATCCTGTTTTCCTGCGGACTGAACCGCGTCTTCCTCTTCTTCTTCTCCTTGCCCTTCCCTGACCCCGAGGTCCCAGGCTGGTCCTCCGTGGGGCTTGTGGGGTTCCGGTTGTCCTCTGTACTTGCTCCTGCTACCTCCATTGTGCTTCGCAGTTGTTATGTTTTTTTTTTTTTTTGCAGCTTTTATGGTGCTTTTTCCCGCCTGATGTGGGAATTGCAAGCCTGGCGCTGCTTGTCGCCGATTTTTCTATCGCGGTTGGGCCCATCGCAACTTTTTTCACGTTCGGGTTTCCTTTTTTATCGCCGTCGCGGTAGTTGTATCACGGACATTTGAGGCGTTATCGGGAAGCTATCGCATGTTACCGCCATGTTGAGAATACGACGTTGACACAGAGTTATTTTCCCGCGATAGACGGCGATATGAAAAATTGCGTTAGCCTATTTTGGCGATGTTTATCGCACGTTCTTGAGAATATCCCCCAATGAGTCCTTCACATTCCCTGTGGCCCTGTTCACATTTGGTATGCTAATGCCATTTATTTGCCATAGATTCTTTGGACCAATGCAAACATGATTCATTCTATTGATTCACCAAAAGAAAGTATAGAAACCATCAAACGAGACATTGCATCAGTGTACCTTACTTAGGTCATGACATTTCATCCGGGGAAAGGCACTTCTCAGCAGATCGTACCCAAACTATCATCAAGCTATCACGTCAGACTACTGTGCCCCAAAGTGACGCTCAAATTGGAATGGCTGAATACTTTCTCCAGCGGATTTTAGATTGTGCAAATATTAGGTTTGCCCAATCATATGAAGCCTTGCATGTTATACTGACATGAAAGAGAAGGTTGTACCGTTGGGTATTGACTGAAGAGAACGGGAATAGAAAGATACCATTTGCATATTACTTCACTACACTGGACCCTGTTGCTGCTAGATTATCCTTATGTTTATGTGTGATGGGTCATGCTGCTCAGTTAGCCAACGTGTATGAAATTACCATGTTGTGGTTTCCACTAACAGTTGCTGTTCCTCATTCTGTTGCCCTCTTGCTCACAATTAAAGCACAACTCCAGACTGCGACCCGATTATGAGTTATGTGGTCTTAACACTGTCCCGCCGCAGCAGCGGGAACAAGTACTCTGCGGAGCAGTTGGCCTTCTGCCTGCCGCATTACGAGTTCCCCACTGGGCTGGTGGTTTCACTGCGGGGGAGTAATGACCGCACTACATTTTGCACTGTAAATGAGCTGGATTCCTATGCTGCCCACACTGCTGACTGCTGGCCACAACCAGAACGTGATCTTGACCAGTTGGGCGTATGTTTGCTTTTGGTTATTTTTCTGCTGTTTGGTACAGTGAGAACCCAAACGGGTAGGGATTGGAGCGCTTGCCATATGCACCAGTGACATCACACAAGGGCACAATCACAATTGGCTCAATTTTAGGTCACATTTACTGCCTTTCCTCCGACTCACGCATGGTGGTGTCCCCACCAGAGAAAGGTTGGCGGAAAGGCAATTTATAATTTACACGGCAGGAAAAATGACGGCAAAGCCTCCATGGGCTGCCTCCGGGACCAGAAATGTCAGCAGAGGTGGCGGTCTTGAGGTGGTGTTCCCGCTCACTTCCTAATCGGGTAGTAAGACCGCCATGGAAACGCGTGAGAAGACCACCGAAAACACAAAGGCAGGACTCTTCCCGCCGTCATCGTAATCAGGCTCTCAGTCAAGAAATCATACTTTTGTTTGCTTCTCAAATTACTATTAGAAGATACTATGGGGCATATTTAGGGGAATGGTGGAGCAGAGCAGCAAGTTACCTTGCTGAGCTGCCCTGCACCACAGGGAAAGGGCAGGAATTCACCCTATTTCAATACGGTGCGCTCCTGTCCTTTCACCCTTCGCTGGTACCATTTCAGTAGCCTGGCGCCAACGCAGGCACCCTTGTACCATGGTGCAAGGGTGCCTGTGTTGTAGGCAGGATTGTTTTTGTGCAGGAAGGGGCACCTTCCTGCACAAAAACACTCCATAGAGGCGTTTTCCTCTTTCTATGTGTGGTACAGAATGCAGCACACATAGAAAAAGGAAAAAGCGAGGAGAAAAAAAGGTAGTTCTCCTCGTTAAGCCTCCCCTGGGTAGGCATAAGATTTTGACACATTCTCAGGTTTACAAGTCCTTGTAAATCTGTGAATGCATAAAAAACCATGGGAGTTGCGTGGGAAAACCCACTGCAATGCCCATGGAACGCCTCCCTTGTGCAGAGAATTAGGCAAGGCAGCGATTTGCGCTGTGTTGCATTACTCAATATTTGTGATGCAATTCAAGGCCAGGTAAAGCTGCTTTGCTTAGCTTCATTAATATGATTTGGAGCTTTGTGTTATGCATTTACCAAGTTGCGTGGTGCAAGGATGATGAAAGGCCCTCGTAAAAACGCCCCTCTGTGTGGAGACCTGACTCCCCCCCACCCACCCCACAGTTGTTTAATAACCACGACCTATTGCAACAAGCCCTGGTTTGAGCTCAGCGATACAAATTACATTATATTTTGATTTTTTGTTGATAGGTCCTCTTGGAGCAAGAGTTATGGAAAGCTAGCAACAGGTTATTCAGTCTGCATGAATACGGAAGCAGTGGAAAATAGGTATCTCCTCCATTGTACTGTGCCCAAGCAACCAAGCTTGTTGTCCTTACTCAAGCTTAAATTGCAGCTGACAACCAGAGTGTTACCATTTCCACTGATTCAAAGAATGCCTTTAGGGATGCTAATGATAAGAGCAGCTCTGGCTTCAAAGGGTTTTCTCAAATTTCAGGCACACCAAATACACATGGCACATCTGTGAAGATTCTACTTGATACTTTGCAGCGTCTGAAAGATGCTACTGTAGTAAAACGTCCTGGCCGCCAGTCATTGCCGGGTTAAGTGTCCCGTAGGAATGTTATTGCTATTTCAAGCACCAAGAAGAAAGGTTGTCACATATTTCTGGTGTCAAAACGTAGGTTTCTCTCGCCCCTGGCCCCATTTCGCCTAGCAGTCATGATGTTTCTGGTTTTCATGAGCAAGCATTAGAGACTGAGAAGGAGATTTGGAGAAGGCAAGGGTGCCTCATGCTCCAGGACTGGTGAGATCACTGGATGGTGACTTGGCGGCTCTTAGAATGTTGTTGCTTAACCTTAAATTTATTTTGCAATCATTTGTTTTCATTAATTGTTAATGGGTTTTTAAATTGTCAGAGCTCCATCAGTTAGGTGTCAGATACACATCAGATAAGAAAGGATCTCCATAAACGATTACTATTCCAAAATCTTATTCGATATTTGCAAAAAACAAAACAACATTGGGGGAATTGTCCTAGTCCACGTAGCATTCCTCTGAGAGGACTACAAGAATATATGGGGAAGGGATATGAGGGACGGGCAATATTAACAGTGGTGGGCAGAGGTGTTTCCACAGGATTTGGTTAGTTAAGGAATCTAATGTGTCTCTATGTCCAGTGAGGACTATTGTCCTTTGTGGAAAGTCAGTTGGGCAACAGCAATAAAAGACATGCCTTAAAGGTTGGCACAGAATGGGAAGTGAAGTTCACTTTGACTCTGGGGCAGTGTGTGCCTGTGTAGTGTAAACGAGCATTAATAATTCAACACAGAGAGGAGATAAGGTATGCTTGGGGGCATTAGATCCATAAAGTATCTAGGAATGGGTGCCCAATATGGTCATACTTGGCCAGTTGTTCATTCACTGTGTATATAACCCACTGCGGCCACCCTGGAATATCTCTGTCATCCGTTCCCTTAAAGTGGGTGCAGTGGCACTCTACTAATGTCAAAAGATTCAAGTCTTGGGTGTTGCTAGGGCAGTCTCCATCAGTCTGCTTTCGTGTGTTGAGAAGTTGTCACGTCTGTCATGTAAAATGTCTTGATGCACTGAACCTTGTATGGATAAACAAAGTTCTGCACTTCTGCCCAAAATCTTTGGTGTTTGGGGCAGTATCATCGTACATGCATCACACCACAGTTCAGTTGTGGGCACACCCTACATCTGGAGTGGGAGAGTAGACCCACTCTATGAAATTTCAGAAGGAACCAGTACCAAATGAGCAAGACCTTGAACTATTAGAATTTAAGCCTGGCTTCCCTGAGGGACTGAACATGGGTGGTGAACTGTGCAGACCATTCAGTGGTAAGGTTCTGTTCCAACCACTTTTGTCACTAAAGATGTGTGGTCTGTTGAGTTAGTCTAGAGAACATACGATCAATTAGGAGGTTGTGCAGACATATAACCGCCCCACTGACGGATTCCTATTTCTCTAGGCATTGCTTTGTCAGTGATATGGTAAAAGAGACTGGTTCAGTACTAGGTCGACCCTCAGGCAGTTGGTATTGCCAGGCATAACCTGCATCTGTATCAAACTCCCATCTGCAAGTGCCCTAAAAGTCTTTCGGGCCTTTGGAGATCAGCTAGTCTAATCCTAATATGTCCTTTTACATCGAGCTTTCCCACTGAATTGATGAGCCACTGATGCATATGTCGGCATTATGCAATCATCATTGACCTTGATACTGGATCAGAGGAAGATCTAGGGAGTGTGTTATGGGTCTATTGTATGTCCAAGTTTTATGTGCCCTGCAATGCTTCCAATTCCAGATTCGCTCAAGTGAGAGGCGATTCAGGTATGGGAAGGAAAGGTATCAATTGTGAAAGGTGATAGAACAAATAATTACTAGATGAAAGATCATCTTTTTATGTCATGGTATTGCTCAAATGAGCGAGGATGGATTGAGTCTTACTGTTAATACTCATTGATTTGCTCCTCATTCATCCTCTATGGATCAAGAATACTGTCACTTGTGTGCCTCAATATTGGTGTATAATGTTGGTAAAGGTGTCAAAATTTAGAGAGTGGCCCATCATATGCATGTGTTGATTATTCCATGTCCACATTACCATCATTCAAATGCTGTGATGCTGTTCAAAGCAATATGTCCTGGTTATATTTTGCATTTATTCTCGGTGGGTTGGGTGGAGGATTTCTCTAAGTGAAAGCCGATGAAGTGGCAGTTGCTAAAAGACTGATCCAGGACTTTATCCGAAGGTTTGGAATTCCCCTCCTGGTTGGGGCTGAGAATGGTAGTCCCTTTTTGTCATAAATAGTTCAGAACTATGCAAAGGACTTCACATGCAAAAGGTTTTCCAGCATACACGTATCAAGCCAAATCCTTAGGCAGCTGAGCATTTCCATATAATTTTGAGCTCTCCTTAACTTTGAAAAACAAAATATCCAAAAATAATTTGCTGTACTTTTTTCTTGTTCTTTCTGAAAGCCATGTATAAAAGATACTACAATTATTAAAATACACTAGAGCATGAAAACAATAGGATGTGGTCGAAATAGCCAAACTGTGTGGTAATGCTTTCAACACACAGCAATACTCTAAAATATTACGATTGGTGGGGAGTCTAATACACCATCAACTATAGTTGTAAAAGCAATTATTTATGCCACATAACATGAGCTTTACATTTCGACATATCCATAATTCAGTAAAAACAAGACATATAAATAGCAACAGGATGCATTGAAAATTAAGACAGCGGGTGCTTTGTGAGAGACCCATGGTTTGAAAGAACCTTATGGAAGTCTCTGTACTGGGATGCTATGCAGGGCCCACTGCAGATCAGGCAGCAGAGGCTTGGCAAGATCTCTGTTGATTTCTTTGTACTGGGATACAAGGGCCTACTCGTTATTGGGAAAATGGACTTTGTGAGAGTTCTGTAGATCTCTTAAAACTGGTAAACAATGGCCCACTGCAAGTCTGGTAAACGGTGTGCTGTGATTCTTTTGGTGCTGGGATACAAGGCCATGCAGTAGGTTAGGAAAGGTGTTTAGTGAGAACTCTCTGGGGCTCATGGTAGTGAGGATGAAGGTCCTACTACAAGCCATCAATAACGTGCTTTACAGGGTCCAGTGGTCAGGCCTCTATGTATTTTTTGATACTTGGTTAAATGGCCTTACTTCATGTCAGGAAACAGTTATTTCGTGAAAGCTCTGTGGATCTCGTCACTGCCACGCATGGGCTATGATTTCACCATAGTCAGTACTGAAATGCATTGTGAGAATTTTACTATGTATCCAATCCATTGCTTTTTTCTAGTCACCTGGCCTGGGAATTAGGACTGGACTGTTCTTATTGGAACAGAAACAAGGCTAATTTGCATGTGGCTGGTTCCTGCCTGAGCTGGCATGTTGGGCAAAAAGATGATGGACCGGATTGTGGTTCAGGGTAATTACCAGTGAGATTAATTAACGCAATCCAACAAATCCCTTTTGTTTTCATCAGCACGGTGCCCTAAGTGTGACAGGTATGGAACAGATGAGGGCCCAGGGCTCACTGTGCTGCAGAACTCATGTTGAACCTTCTAATAAGGCCCAAATAGTGTGAAACTGGCCTGGGATTGCTTGTGTTACTGCCTACAAGGGACCTCATTTGTTAGCTTCGGTTGGATGTTCCTATTGGAGCAAGACCAAGGCTGAGTTGCGTATGGCTGGGTCCTGTCTGAGGCTGTTAGGTGGGTAAATAAAACCAATGGACTGGATTGTGGCTCGGAGAGCTTAACAGTGGCTAAAATTAATTCAAGCAATCCCCCATTACTTTATTGTTTTCCTCATTGCAAAATAGGAGCACTAAAAAAAATCTTTTAAAAAATTCAATGCTTGGTTAGCCGCTTTAGAATCTTTTCCCTTATGCAGTAATCTGGTGATGGGTCGCACTATCACAGTAAACTGATGGATTAATCTTTTGTAAAAGTTGGCAAAACCCAAAACGTAGTATAGTCTTGACTGTATCTGGTGTCGACCACTGAACTATTGCAACACTTTCTTCTCCTCTATCTGGATCATAAATAATTATAGGTGTAACTACATTATTGAAGCCTTTGATATAATTTCACCCTATCTTGCTTTCAAGATAACTACTTGCCTGAGCGATAATCTCTTAATTTCTTATGTGGAAATTACGCAAAATACCCCCAAAGTATGCACAATTTCCCAAAATTATGCAGCATGCCAGACTGACATGTATCACAGTTTGTTTTGGTGGAAAATGCATCCTTGTGCTTTTTATTTAGCATATAATGCATCCTTGCGTCCATTTTGAAGGCAAGGATGGATTTTGCATAAAAAAGCACAAAATCGTGCCTGATGGAAACAACAGCCACTTACATTCTATTTCTTCGTATTGTCTCCGTGTTCCTGTTATATGATTTTTAACCAAATGACATACCAATTACCTGGCGTGGCATAATGGCGTAAGCTCGGGCATTTTGCAAATCAAGCATATTGCAAAATACTGGAAAGTATGGGAGATTGCAACAGTGTAAACTAAATACCACCTAGGCGTATTAACTACCTTCTGTTTTGTAAATTCGCGCTCTCTGGTGGTGATATACATTCCAGATTGTCTTTCCATAAACTGCAGCATAAAAAATGTCTATCAGAATTATATACGAGAAAGAGAACAAGAGGACCCAACTCACAAGGAGCCTGGGTAAGTAACGTTTCGAAAAAACAACAAGGGCTCCTGTGGAATGTTATGTAACTTATATGTGATAGTCTATGCACAATGGCAATTCTTATCGGAAGTGATGTCAGAAAAAGAACTCAGCTCATACATCAAGGATGCAGTTATCAAATATATGTTTATGTAGAAAATATATACATATTCAAAAATCTTATTATATTAGAACCAACAATACAATTAAAAATCTTACTATTTTAGAAAAACAATACAACATTTAGTGTAAGGTGTCCCAGTGAAAAACAGAACCTTCTTTATACAAAATACAAAAAGTGCAACAAGGATATTCACAAGGTTTCACTATGAAGTTCATGCGACCATTTAAACATTTAGAATCAATATTACAACACTGATCATCGTTGTGTGTGTTGTGTCATGGTTCGCATTAATCTATTGTCGACGGCGTTTCGACCCTTGATTAATTTTTGAATATGTATATATTTTCTACATAAACATATATTTGATAACTGCATCCTTGATGTATGAGCTGAGTTCTTTTTCTGACATCACTTCCGATAAGAATTGCCATTGTGCATAGACTATCACATATAAGTTACATAACATTCCACAGGAGCCCTTGTTGTTTTATCAGAATTATATGGCTCATACTGATATCACCTATTCACTTTCCGAAACACTCACAACAGCCTTAATTAAAATATGTGAGTTGTGAATATTTCAATAGCCTTTAAATGTGAAGATGATCCTTTCTGTTTCATCACATAATTAGGATAGCAATGTGCAATCAAACATATAGTTCTCTACTCCACTAAGATTTCTCTTAATCGGCACTAAAAACTATAAAGTTCCTCTCAAAACATGACCAGTTCAGTCTCAGAGCCCAATTTAGAGTTTAGTGGAAAGGATACACCCTGACAGGGTACTCTGTCAGAAAAGTGACAGCGTACCCAATATGTTAAAACAATAGTCTGCCCTCTCTGTTTAGTTTCGGGTGGACTTCCAACTTTCTATTGATGGAATTACCATTGGCTCAGTTGACAGAAAGCGCCCTCCAATGGAGTATTGGACTTCGGAGGAAGGGCAATACATGGTCTGCCTTATTTTAGAGTGGACAGTGTAAAGCATGGCGGTGAAGGACGGAAAACAAAATAATGACCCCCATACCAAGGGAAAGAGATCCCTTGGTATGGGGTTAATTGGTTGTTTGTTTTTCAGTCATAATCTCCCACTTTGGAACTTTGTTTTTGAAAAACAAATCCTTTAGTAAAGTTTGGTGAACGACTGTCAAACCCTATGCTGGCTATCTACCAAACTGTGTGTGCCTTGACAGCATCTGCCATGACATTGGTTCCTGTCAAGGTGCAGAGATCAACACATGATTGACAATGATCTCTAAATTTGTAGACAGTAGTCCATCAGAGTGGTGGATGGACTGTACTATGACCATCAAGCACTGCAACAGGCCCTCAGGGCCTCATCTGACCCACATCCCCCCAAAAAATTTCTGAGGTAATGTGGATCAATATTTGTTTTTTTGTGTACCTCACCACCAAGGATATAAAAAAAGTAAACATCATACCATTTGCCCTAAATAGAGCGGGTAGTGTAATGTCCTTCCTTTGAGCTGTCGGAGGATACTTTCTGTTTATGGAGTGAATGGGGGCTCTATCAACAGAAATATGGCAATCCTCCCGATGGCAAGTGGAATGTCGGATTGGCACACAGGGTACTCTGTCATCTTGCCAAAGTCCAAATTGGACCATTGTTTTCCCTGAGTTTTATATAGCGCGAACTTGACCCGAAGGAATCAGGTATAAGAGTGTTTTACATGAGTGCCAGTTGCGTTACACAAGGACACATTTATTTTTATTAGGCACAGGGAGAATAACTGAATTGCCCAGAATCAGAGGATGTTGAACGTCGTTGCAAAGACTCGAACCTGGTTCCCCAGATTTGGGATCGACTGCTCTAGCCGTTAGGCCACATCCTCTCCCCATTAGTCTCCCAACCTGCTTTCAAGGAAAAGCAATCTGAATGGTTTCTAGAAGTTTTGATATCAAAGTTCTGGTTACAGCAGCAAAGTATCTTGATTGCCTAGCAAGGATGATTTGAATCATGAGGAAACTTATATCACATAAGTTCAAATGGCTGTCACCATTTCTAAACAGCATGAGAGATCAGTGGACTAATTGGAGTTTGCGTTTGGAATCGGATGCTTAGTGCATCCTTCAAAGAAGCCTTTCATAAATTACATAGATTCTTCAGGACCACTGACAACCTTTCCTTTCCAGAGATAAACTCAGCAGGGGTTGAATTTGGAGTATTGCACTTGTGTGTCCACCAAGTAGTGAAAGGTAATTGACAGATTATGAGAGGGACATCCACGAAAAAGTGGCAGATGCCCCTTCTGCTCTATTCAGAGTTTATAGGGTCGCTATGGATGCCCACTTTTGCCAACCTCTAAGGCTTTTAATCTGTAAACATAAATCAATACAATGGCCATAAGTGTGCGATTTCAACCAGGACTTCATTGGGGGATTCATCAGTTTATTGCAGAACTATACCTCTAAACGTTTGTTCAATTGTTTGTTCTGTTAATAATTGACCATGGGAACTCTTTTCTGATTAGTCTTCCTTAGATACAACTTGGCCCACATTTACGAAGCCCTTGCGTTGCCATTGCATTATGCAAGGAGGTGTAGGACAAAGCAAGGGCTTCAGTGAGATTTACTAAGTCACACAAAGCCCCTTTGCATAGCTCTGTGTGGCTTAGTAAATCAAGAGTAATGCAAGATAGCACAAGTCACTGCCTTGCGTTACTCTGCGTTGCGAAGACGTGGGTGTTACCATGCATCCACCCATGGCTTTTGGTGCATTCCCAGATTTATTAAGAATAGTAAACCTGGGAAAGCACCAAAATGGTATGCCTTCCTAACAGAGACGTAACAAGAACTATCTTTATTTCTCCTTGTAATTTCCTCTTTCTACATGTACTGCATTTTGCAGCACATCTAGAAAGAAGAATATGCCTCTTAGGATTGTTTTTGTGCAGGAAGATTCCCCTTCTTGTACAAAAACAATCCTGCCTGTAATGGAGGCACCCTTGCACCATGGCACAAGGGTGCCTGTGTTGACACTAAGCTGCACTGTGTGTGCCAGTGAAGGGAGAGAGCAGAAATGCACCATTTATTAGTAAATATAGCACATTCCTGCAACTTCCATTTGATGCTGTGAAGCAAGTTGTCCTGTTGCGTTTTCGGCAAATATTTCTAAATATGGGCCTAAGTCCCCCTGAAAGTGGTATTACATGCTGCAACTCACTGTGTCACAGGAACCAAAATATGTGAACATATTTCTCATGTTCTTTTAACATGTCAATGGTTTTCCATGGAAGCCAAATAACTACTTGATGGCTCCCATTGCACACAAACATCTTAAACTCCTCCATTCTCCTATATCTAGCCTCTAAGCTAATAGGATGAGGTGGTCTCAGGTCTCTGTGGAGTTCAGGAACTCTGCACAGTCCTTTGCTAGGTATGCTACCAGAATTTGAAACTCTCTCCCTGATAGCCTTCATACTACTGCCTCATTAGGCTCATCCTTGCCTTTGGGGCCTTTACTCATAAAGACTCAAAAGGTCCTCTTTATCTTAGGAGGTGACTTAGGCCTTACTGCCAAGTCAGATCACTGAGATCTAATAACCTCAAACTGTTCCGCCTGCCCCGCATTCAGAAGGCCAGAAGAGGGGCAGGTCGTTCATTTTTCTGGCTTCAGATTGTGGAATGCTCTTCCTCTTGGTTTGTTAAGCAGCCCCTCTGAAACTGTGTTCAGAAATAATCTTAAAACGCTGTTTTTTGATTCCTGCCTAGAGGGCATCGAAGCCTGTTTGCTATTAGGTTTTCCTTGGTCAGGACTTTTCGGCAAGCACCGGGATGCCTCTTTGAAGGCAGCTGCTGCGCTCTACAAATGGCTTGTACTGTATTGCATTGTTGTAGGCACCACCAAGAAGGAACTCAAACTTCTTCCACTGATCTGCCTTTAATATACCCCTCTCCTGCTCTCCTACTTCATGGCAGCATTATCCTTTAACCAATCTACCTGAATTAATTCCCTTTAAAACTCATGATGTATAAAGTTGCTATGTTGTTTAACAGCTTGCTGTGCATTTCTTGTTATTATGTTTTTATTATGCCTGTGGCTGCTTTAATTCACCTTTTAACTCTTACATTTCTTGTTGTAAAGCACTCACTTGCCACGAGCCTTTTGGCCACTATAGGAAACTCCAAAATAAGTAAATAATAAATATACTAAACCTGACTGAAGAGGTGACATTGAATGTGACAAGAAGTAAGAGAGGTCACACCATTCCTGAGAGGAGGTGATTGAGAGCATAAGAACTGAAAAAGATCTTGAGAGGTAACAGATCCCTACAGTGACAATGGTTGCTTGAACAGACCCTGACATGGGACTGAGTGTCACAGAGAGTGCAAAGATCTCAAGGGGACCACAATCTGTTGGAAATTTCTTGAAAGACGAAAATCGAAATAGATAGAGTTCCTGAAAGAGGAAAATGTGAGGTTATAAAGATTTGAAGATGTCACAGAGATTATGAGGGTTGACTATGACAAATGGCAAATATCTCTTAACATGCCAAATATTTCATGATGGGACCCTGTGCTCCACACGTGTGAAACAGTCCAGGAGCTGTATGAACTGAGTGGCTCATAAAGATAGTGTGTCCGATTTAGAAGTTGTAGGACGAAGTAAAGGCAGTCAGGGTGCCGGAGGTCCTTAGGACCGCCAGCCTGCTTTTACTCTGCCCACCAACCCAGCATTGAACTCTATTAATTTGTATGACCCACCCTTACAGCAGTCAATCCAAGGCAGCTGGGAGTATGGTGTGCGTTCGTCACTTGTGACAAACACCCCAAAGCGGGAGTTTGTTTTTCAACAATGTAAACCTAATGACCCCCCACACCATGGGAGTTGTCTCTCATTTTGTGAGGGTCATGTTTAAATTCTTACTGTATCTCACCGGGCAGCAAAACAAAAGCCATCTGACCTCCCTCTCTAAATTGGGCAGATGGTTGAATGCCTTACCTCTGACAGCCTGTACTCTGTTGGCCATGAGAGGTGCATATCGGTGACAATATACTGTTGATCTGCCCAGGCGATTCGACCTGACCGAGAGTTTGGTGGACAGGATACTCTATTGCCTTGTGATGGAGTGCCCTCTCTGTCACATTCTAGATTGGGCCCTCTGTCTTTTAGCTTTACTTCCACCAATAAGAATGTACGACATATGTTGTTTCTACTGAAGACATGCCTTATTCTTCACAGTGGTCCTGCTTCCTCAAACACACAAAAAACACACTTTAATTATTGCGCTTTAATGGTGTTCAAATTAACAGTAAGTGCTCTATTTGCGACAAAGAGTTTATTGAAGCTGGCTCTGTTGTATTTGGAGCATTCATAAATCCACATTAGGACCTCAGTCGGTTCCAGCACGCTCGATACATCCTTGCATTTCTGGCCTTCGGGACTTACTAAACTTTCCAAATCACTGAACCAAGGAATAGCGATAAATATCGCTAACTGCGCTTAGCGCGACTTTGGTTAATGCCGCCTATCGCTGGAAAATATCGCTGAGATAACACCCTATTAACAAGGTTTATCTCCATAGCGATAAAATTTCCAGCGATAGCGGCAAAACGTGAGAATATCGCTGGAAAAGCAGCGATATTCTCGCATTATCGCTAAGGTGGATTCAGCATTAGAAGCCACCTCCTATACTACAAACAGGTAAGTCATCCTCACTAGCAGGTGATAAAATATAGCGATAAACGCGCTTAGCGCGAATTATTTTATCGCTTCGCCTGCCTTGCTAATATGGGGTAGTGGGATTAGCGACTGTTTTCAGTCGCTTTTAGTAGGGAACGCCTTCCTTGCATGTCATTAGCGATAATTATCGCTGACATGCAAGGCGATGGAATACGCGGCCTCTAACGCCTGAAAGCTGTCGCTAACGCCTCTTAGCGACAGCTTGCTAATAGGGCGATAAAATGAAC
Organism: Calotriton arnoldi; assembly: GCA_963921515.1. Taxonomy (NCBI): domain Eukaryota; kingdom Metazoa; phylum Chordata; class Amphibia; order Caudata; family Salamandridae; genus Calotriton; species Calotriton arnoldi. Next base: position 2,131,083 of record CAWUFW010002267.1, on the reverse strand, counting down.
GCCGCTTTGGTGGCAAAAAGTGCCGCTAAAGCGGCGATAAAGCCCTTGATAATATGCCCCTGAGTCTTGCTTTGAGAAATAGAAAGGAACACTTTGATTGCATCAAATAAAATGTGCATATGATATATTTAATTGAGATTGTATGGACTATGAAAACAAATGGCTTGTTTCAGAGGTGTATTGGCCTAGGGAAAAATTAGGTGATGTTTGTTGAATGTGGTTAAGATTGAATTGGCCATCCGAATCTTTCAGGAGAACTGGCCCGTCAAAAATTGTTAAATGCTGAATATCTGCATGTTCAGGTTACTTCTGTAAAGTGACACACTTGTCCCACCGAGTCACTAACCATACCTGAAATAAATGTTGTTGTTGATCCAACATCTATATAGTTTTGGGATTAAAATTAAACATAATGATGGTAACCTTAGCGAAGAGGCCAAGGACTGAATGAGCAAAGAGTCACCTCTTCTCTTTCCTATTCCAGCTCAGGTCTGAAGCAAGTTGGCAATTTAGAATGATTATATTTGTATGAACGATGCCACTAACGTCCTAAGAAATATTTAATTTCCATTTTAAAGACTCACTGCAAAATAAGTGATTGTCATTGCACCGTTCACCTGAGATCTTGTCATATCATATTAAGTGAGCAGCTTTACCAATTCTAATGAAAACTATGACTTATCCAATGAATGTAGAAGAAGCCTGGCGGCTATTGCTCCCGGGGTTCTCATGAAAAAAATCATGCTCGCATGCCCACTGATGGAGAAACAGAACTTTGTGCCAAGGGAGTACTTTAAATTAATGCACAAAGAACATAACGCAAAACCAATTTGTGTGGAAAAAATAAATTGCCATGCTATGTGAATTGAGCTACTAATTTGTGCATTCCTTTCCCCCTTTAGAACATTTAGAAGGCGGTAATCCAGCATTTATATTCTGTGGATAGATGCAGGTTACAGGGTTGCATCAGAAGTGAAGAGAACATGGCTGTTCTGCCCCCATCCGTATCCATAGCACCGCTTAAGGATCTGAATCCTTAATTCTAATGACAACATGATTGATTGCTTGCTCGTTTTGAGGAGCTGTCATAAAATGTAAAAATATAGAAGATATAAAAATGAGATGGGGTCCCTATTTAAAGGTTATCAAAATGGAGGAAATGATCGTCAGGCCTCCCACGGGCACTGTTTTCTAAAATGTCATGTCAGATCATCTCTTTTTAGGCAATTGTAATCTGCTGACGTTTAGAAATCTATTTTTAAACAAGTATTGGAAAAATTAACAGGTGTGACCTATAGCTGAAAGTGTCTGACTGCTCCCATCCATGCAGTCACTCATCTATTTGTCCATGCATGCAATCCCTCATCATTCATGCGTTCTGTCACTCCACGCACACATGTATCTTGAACACATGCATCTATTCATCCACCCACTGATCAATTCTTGCATTCACCCTTTTCCCATTCACAATACAGTATCGAGAAACGCACCAATCTATTGTCAGCAATCAGTCATACTTGCTAGCTTTGCTGCTAGTTTGTGAGGGATGTGAGATTGTTTCCTATAGTATATAGCCACAACTTTGTCAGGGGTAGGAGAGTGTTATTGGCAGTGTGTGTGGCTAGTTATTAGCAGCAGCGGCTCATCCGCAATAATAGAGGAGCCTGCCCCACTGGCTCAGCCAGCAGCTGAAAAATAAAACAATATTGTTTTCCTTTTGGGCTGCTGGCTGAGCCAGCATGTGTGGTGATGGGCGAGGCCAGGCCATGAGAGGGGGCAGAGTGATGTGCACTACTGTTAGAAATGGGATTTCTGGTTGGCTAGGGCAAGCGCCTAAGCCAGGCAGAAACCACCACTCTAGTCAGGGCAAGGGAGTTACACGCTGAAGATAACCCCTGCTCACACCCTTGGTAGCTTGGCAGAGCAGTCAGGCTTATCCCAGAGGCAATGTGTAAAGCGTTTGCGCAACACACTCACGCAGCAGCGACACACTAGGCACACCACAAAAGAAACTCCACTCAAGGTTATATAAAAATAGCCTTTGTATTATGCATAAAAACACATTAGAAAGCAATCACATATATACACTGTGCCACCTGGCACTAGGTATGACTTTACAGGGGATTATATACACTTACAGGGCCAATCTGACCACTGTCATAATATCACAAAGCCCAGTTAGCAAAGCAACCAGTAACTACTGGTAACCACTGTACTTAGCATAAACACATTATGCATAATTCCTCAGTAGCAGTACCATATCCCTATTACTGCACACAGGGGTGCTCAGCACAGCATAGTATGCCTACCCAAAATTAGCAGTGCACTATAGCATTAGGCATAAATCAAACCAACCGTGCCCTATCCTGAACACCTATAGAGTGCACACACTATAAATGCCCCATGCCCCTCTTGAGCATAAATCCTGACCAAGGTACTCAGCTGAGCCCTCCAGGCATATTCTCATCAGGGCACCTTAGTACCCTTTCTGCTGGGCCCACATGTTATAAGTACCTCATGCCCCCAATATCTGGTAATTCTGCAGCTGCCCGCAACCCTGCGGTGCAGCTCCACAATCTTAGAACCAAAGATGTGGGAAGTGCGTCGGGGCTACGAAAGCACCTGGATGAGGTCATCCAATGGCCCCTCGGCTGCCGATGCAGCCGCAATAATGCTCCCGCCAATCGGTAAGGGGGCAGCTGCCCACTGCCACCCGGGGCAGCTGCTCAGCACGTAAAGTAAATGTCAGCACGGCACCTCGCCGGGCCTCTTACCAGTCCCGCTGCTTCATCAGACTGCCCCGCTCTCCGGGGACAGTCGGACTCACCGGGACTCGTGCAGGGACCACCAGCTGGGCCGCTGTGCTCCTTGCAGCTTAGCTGCTGAGTCGGTCCAGATTCTGGAGATCCCAGTGGGCTTCCGCCGTAGACCTCTCCCGGTCCCCAGCAACTCCGTGTCCTCGGTGGAGCCTGCAACACACGGGCTCTCCTCTTCCTGGATGAGGGCCTCGCCCACTGTCAGGCCGAGTCGCCGCTTGACTGCCGGGTCTTCTGTGGGCCTCCTCTCTTCGCTGGTGGGAACCACCAGGGGTTCTCTTCTTCCTGGATCAGGGCCTCGCCCGTAGTCAGGCTTTGTTCCTGCCTGACTTCCTGCACAAAGCGATACCAAAGGGGATGATGGACGGAGCGTTAGAGCAAATAAAACACTCACCCCCAGTCAAATGATCTGGGTTTAATCCATCATCATTCTTTAGCTCACTCCACCACCCCAGTTCAGACATGGCCATATGCAAATCAGTCTGACCCTGTCCCTCATGGGAACAGTCCAGCCCAAACTGCCAAGCCATGTCTTTCCTGGACCGGAAACACGCATCCTGGGACCGGTTTCGGGTTCAAAACCCTCATCAGCCAGGCTATCTTGAATCCAGTGGCAAAGTGAGCAAGGGACCCACGTCTGGGCATACCCTGCCAACTTAGGGCGAACAAAGCGATACCAAAGGGGATGATGGACGGAGCGTTAGAGCAAATCAAACACTCACCCCCAGTCAAATGATCTGGGTTTAATCCATCATCATTCTTTAGCTCACTCCACCACCCCAGTTCAGACATGGCCATATGCAAATCAGTCTGACCCTGTGCCTCATGGGCACAGTCCAGCCCGAACTTCCTGCACAGCCACAGCGCTCGCTAGGAACGGAGTTGGAGCCCCTTCCTCGGGCTCTTGGAAAAGGAGATCTTTAGAAAAGCACTGATCACGCGCTCTCGATGTGTAGAACAGCGCTAAAGGGGCACAAAAGTTCACTAAACGCTCCTCACGCTTCGGGGCAGTGTGAGCCCACACCTGGGGCTCAGGTCACACAGGAGAGGGTGGCGCTGTCCACGCTGTAGGGCACAAAGCGCTCCTCTCCAAATCAACCCACACTTTGGGCAGCAGGATGAATGAGCACTCACACAGGGCAGAGCTGGGCCCAGGCAGGCCAGCTCACAGGGCCCTCCAGCAGGAGGGAAGTCCTTCTGGCGGTTCCTCCTGGTGCCCAGCAGTCCTACCTTCTAGATCCAAGTAAGCACACAGCACACACTTTACATGGGGTCACAGCCCCAATATTTATATGGCAAAATATCTTTGTTCTACCCCCTGGCACAGGGCTCTGTGCCCGGTCCAAACCAGTTCTGGGGGGCACTTACACATTTCTTTACAGTGCACAAACACCCTCATTGTTAGTGTAGGCTCTGGCCCCAGACACACCACAGGGGGCGAAGCCAGCATTGTGTAAGGCAGGCACAGTCCTATTCAGGCCCAGGTGCTACTCCTCCCACTACTCCAAATGCAGATCGGCCTATTCAGCCTAGCGATGACTCACCCAGCCCCTCTGGAGCCACTGCACCTCCCCAGCCCCTGTCACTCCAGAGCCAGACATGCAATACACATCAGCAGGCACAAAGACACATAGCACACAGAAATGCCCACTTCTAAAAGTGGCATTTCTAAAATAGTGGTAATAAATCTTGGAACACCATTACGCAGCATTTATTACCATTATTCCAAAAATACTAAACTTGATCACACTACTCCTCTCATGTCAGGAATTACCACTGAAACACATATCAGGGAATCCCCAATGCATTCCTATGAGAGGGCAGCCTCACAGTAGTGAGAACCCAAAATGGCTGTTTGTCACTACCAGGACATGCCACACAGTTAGACACATGTCCTACCTTTTACCTACAGTGCACCCTGCCCATAGGGCTAGCTAGGGCCTACCTTAGGGGTGACTGATATGTAGTAAAAGGGGAATCACAGACGTGGTACCCACTTTATGTGCCACTTCACAGTGGCAGTAAATTGCGCGCGCAGGCCCTGCAATGGCAGAGGCCTGAGACAGGTTTGAAAGGCTACTTTGGTGGGTGGTGCAAGCAGTGCTGCAAGCCCACCAGTAGCATTTAATTTAATGGCCCTGGGTATAAGAGATACCATTTTACAAGGGACTGATAGGTAAATTAAATACGTCAAACAGGTGTAGACCAATCTTAACACGGGTACCATAAAGAGCACATACACTTTACACTGGACAGCAGTGATAAAGTGCTCAGAGTCCTAAAACCACCACACCAGGTCAGAAAAAATACCAGGACGAAGGCAAAAAGTTCAGGTATGACCCTGCAAAAAGGGCCAAGTCCAACAAGTACTAACTGTGCATGTCTGTTTGGCTGGCTGTCTTAGGGCGGCCAAACAGACATGCACAGTAAGGTTTCTCCAACCCAGTTGTATTGGACAGCCAGGTTGGAGAAACAGCACAGACTCCCTGTCCTGAGCAGAGCATCAAACCAGCCTGCTCAGGCCAATTCTCACGCTGCTGTCATACAATGAGAACAGAGTGGGGATTACACAGGGTGTCTGCGGCTCTTCCAGTGTCTGCTGGGACCAGGAAGCAGAGGAGCTCTGAGGTGTGAGGTTGCAGAAGCAGCATGAGGTAAATTTTCTTAGTATTTTTTTACTCTCCCCCGCGCTCTCCACCCCCTGCGCCCCCTCCACCGACATCACCACTGTTAATATGCATTGGCCACCACTGATTATTAATGTGTGACTACTAGTCTGTGAGTGATATCCGGGATGTCAGTGTGTTTCTTGTAGCCTGTGACCTACTCTGATGGATGTGGGAGTGACGGTGGTTGTGAGAGATTTTATGTAAGTGGGAGCACATCTGGTAGTGTGTGATTGCTAGTCCATGAGGTGTATGAGTGCTGTAGGATGTAATGATTTTGCACCTTAATGGCTTTAACAGTTTCCCTCAAGTTTTTGATGAGGAGGAGGATAGAAATAGGCTGTGACCTTATTTAACAATGAACTGGTCTTACTTCCGAAGTATCATTCTTTTGCCAAATTAAACTTCACTAGGATTGTGGTGAGGCAAAGTGGACCCGGGCTGTCATTTATTTACTTTCAATACCCATTGCTTGTGACTCTTGGCAGACTTTCTCTACTCACCAACCCACCACACCCAGCTGTTGGAGCTTGTGATGTTACTGCAGGGGGTGCTGCACACAGTAACATGTACCTGTGAGGCAGCGGGCAACAACAATGCACCAAGTGTGACAATTGTGACAACTGAAAAACATAAATTAATAGTCAAAACTATTTGCTATATTTAAAATGAGTTTGGTATTAAATCAATGCAACATAACAATACATTGAATCGTAGATATTACAATGCTTGAAATTCACATCATAAAGGTTTAAAAACTGTTTACAGTTTAAAAATATTTCTTACAGTCGTTGGACTACCTACAATCGTTAAGCTTTGAGCAGTTATGGTATTATTGCTCTTCATAAACATCAGACAAAGATGTCTATGGGCCTAATTTTGAGTTTGGCTGTCCATAGGCCCACCCAACTCACAGGAACCGCCACAACAGTGATCTGAATGCCATATTACAACTACGGTGGTCGGACCGCATTATGACCGCTGCAACGATCTAAGGCTGCAACATGCTTGGTGGTGCCTCTGCGGCACCGCCAAGAATATTATGAGTTGGCTGTCAGCCACCCTTTTCATGGTGGTGAGACCGTCATGAAAAGGGTGGTGGAGAGTCAACAAATGGGGCCCTACAGAGCCCCCTGCTGCCTCAGGGTCTTTGGGATGCATGCAGGGGGCACATGGTGTGCCCCCTGTCTGCATGTACACCCTGTTCCAGCACTTTATGGGCTTTACAGTCCATGCCATGCTGGAACATGCTGTGGCTTACCCACAGCGCTGCCTTTCTAAGGCTCTCCTATGAGCCTATGAAAAGGCAGTGCCGGGGCCAGCCACTGCAGGACCACCCACCCGGATTACAACTTGTAATCGGGCGGGCAGCCGGCGGTCGACTTTGGCGGTGTGGGAGCGGGGCGGTGCAGTGCCGCCCGCACCGCCAAAATCATAATCACGCCCTATATCTGTCAGCAAGTGAGGGACATATGTTATTGTTAGAAATGGGATTCCTGGTTGGCTGAGGAATGCACCTAGGTCAGGCAGGAACCGCCACTCTTGTCAGGGTAAGCTAGATACACACTAAAAGATACCCTGTGTTCACCCTTTGGAAGCTTGGCACAGGCTAATCTCTAAAGGTAATGTGTAAAGTATTTGTGCAACACACACACACACACACAGTAACACAATGAATACACCACAAAAAGACTCCACATGGGTTTAGAAAAATAGAGAATATTTATATGAGTAAAACAAGATGAAAATGGCAATAATCCAATTGGTAGGATACGAGATATGAATTTTTAAAGATTAAATGCAAAAACAGTGCTTAGAAGTCAATAGCGCTAAAAGGTTACTTTGGGTTGTGCTAGACCAGGGTAAATACAAAGTTCAAGCAGACTCATATGGATGGCAGGGCGGCTACAGGACCCAGGTAGCGCCCACTGAGAAAGTACCTTTGATAGAGCAAAGCATCGACGTAGATGGCACAATGCGTCGATCTTTTCCACGCAGTCGGGTCGCAGCGTTGTTATCAAGCTTCAGTGAGGTGAGGTCAATGCATCATCATCAAGCTGCGCAGAGCATCATCATCGGGCCCAGCAGGCTATAGAACAGCTGTTGTCAAAGAGCCTCTGCATCGGCCTCGAAGGGAGATGAGTCGGTTAAGAACAGCGCAAAGATGACGATGCGTCAGTTTTGTAGCAAAACAGCTGCAGAACCCACTTTTAAGGCCCAGAACTTGGAAAGGGCACCTCAAGCAAGGGGAGGATACACAAATGGCAGAGTCCAGTAGCACCAACAGAATTGCAGGAAGTCTTTTGTGTCCCTGAGACTTCAAAAAACAGAAGGCAAGCCAGCAAGCCCTTGGAGATCATTGTAGGGAAAGCAGAGTCCAGCTCTCCTTCAACAAAGTCAGGGAGCAGCAGGCAGCAGGGCAACAAGCAGAAAAGAAGTCCTTCCAGAAAAACAGTCCAGTTGAGTCCTTTAAGCAGCACAGCAGTCCTTTTAACAGAGATTCAGTTCATGATCCAGAAGTGTCTGATGTTAGGGGTCAGAGACCCAGTATGCATACACAAAAGTGCCTTTGATGTAGAGGGTGACTTCAAAGCATCACTCTGATCTCTTTCAACCCAGCCCTGTCTGCAGGCTATCTGTTGGGGGGGGGGGGGTAATCACTCCTGTGTGTGTAGACAGGACACTACCTATTGACGTGTAAGTGTCAGCCCCTCCCATTCCTCCCTGCCCAGGAAGATCCATCAGAATGAAGGTGAGTTCTCAGAATGCAGATGAGCCCCACCTTCCTGTGTTTGTGGCTATCTAGAAGGAATGCACAAAGTGTAGCTGTCACCAAACCCAGACATGTATGAGAGACAGTCTGTCAGGCATAAAGAGCAGTAAGTACAGAGAAATGTCCATTTTCTAAAAGTGGCATTTCTAAGACAGTAATGTTAAATCCAATTCCACCAGTAAGGAGGATTCATCATTACCATTCCAAAGATATGAAACATGAAAAAGGTACTCCTCCTGTCTGATCAGGAATTAAAGCTTAAAAGTGTATTAAGGAATTCCCAATGCTGACCTTAGAGAGGGATAGGCCTCACAGCAGTGAAAAACGAAATAGGCTGTTTGGCACTACCAGGACATGCAGGACTTGGCAAGTAGGTTTAAATGGCAAGTAGAAGTGGCATTAAGCTGCACACACAGGCACTGCAATGGCAGGCCTGAGACAGGTTTGAAAGGCTACTTAGGTGGGTGGCAAAATTAGTGCTGCAGGCCACTAGTTTACGCAGATGCTTGGGGAAGATTGGGTTGCCATTTGAAATACAGGCCCTGGGTATATGGTATACTGCTTTACAATGTTGTACGGTTCATACTTTTTCAGTAAAACTGTGTGTTTGTTGGACAACATAAACATCAAAGCTATGCGAGACTGAGTCCACACACACCATCAGGATATGTTGGCCTAAGTCCTGCTAGCTCACAGTGTACCATCTACCTCTAACCTGGTCTGGCAACAGGTGGAATGTGCAACCTCAGAACATAACAACCCTGACTCCCCAAGGAAATCGTGGAAACAGATCTAGAACCCTTCTGTTTGGTAAATCATGCATACCCAACAAGATCCACAAAAAATACACAACATGGAGTTTCAATATTTATTAAAGCAATATGATTCTTGTCTAAAATATGTGTGCTGCAATTATTAATAGAAGGGAACAGAACAGTGTAATCAGCATTGCAAGAATGGTAAAGAAAATAACCAGTTCAGCCATTGCAGTGCTACATAGGATATATGCTTGCATATGATGGAGTACTGTTATATTTTGTGCTCCTACCTAGCACTACCTATCCTAGTGTGTCTAGGGTGGGTGAATCTGCCAGAATCCCTGTAGGGTGATCTAACTCTCCCATTACCTGTGGGTAAGTGTAATCAAAGAGCCTGTTTTGGTGGACAGCCAGGCTCATCCCTCGCAGGAGGTAAACAGGAATCAGCTGGTCTTGAATACCGGCATGGGGCAACCTTAACAGTGTCAGCGAAATACTTTTCTGTCTAAGAAAGGAGTGATGTTTTTTATATAATAAACTTCACTCATGTAATCATGCAGAAGCCCCAGTCAGGTTGCTATTGTCAATGCTTTCGTGATAGCTCTGTTGCTGAGTGGACAATAACAAACAAAAACATTTTAAGAATGTTCAAGGCACATGATAATATGCCTACGAAGAAGTGTAAATGTAAGCAACGCCATTTCAGAGAATTTTATCCTCCACAGGACGCAAGCAAATGTGTGTCAACTGTCAGCGTTTAAGAATTTAAAACGTAAGCATGTAAAATGGTGGTGTGCCTACTCAAGCCTAGTGTGACCACATGACAACTAGTACATCAAATATGCCAGTCAAGTATACACCAATGTCATCATGTTTAGGGGAGAAGCACATGTACTTTAGCACTCAGAGTCCTAAGGTCAACAAAAGGAAAAACGTTGGGAGAAAGACCACCCTATGGATGACAGGTCTAACAGTTATGTTATGGTAAGTTAATTTAAGTTATGCTAAGTTATGATAAGTTATGTTAAGTTATGTTATGCTATGTTATGTTATGTTATGTGATTTTTTATTATGTTATGTTGATTTGTCTAGCGCGGCTAATCACCTGGTAGGGTATCCAGGCGCTGGAGCAGGGATGTAGGTGTAGGACGGAGGGTGATGGGAGTCAGCCCCGAGGAATTAGTTAAAGAGCCAGGTCTTAAGCTCCTTGCAGAGTTCAAAAAGTGAAGAGGAGGCCCTGATGTGGAGATGGAGGGCGTTCCAGGTCTTGGGCAATGTAGAAGAGTGCTAGACCTCCTGTTCTGCTTTTGTGGATGCAGGGAGTCTGCGCGAGTGAGAGTGAGGCTGATCACTGGTGTCTGGTCAGTTGGTGGAAGAGAAGGTGGTTGTTAAGATTTGTTGTTCTGATGTTGTACAATGCTTCGTATTCATGCATGAGGAGTTTTAATTAGCAGCGTTTATGTATGGGGAGTCAGTGGAGTTCTCTGAGATGTGATGTGTCATGGAAGGTCAATGAAGAGTCTTGCTGCATTGTTCTGGATGGTCTATAGTCAATGGAGGAGATGGTTGGATTCCCGGTGTAAACTGCTTTGCCATAACCTAATCTGCTTATAATAAGTGCTTGCGTGATGGTGCATCTGGTGTACCAGGGTAGCCACTTGAAGATCTTGAAGAGCATGCAGAGTATATAGAAGCAGTATGAGCTACCTGTGTTGACCTGTGCTGTCATGTTGAGCTTGTCATCTAGAATGATTCCCAGTTTTGTGCATGGTTGGTTGGTGTTGGTGTGGGTCTGAGCTCTGATGGCCACCAGGTGGAGTCCCAGGGAGAGTTCTTGTTCCATAAGATCAGCACTTCTGTCTTGTCAGAGTTGACTTTCAGGCAGTGGCTCTCATCCAGGCTGCTACACTGACCATGCAGTCAGAGAAGTTGGTTTTGGTTGTGGTGGGCTTGAACATCAGAGATAGAATGAATTGGGAGTAGTCGGTGTAGCATATGATGGAGATGCCATGTCATCTGATGTTGGTGAGCGGTGTCATGCAGATGTTGAACAGGGTTAGACTGAGCTATGAATGCTGGGGAACTCCGCAGAGGGAGATTCTTGGGTTCCGATGTATAGAGTGGTAGTCTGACTCGCTGTATTCTTCCAGTGAGGAAGGAGCAAATTCAATTGAGGGACCGTCCTTGGATACTTTTGTTGTGCAATCTTCTGATGAGGGTATGGTAGGAGCCTGTATCTAAGGCAGCTGAGAGGTCAAGTAGGATGAGGGCTGATGGTTTCTCCATGGTCCAGTATTATTCAGATTTCGTCAATGGCTGAATGAGTGCTGTTTCTGTGCTATGGTTGCTCTGAAAATCTGATTTGCATTGGTCAAGTAGGTCGCAGTGTTCAAGGTGGCTGTGAGTTGTGTGTTGTTGGCCTTCTCTATCACTTTGGCTGAGAGTGGGAGGAGAGAGATGGGTAAGAATTCACTCAGTTTGGTGGGGCCGGCTGAAAGTTTTTTGAAGAGAGTGTTGACTGCTGCATGTTTCCAGTCTTCTGGAAAGGTGGTGGATTTGATGGCAGTGTTGATGATGTGAGCGAGGATGTTGCTGATCTGTGATCCTCCCAGGTTGTAGATGTTGTGGGGCCATGGGTCCATTGTGACTCCTGAGGGAACTTTTTTCATGATTGATGTGGTGTCTACTTTGCTAAATGTTTTCTAGAAGGTCAGGTGTTTGTCTTGGTTGGTGGCAGCAAGTTGGTGATGAAGTCTTTGGGGTCAGACTGTTGTTCAAAGTTGCTGTAGATTTATTCTGTTTTGCTGTGGAAGCATACATATAAGACATGGTTGAGGTCATGAGTACTAACATTACATAACTGACATATAGGATAGCTAAACAAGTCTCCATTCTCTTTTCCTATATTGCCCTTCATGTGGAGTCCATATGTCCTTAGATGTATCATAAAGCTACGTATCTCTGGAGCAGTAACACTCAAAAATGTCTTGCCTATCAAAATTAAGGCCTTTTAGATAAGCTGGTTAAAATGCAAAAACAGAAAGGGTTGAGAACAATAGACTGTATATCAAATCAAAACTCCAAACAATGGTTGGAATAGAAGCACATTTCCTGACATTTAGTAAAGGTTTAAAAAGTTCTCTTCTACTAAATTCAAGAAGGCGTGTTTTGTCATAGGAACACATTTAATGCCAAACAAAATCATCAAAGGAATTCTTATATTATAGACTGCCGTACGTGTTTCCTCCCAATGGCTTTACAAATCGAAGTGAGCTGTGATGCAGTTGATGCTCATTTCACCATTAATGTTTGACATTAGCTACAAAGTTTACATTATGAGACACTATCACTCTTAGACACTTATAGCTTCGTACTACATCAATGTTTCATACATTTCACTACCAGTTGAAATTGATTTTCTTTTCCTGTGTGTGAAGGTCATCATCTTGCTTTTGCTAGTGTTTTTTTAGCTGAGACTGTTGAGTAGCTTATACACGTGGTTCATCAAGGAAACATTGTGGATTAATATGGATTAAATCCACAGTATTAACATCATCCACTTAGGGGCCCGATTACGACTCTGGCGGTCCGAGGACCGCCAACCTCGTGGTGGCGCGGCGGTGGCAGTCTTGCGACTGCCACATTGCAACCCTACTGGTTGTGCCGCCCTGGGACCGCCAACTCCGCCAGAGAACCACCGCTCCCTGGTGCTGGTGCGGCAGTCCAGAGGTATCAATATGCTTGGCGGGACCACGGCGGTCCCTTCAAGCATATGATGACTTTAATTTCCGCCACTGATTTTATGGAGGTCTTTCCTCCATGAAAACAGTGGCGATGAGGAAATAAAGGGGGCCCTGAAGGGCCCCCTTGTGCCTCATGCCTTGTGGATGCACATAGGTGGGCATATTTTATAGGCACCGCCATGAGAATGGCAAAGGAAATGCCTGGGATTTATTGAAAAGGTTACTGTTTGCACAAAATAGTGAAGAGACCTTTTGCAAATTCACCAGCCGTCTTACACCATATACTCAGAAGACTTCTGGAACTGATTAATTCTACCAGGAAGAAGAGCTGTTTTGCTGCATGGAGGGATTTGCTGTGTTGGCCTGTTGCCTGCTGCTTCTTGCCTGCGAGTGAGAGGACTGGACTTGACTCTCTACATCGTACATGTCTGAAGGTTCTCCAAGGGCTTGTTGGGCTTGCTTCCTATTTCTGAAGTCTCAGGAATATCAAAGACTTCACCTGCATCGTACTACTAGCACTTGGGCTACAGTGAGTTCTGCTCTGCCAAGTGGTGCCAAATCCAGTCCTGGGCCCTTGGAAGTGAATGGTTGGTGCTGCAATCCAAGAAACCAAAGCATCGACACTGAAACTTTGTTTGGAACAGGCGCATTCTCTGCAATATCGACGCATCATCACTGCCTGCCCCAAAGCCATGGACAACGCTCGCCAACTGCGCAACACAATGACCTTGATTTACAACAAAGCACTAACTTTGCTGATGCAGTGCCTCCGTATCATGGCTGCTGCGTGAGTCTCAGATACCGCATTGCCGCCGTCTGCGATGCACCATCCTGGATGCACTCATGGCCCTGCGTGGCGTTGCACCCACACATTGCCTCCTGCCCAGTGATCCGACTTTGGAACCGCTGCCCAGCGCTCTTGACATCGATGCATCAACAACATTGCATGACTTCGGAACCAATGCCTCACCTTCGGCAGCCCTACATTCCCTTCTTTTTTCAATGCATCGTCCCGGAGCTTCAGTGCATCCGAAGTACTGTCAGAGGGTCTTTGTGACTCCTATATCCAGCCCGTGCTCCATCGCAGTCAGACCAAACTTTTGGATTTGCCCCAGTCAAGCGCGACCGGATAGCCCAAGTTTGGGCTATTGTTTTCTAAGCACTGCATTTTGATTTGGTCTTGAAAAAATCATGACTTGATTTGTGTATTTAGCATTTTTATCATTTTGGGCTTGTTTTACTCAGATAAATATTGACTATTTTCCTAAACTTGTGTAGAGTGCTTTTTTGTTTTTTTCACTGTGTTACTGTGTGTGTGGACAAATACTTTACACATTGCCTCTTTAGTTTAGCCTGACTGCTCTGTGCCAAGCTACTAGAGTGTAAGCACAGGTAAAGGTTTAGTGTGTAGTACACTTACCCCGACTAACATTGTGGTTCCTGCTTGGACATGGTGTATACCTCTCCCAACCAGAAATCCAATTTCTAACATTGGTGTTCAGCAGTGAGTATAGGACATGTATTTGTGCATTGCATACAGTGATTGGGGTACACTACTTCCATATCTGGGACCATTACGTATCAATATACTTTTTTTTCTTTTGTTCTCTTTGGCAACTTTTTGAGTTTTTGCAACAGTCATGTCTCAATCTGGAGAGCCAACAGCTATACCTGCAGTATTGAAGTTTGAGCAGGAGAAGTTAGAAACTTACATAGTGACCCAGCTCAATGGTTTCTGCAGGGATTTTAAGTGTTCTTTTAAAGGACACATTAAAAAGGAGGAACTGCAAACGGTGCTGAGGGCCTGGTTAGCAGCCAGGGATGCCTCTGTGCACACAGAGGAGGGGGATGTTGTTGTGGAGGATGAGGAGCAAAGTCTGCATCTGGAGTGGCTGGAGGATCCAGTATCATCTGTGGGGCGGGGGGCCAGTCTGAATGGTGAGATACCCCCTCCAGAGCAGGCAGCGGTGTTTCCTCTAAAGGCCTGTCCCCAGCTGAGTTGGAGGACAGGCGGAAAGAAACCTCAAGTTAGAGCTTGCAAAGCTCAAATTGGATATGGAGAAATATGGATTGGCCATGGAGGAGAAGAAAATGATTTTAGCTCAAGAGCTGAGCTTGATTTCAAGCTATGTTAAGAATAATGTGGCGTAATAAAATGCACAATATTAGCGATCCTGAGGAGGTTGACATATTTATACAACAGATGGGCAATTGAACCGGTATAGTAATGAGTATGAGGAGAAGTGCATAAAGAGTAGTTTTGTGGTTGCCTCCCCAGTCCTCTGTCCCCTCTAGATGGGGGCTCACGAAGGGCGGATTGAATCGCCCAAGAGGTAGAATGGGGGTTTCCCGGGGGGGAGGGAGGGAAAGGGCCACAGGGTGTGGGGAGCAGTGGGAGAAAAAATAAAAAGATTTGTCCTCATGGATGCGGTTTTTTGTTGGTTTTGGGAGGTTTTAGATGGGGCTGTTGTGGTAAGGGGTTTAAGTTGTATTTCATTATACGACTTTTAGTCTGTCTTGGGAGGAATTAGATGGGGCTGATAATGCAAAGGGGATGTAAGAGGTACCCTACCATTCAAAATGTCTATAGATAATACAAAAGTAATCACTATATTTTCTTGGAACGTGAATGGATTAAGATCTAGGAAAAAAGTTTCACGGGTTGCGGAGTTTTGTAAGGACTGTGACGCCCAAATATTGTTATTACAAGAAACCCATCTCGAAAGAATAGAGTTTAAGCAGTGTTTCGGAAAGTTTAGATGGTTACAGGAGGTTGTTTGTTCCGACCAAAGAGGGAGTTCAAGGGGAGTGGCGATCATTGTTAAAACCAACCAGGAAATAAGATTACTTAAATATGAGTCAGATAAGTCGGGTAGGTGGTTGGTAGCAACCTTCTTAGTGTATGGGAGGCCTTTGGTTTGTGCCGTATACTATGGGCCAAATAATGATACCCCGGACTCCTTAGAAAAATTAGAGTCCTGCCTTATGGAGACAACAGCTCCCATTGTGATAGGGGAGATTTTAATTTGGTTTTGAATAAAATACTTGATAGGACTTCGAAAGCTAAGTATATTAGTCCGTCGAAAACTCTCTCTAGACTGACAAGTATAATGAGGGAATTTAATTTAGTAGATATTTGGCGTGTTTTGAATAAGTCTAGGAGAGAATTTACTTTTTATAGTAAAAAATATAGGCACCATTCTCGCATAGATTATTTTTTAGTGGACCAGGAGTTATGCGGAGATGTTACTAAGGTAACTCATATTCCAGCAATACTTTCAGATCATTCTGCAGTAGTAATATCTTTAAGGTATAATCAATTAGAGTAGTGTAAAAGGTGGACCTTGGATAGGTCAATACTTTTAGATGAGAAGGTAGTTGAAGATCTGAGGGTAGAATCCGAGAGTTTTTTTGTCAATAACAATGGCTCAGCCGAGGAAGATGTGGTGTGGGATGCCTATAATGCATATTTAAGTGGAGTTTTAAGATCTATTATGGTGGGGAAACACCGAGTGGAGAAAAAAGACAGAGAAAGTGCTATCCAGGATATTAGAAATAAAGAGGAGGAGCTGCAAAGGGCATCTATGGAGGAACCAATTAGAGTAGGGGTCCTAAGTAAGGAGTTAGAGGGGTTACAAGCCGATTTTATGGCAAAATTGGATAAAAGATCTATGGATAAGTGGAAGGCGAGCAAACTCCAACATTTCGCCTATGGGGAGAACTGTGGATCATTACTAGCTTGGAAAGCGAAGACAGACAGGGCAAGAAATAACATCCGAGAGCTAATTAGTGGGGAATCAGGGGACCTACTGATCACTAACTCAGACATGTGCAAGGAGGCATGTAGGTTTATGGAAGACCTATATAAAGATAATATAACATCAAGTCAAATGGATATAAAGGAGTGGCTTGAGCTAACAACTCTTCCGAGACTATCTCCAGAGCAGTCGAAATTCTTGGAAGGAGATATTATGGAGGGGGAGATAAGGGTTCAGTGCAGTAAGATGGCTAAAGGAAAGGCAGCTGGACCAGATTGTCTTCCTGTGGAAGTTTTTCTTTGTATCATGGATACGGTAATCCTGGTGTTACAAAACCTATTTAATAAAATATACCTTGGTGGAAAAAGGGTTCCTAAATCTTGGCTGGAAGCCACAATTACTATGATTATAAAGCCTAACAAAGACCCAAGGAAGATAGACTCGTATAGGCCGATTTCTTTATTAAATACAGACTATAAGATCTTTTCTGGTATCATAGCTGCGAGGGTGGCAAAGGTAATACACGAGATTATACACCCTAATCAGAGAGGTTTATCCCTGGGCGACAACTAAATGAGTTGACCTTCCAGGTATTGGGAGTTATAGATCTGGCAGAGGCTTGGAAAATACCTCTGACTATCGCAGCAGTCGATGCAGCTAAAGCCTTTGACCAGGTACATTGGCCTTATTTATGGGAGGCTTTACGAGGCTTTGGATTTCCACAGAATATGGTAAAGGCAGTCCAGACTTTATATCATTGTCCAAAAGCTAGAGTGTTGATAAACGGAAGGCTGTCAGATTGGTTTGATATTTTTAGAGGGACTAGGCAGGGTTGTCCGCTCTCCCCGCTCCTTTTTAATATATACATCGAACCCTTTGCTAACTTGATTAGGTTAGATACAACTATCCTTCCCTTTAAATTCCATACTTTTGAAGTTAAGTTAGGGCTCTACGCAGATTATTTGTTGCTTTACACTAGTAACCCGCAAGAAGCAATTCCAAATCTGATGAGGAAGGCAGATGCCTTCGGTTACATTTCTGGGTACAAAGTAAACTCAAGTAAGACCGAGCTCATGGATTGGAATCAGGGGTCGGCAAGTCATGGGGCGAGAAATCAAATGAGATACCTGGGTATCCAAATAACGCATGAAAATCGAGGATACTATTAATGTAAACTGGAAGAAAGTTAGCCAAGAAGTCACAGGTTTACTCGTGAAATGGGCAAACTTACCACTTACCATCTATGGGAGGGTTAATCTCGTGAAAATGATTATTTTACCAAAAGTGACATTTCTGTTTAATTCTATCCCGTTGAACTTCCAAAAGAAAGATATAGCAAAACGTCAAGGAAAGATAGGAAGCTTTATATGGTCATCAAAAGGTTCCAGGATTTCATGGAAAAAATTACGTAGGCGACTGGATATTGGAGGACTTGCGTTACCAGACATTTTAGCATATTGTTACGCATTTCAGTTTAAGAACGTGCGAATGTTGGCCAATAAAGTTAACAACTCAACAATTGGGGTATTATTTGCAGCATTGCTGATGGATGTGCCACATGGTCAAAGTGGGTTTCTTTTTAAATATGGGGATCCCAAATTTTTTTTAAAAGTTAGGTTTATGATCCTAAAGTCTGCTTTGCACACATTGATGTATGTGCGGAAGGCGTTAAGAGTCCCATATTTTTCATCATGGGCACCTATTTGGGATTCTCCAGGTACCCCTGAGTGCATGAGGGACCAACTAAGCCAGCCTTTAAGAGATGGGGGCATTCAGTGTTGGGCGGACCTTAGGGATGGTATAAATTTGATTAGTTGGGAAGCACTTTGTAATTGTACCAAGGGTTTGCTGACAAGGTTTAAATACTACCAGCTGAGTTCCTGGTGGACTACATAGGATTGGGCAGAGGTGGAAGATCCTAAATTCGACCAAGTAATGAGATCTAGTCGGTGGAGCAAGGAAACATCATTTTGGTATTGGGCCTTTGTAGATGCGGGTGGACAGATGGAGAATGAAATTGAAAAATTGTGGGGCGAGGAGCTTGTTAATCAGGACACAATGCAAATGTGGAGCAATTCGTATAATATACTACGAAAAATAGTAAAACCAGCACCACTAAAACGAAACCATCTCTTCACCACGTATAGGGTGTATTGGACGCCCGCAAAACTTTCTAAGGTCACAGGGAATACTTATACTTGTCCCAGATGCATGTGCGTTGATGCGGATGATATACACATGTTTATGGTATGCCCAAAAATAACCCCCTTTTGGAATGAGATTAGCGCCTTTTTGGGAGAAACTATTGGGATGCAACCAGAAGTATCACTGAGTCTAATATTTTTGGATTGAGTTGGGATCAAGAAGAGCAACTGTCTAAGGTTAACTCCAAATTTTTGTTTTATGTAACTTTATTGGCAAGACGGGAAATTTGTAAATTGTGGAAATTTGGAAACCCTCCAATGCTCTTTGAGTGTCTAAGGAGCATTATATATGTGAGTGAATCAGATATGATATGTGATCCGAAAAGTAAAGAGAAAGTTTGGGCTCCGTTGAATAAGTGGAGAGAAAAGGTAACGTGAGTCCTATGATTATGCCACTTACTCTGTTGGCCTTATAATCTCCAACTCCTTTGGTAGGCCCAGTTAGTATGTGGAGATGGAATTGGAAACGGATGTAAACTTGGGGGCGATCATCTCAGGGTCTCGCAATATGGCTAATGGTTTTGGTCCACTACGATATGGCCTGGAAAGACTCTGAGTGTTACCCTGCAAGAAATCTGGTAAAATGAGGACAAAAAAAAAAAAAAAAAGAGCTGAGCTTGAGAGAGCTGGATTTGAAAGCCAAGAGGGCTGAGTCCAGCACTGATGGTGGCAACACGTCTTCAGTGTCCTCTGAGAAGAGAGTACACATACCCAAGGGTCTGCTGCCTGATTATGGACTGGGAGACAATATAGATCGTTGTTTTGAGGCCTACAAGATAGCTTTATAAATGCACAAGATCCCTGAGTGGTATTGGGGGCAAGTTTGTGGAAGCACATCTGAACTGAGGGAGGGACACCTTATTGGCCCTAGAGGGGAGTGACAGGATGAGGTATACTGCCATGCAGGAGGCCCTTACCAGGAAATATGGCTTGACCCCAGAGAAGCACCGGCATTGGTTTAGAGACAATGTGAAACTTTCCCCTCAGCCCTGGGTGGATTGCTTTGATTCTTTTTGCAAGGCGCTGGATGGTCGGTGAAGGGCAGTGATGTGACAGATTATCAGAGGCTGTACAATTTGATTGCACAAGAGCCAATGTTTTGTCTTTGTTTTACAGAGCTGTACCAGCACTTCATTGATAGTAAGATCACTGACCCCATGGAGCTTGCTAGGAAGGTGGACCACTGGGTCAGCACGAGGGTCCCCAAGAAAGTATCTGGGGGAGATCCAGCCAAGGGTGGACAGGGTCCCCAGCAGAAGAGGGGTGACAAAAACAAAAGTAAGGAGTTCTCTAAAGGGCCCCAAACTAGTTCCCTAGGCCAGGTTTCCCAACCCCCTACTGAAAAGATGAACTGGTTCCCTACATGTAAGCTTGCAGAGAAGGTACCCCTGAAGTGTTTTGAATGTAATCAGGAAGAGAACTTCAAGTGGGATCCCAGGTCTCCTAAAAGGGCACAGCCCCCACACCGGTGGGCAGTCACTGGGGATAGCTATTGTAGCACTTGGGGAGACGTTGTTCCTAGCTAGTGGGGGGGGATACAGCTGGGGTTACCATAGGGTCCCTGGGTGACAGTGAAATGGTACAGAAAACCTTAATGTCTGACAATACTAGGAAGTATAGGCAGTGGGTTACCATTAATGGACAAAAGGTGAAGGTTCTGAGAGACATAGGGGCCGGCATAACGACTGTCCAGTTTCATCTGGTTTCTTCATAGCAAGTAGTCTCTAATGTGGTCCACAATCGAGTGAGTCAGTGCCTCTGTATCACCGCTGCTGCATGAGTCTCGGACACCACATTGCCAATGTCTGTAATGCACCACCCCCAACATATTCCGGCCCTGTGCGGCTTTGCGTCCACGCATCGCCACCAGCCCAGCGGTTCGACCTCAACACCTCGGAACCAACACTCGCTGCTCTTGACACATCAACAATGCTGCCCGACTTTGAAAGCAACACATTTCCTTCTACAGCAATGCATCCCCACCATTTTTCAACGCATTGTCCTCAACTTCAACGCATCCAAGTTACTGTCAGCGGGTCTGCGTGATTTCTGTATCCGGCCCGCGATACATCGTGCTTGGACCAAACTTTTGGATTTGCGGTCAAGCGTAACCAGATAGCATCCAGTTGGAGCTATTGATTTCCAAGTCCTGCATTTTGATTTAATCTTACAAAATGTATAACTTGAGTTGTGTATTTTGGATTTGTATTGTTTTGGGCTTGTTTCACTCAGATAAATATTTGCTATTTTTCTAAACTGGTGTGTGTGTGTGCAGGTGTGTGTGTGTGTGTGTATGTGTACTCAAATACTTTACAAATAGCCTCTTTAGTTTGGCCTGACTGCTCTGTGCCAAGCTACCAGAGGGTGAGCACAGGTAAACTTTTAAAGTGTAAACCCTACACTTGCCCTGACTAGGATTGTGGTTCCTGCTTGGACAGGGTGCATACCTCTGCTAAACCAGAAACCCAATTTCTAACAGGGATGGAGAAGCAGTGGCGTAGCTAAGGGGTGGAGATTATTTTGGGGTTGGTGGAGGTGAGCAAGTCGTGTCTGTTGACTGCCACCGAGAACAAGTCGTCTGCCAACCCCCCCCCCACCCTGGAAAAGTCAGCTGTCGGCCGGCAGTCCCCCGTTCTTACCTGCACTGGGCCGCAAACTTAGTGGCCACCCCAGGCAGCAGTAGGTCTAGCTACGCCACTGTGGAGAAGGTTGTTTAGTCTTTCTGTTTTTTAACGTATGATGGTACGAACATATGCTAGTATACTCTGTTGATCTTTCTGCTTTCCACAGAAATGGTCACTGCTGCTGCATGAGTCTCGGACACCACATTGCCAATGTCTGTAATGCACCACCCCCAACATATTCCGGCCCTGTGCGGCTTTGCGTCCACGCATCGCCTCCAGCCCAGCGGTTCGACCTCAACATCTCGGAACCGACACTTGCTGCTCTTGACACATCAACAATGCTGCCCGACTTTGAAAGCAACACATTTCCTTCTACAGCAATGCATCCCCACCATTTTTCAACGCATTGTCCTCAACTTCAACGCATCCAAGTTACTGTCAGCGGGTCTGCGTGATTTCTGTATCCGGCCCGCGAAACATCGTGCTTGGACCAAACTTTTGGATTTGCCCCGGTCAAGCGTAACCAGATAGCATCCAGTTGGAGCTATTGATTTCCAAGTCCTGCATTTTGATTTAATCTTACAAAATTTATAACTTGAGTTGTGTATTTTGGATTTGTATTGTTTTGGGCTTGTTTCACTCAGATAAATATTTGCTATTTTTCTAAACTGGTGTGTGTGTGTGTGTGTGTGTGTGCAGGTGTGTGTGTGTGTACTCAAATACTTTACAAATAGCCTCTTTAGTTTGGCCTGACTGCTCTGTGCCAAGCTACCAGAGGGTGAGCACAGGTAAACTTTTAAAGTGTAAACCCTACACTTGCCCTGACTAGGATTGTGGTTCCTGCTTGGACAGGGTGCATACCTCTGCTAAACCAGAAACCCAATTTCTAACAGGGATGGAGAAGCAGTGGCGTAGCTAAGGGGTGGAGATTATTTTGGGGTTGGTGGAGGTGAGCAAGTCGTGTCTGTTGACTGCCACCGAGAACAAGTCGTCTGTCGGATGCCAACCCCCCTCCACCCTGGAAAAAGTCAGCTGTCGGCCGGCAGTCCCCGTTCTTACCTGCACTGGGCCGCAAACTTAGTGGCCACCCCAGGCAGCAGTAGGTCTAGCTACGCCACTGTGGAGAAGGTTGTTTAGTCTTTCTGTTTTTTAACGTATGATGGTATACTGACATATGCTAGTATACTCTGTTGATCTTTCTGCTTTCCACAGAAATGATCATTGATGAGCCAATTTAGTTATGAAGTAATTTGCTCCTAGACATATGGAGACCAGTTGTTCTAGCTCAGTTTGAACTGCCAAATCAATTCTAGATATTTTCTGTTCTATCCCACTTCTATTCTTCCTTATGATGACTTCCAACAGATACTTAAACGTCTGTTCCTTTTTCGTTACCACTGGCACCAGAGACTGCAAACCCAATGGTAATTTGTAATTCTCTTTATCACATGTTGTTTTTAACATTGTGAGATTAGGGCTCATCTTTTGATTCTCTTTAAAAAAAAATAATCGAAAAAATATTATTAATAGGGGGCTTGAGTTGTTTAAGGTCTTCAAAGGACTCTACCTTTTATCCATTACTTCTTCATTAGGAATGTTGGCAAGGAGATCATGAAGGGGACAGGCATTTGTGTTCCTCTTTAAACTTGACTATTTTGGCAATGCCCAGGAACTTAATAAACTTTAAAGTGGCCTCCCCTGTCTCAGGCAGATTTCAGATGACACCTGCACAGGCCCCTTCTTTGTTCCCCAAGTCAGCCAGTCTCCTGTCCATGTGGTGAGGAAGCTGCTCCGAGAAAGGTTTTGAAGTGATTACAGAGGAGGGGTTGCTCATTTCCCTGGCCAAACCTCTGGGGTTGGCACACAGGCTCTGCACAAAGGGAGAAGGATTTCACCATCTTGGATTTAGGCAGAGAGGGGCCTTGTTGGATTTTTTGCTGTATGGCAAACAATCCACCCCTACACAAACAAAAGTGGGTAGGGTTACCCCTGGGAACTTTACCCCGTTGGTTAGGGAGGGGAGGAATGACGCACACCCACAGGCTGGTGTCAGGTAGAACTGTGGAATCCCCAGTATCCTCCTGAGAACACTACTGGGCCTCTGGAAGAACAGAAGAAGTCTAAACCTGCTGTCTGAGACCTAAAAAGAGCCCTGACAAACTGAACCTCCTCTATTTCTTGTACCCAGGAAAAATAAGCGGACTCTAAAGGTCATAAGGCTGACCACCTGTTAAAGTTACAGGGACAAGCAACAAGAGGACTTTTCTGACACTGCGTAGCTGAACTGATTCCAACTGGGCCTGCCCTGGACCCTATTGGTAGTTTGTATTGGAGTGAGTCTAGACCCGCAAGTGCTGTTCCTGAGGTTTTGGAACCCTTGATGGTGTCAAAGTGTACTTATCCTAACAAATGAGAAATGTGGGACTTAGAAACCTTTCAGCTACAAACACCTCCGGAGGACTCGGACACAGCTGTTAAGCTGATCCGATGAAAGTGCATTGCTGCTAGGCTGAAGATTCAGGTTAACCCACTCAGAGTCATGTTCGACTGCAGCCTGCAGCTTGCTCTGCCGGAGGAATACTCAGTTTAGGACTGAACGTATAAACCTTCACCAGGTCAAGGTGCAAAAAGTATCTGGCTCGTGAGGGATCTACTCTAGAAGGGAATTTCCAATTTCTCCTGCTCAAATCTTTCCTGCCAAAAGTCAGTGGCTTCACCGGTACTTTGTCCAATGACTATCTGATATTGTAGAGCCCTCCACAGTTACAGCCTGCTGCCTAGCCCTGCCGAGGACGTTTGACTTGCATATCAGAGACTAAGGACCTGATTTAGCTCTCGGCAGATGAGTTACACCATCACAATGATGACGGATATCCAGTCTCCCATTATATCGAATCGGATTTA
Organism: Calotriton arnoldi; assembly: GCA_963921515.1. Taxonomy (NCBI): domain Eukaryota; kingdom Metazoa; phylum Chordata; class Amphibia; order Caudata; family Salamandridae; genus Calotriton; species Calotriton arnoldi. The sequence continues at coordinate 2,106,837 of CAWUFW010002267.1, read as the reverse complement.
TATTTCAGCAGACAGGATATCTGCCACCGTTGTGACAGAGTAACCCGTCCACCGAGATCTAAATCAGGCCTGAAGGTAAAACTTCTGACCAGGTTGAACCTGGTTTCTGTATTCGACCTGTGCTCCATCATTGACAGCCTCAAATTGCTCCAAGGTCCCCAGTCTACGGCGATCAGTTGACTTTATTTGTATTTAAAACTTTGAAAATTAATATCTCTCGTTCCCTTTATTGGATTTTTGTCATCATTTTGATTATTTAAATATTACCTATTGTTTTACATTGGTTTGAGATTTTTCTTCAGTTGTGTTTAAACTATATTACTGTTTTGGCACTGCATCAATATTTTACATATTGCCTCTATGTCAGAACTGTGTGCTCTTTGCTATAGCTACTAGTGGGTTGGGCTCAGATTTATTTAGATACTTTAGTGGTTCACCCTGACAAGGATTGTGATTATTACTTGAGGTGGGTACTTTTCCCCTCAACTAATACTCCAATTACTTACAGAAAGGATTTGGTGCTGTAGAGTGGTCTTAGGGACCAGTAACCAACCTTCATGTACAATTACTAATTACTCCAATTTTTTACAATATCCTGACAAACCTTGTTTACTGTCGAGATGGCAGCTCCTTGGAGGAGGGTTTGTTATGGGAGGTCAGTGAGGGACACAGCATAAACAGCTCCTACCCTGAAGGGATTGTGGATGGCAGGGCAGGTGGACCACTGGGGAGCAATGGTGCTGGAGGAGTGGCTGGGGCTAAAGTGCCAAGCCGGGCGGCTCAGGTTGAAGTGTTGGGTTGTCCGGCTAAGGCTTATGCTTGATGTTCCCATCATATTAGGTAAAGCCTGGGTTTCGCTGGAGCATCAAATCTCAGTCTATTTAAATCATACCCAATTCCTGATTGCTTCGTTACGCAATCAAGAGACGGACTAGCTAGTAGCCTCAGGGTGCCTCTGGTCCTAAGTCTGCGAAATCAGCTGGCCTATATTTGTCTGAAATTGGAGACAACATCTTTCCCGGATTAAAAGATCAGCAATCTGTTTTCATACTAACTCTGTGCTGCAACCAATGCCATTGATCACTTATTACTACCGAGAAAGGTTCAGGTGTGGGTGGGACCCCAGGAGAGCCCTTGACCGAACCTCCTTGACTGTAGCCAAGATTTTTCAGATTGGGTCCACAACATCATCTGTTCTTGAATAGTTCTATCAAATATCATATGAATCAGAACTTTCGTCAATATTGTTTAACTTTTACTGTTTCAAATGTGCGTGGATGATATCAAATGGTACATTGAAACCACTGTAATCTACAACCCAAACAATGGATGGAAAGAACAGAGCAACTGCAGAATCAGGCAACTCTACTGTGCGTGAATCATCACCACATGAATCCAGCACTGAAAAAACTCTAGAAGCTGACAGTGGAAAAGAGAGTTAAGTTGAAAGTTCTCTATACTGCACAAAAAAGATAATTGAAGGAATGTCCAAAGAATGTGCCAAACCTTTCCCCCTTTAGGCCCCAACATGGAATCACTAATTCACTAAAATTGCTGCGCATTACTCAACAAACCTTCATAAGGCTAAACACACTGAGGAAAATAGATATGTGTGACCCTACCTCGAAGACAGAAGACAATTAACCTGAATTTGAGAAATAGCTTAAGACTTAGTTATTGAGATTTAACTTTGAATAAATTACATGCTTGGTGTAAGTTTATAAGGAATATTTTATACAGGCCAAGTCCTGCGCTCGTTGGACTCCTGCTCCCCATAAAACAATTAGACTATATAACATTCCTAAATAAATAAACTGTCAAAAGTTCAAAAATACACAGTGTGCCATAGTCGTTCTTTCTCACTGATCAATCCGGATTTTGTGCCTTTTTCTGTTCTCTACGTTTCCTGGTGTTATGACTCTGTGATGCGATATGTAGTGGCACACTGCATGTGCTGTGGTCCTAAAATGGTACTGTAAATTGGTGTGACCCAACTTGTCTATTTATGTTTCCTATAAGGCCATGGTAGATGGCACAGAAACAGCACCAATTCCATATGTGGGTTGCAGTCTACATCAAACATTTACGGCTGCCAAGGGCACTATGGTACTCCAGCTGAATTGCAGTTTGTAAGGACGGCAGTGTTACATGGAAATGAAAAGTCATATGTCACATACCACATGAAAACTAATTGATTTATTACTATCAGGAGGGACACCCTGAAAAGTGGTGGAGGTGGAAGTGCAGGGGAAGGAATTTATCAGTGAACAAAATAATATTCCTCTTGGAGAAAGAAATCATACATTTTCAAGGGCGAATGCACTTTTGTGTTATATATACTTATGTGTAATGTACGTATGTTTCGTTTGCGCACTTGGAACTGTATAATCATGAGAGTAATCATGGAAAGCAATGAACGTCACAGCTTCCCAGGCGTACCACATTAATCCTCTGTGAATTCCAAAGAAATTGTAATTTGCACCATACTTTGGCATATGCCTACAGCAAAAAAGAAAATCGAAATGTTTAACGCATACATCAATGTCATTGATGTATGAATCACTTTGGCTGATATAAACCAATGTTTTCCTCAAGAGGCAACACAATTGTGGCCTGTTTGCCCTCTTTCATAGGAAGGCGTTAAGTATGGACCTTTTTTGAGATTCTCAAAGATGGCAAAAACAGCCACAAATACATTGGCAAAGCAACAAATGTGAGAAAATCTGACAAAATGTATCGACCACATTGTGAAAGTGCCAGCAAAGTTGAAAATAATTAGGATGGAAACAAAAAAAGTAAGTTACTAGCAAGCTCACAATTGACACAACTCACCTTAGCTTAAGACACTTTCAAGGAATAACAGGCTCGCCATGTGGTTGAACAGAAGCAATCATAGAAGGTGTTGCCTGAAGCCCAAGTCAATAGATACATCCTGAAAGAGCTCCCATGTGGTCACCTCATTATACAACTATCCTGAGGCCATGCTACAGGACTACTCCACTGATGGGTGGATGTGTCCCTCAAACCCAACTTTTAGTTTACCGATGCAGAACTTCTGTGAGTCACGGTAAAGCAGCAGCGGCGCTCTGCGGCCTGAGACGTGCCACTCAAAAGAATTACCACCTTGTAACAAGGGTAAAATTCTAGAGCCTGTTGCTGTGGAAACAAGCAGTGGGGAGGAGCACACTGGTTGCCTGGGCAGTCCCAAATTGCAGAGTGAAGGATGACATGAGCTTGATCGGCAGGGGAGACATTGGGCCGGACAACATCGATGGAAACAGAGGTTGCTGAGACGAGCATGGGCGTATGGGTCGCCTTTGACCTTCATCATGTATGGGGACTATTGTCACATGCCCCAGTGGAGCCATGCTGAGTAGTGAAGAAAAGAGGATCTGTCTTCACTGCTGAGGTCACACTGACCTGTAGGAGTGCAGGACCCAACATTTGGATAATAAGTACAGTCCTTTGGGACTGGCAATGTGACACCCCAGTAAAACTGAAACACATGGGTCATAGAAATCTGACTCATCGTCCCCTGTCTTCCCAGGGACCCAGGACACCTAAAACAAGGTGCATACATCTCAGGCCAGCAACAGTAGGGAGACACAGAATACAGGCACTGAGAGACACACAAATCATGGGAATACAGGCAAGCAAACATTCATAACACAAAATAACCTTTTTCATTGGAGGCAGGGCTGAAACAGGTATCTGGGATTGCCAGGCTGCAGCTAACATAGCTCAGGCAGGATTTCTCCCCAATTTATGACCACCTATAAAAACTGTCTACAATACTTACTCTACACAACATGCATTAGAACCAAGGGATCCCACATGTGCAGACACCTAAATCAATAGGTGGCCCAACACAAATTGGGAAGGGACATAGGGCAGGAACTAAATTACCAAATTATATTGTGGTAGATTCTGCGGTGGATGCCAATACAAAGAAACTAGACCACATACTCCTCACTACATAAGACACCCACAGTGCCATGTGATACAAGATAGATACAGTTCTGATGAACATGGGAATTCTTAGGGCCGATCACCACAAACTGTTGGGAAGAGTCGGTAAGGTGAATTCCAGTCTATTCTCCCTGAGGGAAATGAGGGAGAAGTGGCAAAAGCAGATCACCAACTTCCAGTAACATGGCAGATACCTGTAATACAGGACAGAGAAGTCATAAAGCTGCTCCAGAAAGAAAAACCTGTACATCACTGGTCTACTGGAGAAGGATGAAGGAGCTAGAAGACAACTCTTTCTAGAGAACTGGGTCAGTCATCAAGTAGCACCACAGAGCCTGTCCAAGTTCTTGATGGTGAAAAGAGTGCAAACATTGGGGGTAACACTCATCCCAGGTACACTACACAGTCTTGTGGTTACACACTATTAACCTTTTCTGCGCCAAGGATGTATGGTTAGGTCCTCCGCCACGGTGGCTGTGTGTGGGGGACGCAACCATTACGTCCTCTGCACACTTCCAGGAAATCCCTCTGCTGTTTACAGCAGTGGGATTTAATTTTTTTTTCAGCCTCGGAGCAGGAGAAGATGGCCTAGGACCGACTTACCTCCATCCTTGGATACGTCCTCAGGCCCGCTGAGTGCCAGAGCATCTGGAACGTGGTTCCGCGGGCCCGGGGAAACCTCCCCTGCATGTCTGGGTCCAGGAGCATGAACTGGGCCCCTGCTGGGTCCTGGGTGGGTGCTCCTGCCCTGGGCTCTGTACACCAGCCTGTCGCACTGCCAAGGGCCCGGGACGGGGGTCCGTCAGGCCCGGGGAGGCTTCCCCTTCTTGGCTGGTTCCAGGAGCTTTGACTAGGGCCCCGGTGGGCCCTGGGGTGGGTGCCCCCCCATCCTAGGCTCCGTCCTCCAGGCCACCATGCGGCAAAGCACCCAGGACGAGGTCCTGTGGGCCCGGAGAGGCCTTTCCTGCTTGTCCAGGCCCAGGAGCTCCGACCAGGCCGCTGGGCCCCAGGGAGGGCATTCCTACCCTGGGATCCAACCTCCGGCCTGCCCCACGGCCAAGGTCCCAGGTCGGGGGTCCATCAGGCCCAGGAAGGCCTCCCCCCACTTCGCCTGCGCGTTAAGGTGCCTGCGTGACCCAGGTAGGGGGCCCGGTAGGGCCCCCCTTTGCAGCTCTATGCTGGAGGCCCAGCTGAGGCTCCGAGCCCCCAGGCCACAGAGCCCCTGTCCCCATCAAGGAGAAGTGAAAGCTGTGTTCTTTAAGGTGCAGCGTGACCAGGTGGCTGTCCTTTGAGCCCATGCAATGCTTTCCAATGGCACTACCAGATGGCCGGGCCACCCTGGAAGTCCCGATGAGGGCTCATTCACTTCCCTGATCTCAGCTAGAGCTTCAGGAGGTCAGACGCATTCGTGCCTTGGTCCCCTCTGTCACTCAGTACGAACGGATTACAAGAAAGGAGGCATTTTTCCTCTGAATTACTAGGGACAGTGTACCCTGAACCCCCTTGAGGTCCAGCTATTCTCAGCTGGGTGAAGCCAGGTCCTGGGCCTTCCCGCCGTGGCCCGAGCCCGCACTTGCCTCCCAGCCCTTCCTGATGGGCCTTTCCTCCTATGGGCCTTTTGCCTCATTGGTTTCTCCTCCTTTTGAGAAAACTAATTGCTTGACATTTACTGTGTCAGAAGCATCATGGCTACAGGAAGGGGTTACCCTCATCTCTCCCAGGCTATGTCTGTGAAGACCAGACCATCCAATCTCAGAGCACTATCTAAGCATCTTCGAAGTGACACAAACTGTTATTTAAGAATTGAACTTGAACTTTGGAAAGAAAGTGAATGAGGTTGTGGCTCAGCATAAATTTTTGAGGTGAAGGCAATTATTTTGAGAGCCAATTTCAGCACTTGTCTCTTAACAGAAAAATTAACTCTGGACAAAGCAATTAAAATTGCTGAAAGGTTTGAAGCGACGTCTCAAGGGATGAAGCAGTTAACCCAGGATAACTGTGTCACTGAGTGTTTTAAAAAGCTAAATGACAGAATGGAAGAGAGTATGAATGTGAAATATGTAGTAGTATCGTAGAGGATGAATTAGATTAAATGGATGTGCTGGTATGCTTTCATTGTGGATAGAACGGTTCATACTGCAGCACGAAAGGTGGTCCTGCCCTGAGGCAAGTGTGTCATAAATCTTTTAAAGAGTGTGCAAGGGTAAAGATCACATGATAGGAAAGAGAGCCAAACCAAGAGCACAAATAAGGGAAGTGAAAGAGGGAGGAAAATTGGATAATTTTGTGTTGCATGTGTGGGAGATGGAATTAATTGAGAAAGATGGCTCATTTGTTGACCTCTTAAATGGTGGTAAACAATTCAGATCTTTGGCCAATCCAGGCGCCCCAATATGCATTAATCGGAGATAAGTTATTGAGGGGCATATTAGCAAGACCCATGTTAAAATTTTTGCCGTTTTAGCGGCAGGAAACTGCCGCTAAAACGGCGATAATGGGCTTGCTAATATGCGTTATAGAATTCCAATAGAAGCCCATGCTAGATGTGTAGGACATCTAACCTGGGCTTCTATTGGAATTCCATAACGCATATTAGCAAGCCCATTATCGCCGTTTTAGCGGCAGTTTCCTGCCGCTAAAACGGCGATAATTTTAACGTGGGTCTTGCTAATATGCCCCTATATCTTTTTAAGGCTCTTGAATTGTTGTACTGTGATGGTAAGCCAGTAGGTTATTGTAGTAAACTGTTGATGTTGTACAATATTTCAACACTACCTTAGAATTCAAGGGTATGCAAATTGAGGCTAAGGCATATGCTGCTTAAGAAGGTTCTTTCTTATAATGGTGGATGAAGCAGAAGTAGAACAGTCTGACAAATGGTAAGAGTTAATTTCAAAAGCTTTTTGTGTTTATGAAGGTTTATGAAAATGATGTGTGAATAAAATAATTTTAAAAGAAAATGCAGTTCCTGTGGCACATATGATTCAATTGGCTGTAAGGAATAATTTGAAGAGTGAATTGGAGTATTTGGTGAGAGAGGTTGTGATTAAAGAAACTGAATCTTCAGAATGGGTTTCATCAGTGGTTGTGATTTGTAAGGCCAAAGGCAACTTAAGAGTATGTGTAGATATGAGAGATCTGAACAAGAATGTATGGGTGGATCTTAACCCAATATCAACTAGATGTTGAGAACATTGAAAGGAGCTACAGTTTTTATTATCCTCAACCTATCTTCTGCCTACCATCTTATCACCCTACATGAGGAGTAAAAGTTTAACAATGTTTATTACTCTGAGGGTGCATACAGGTTTAAGTTTATACCATTTGGACTAGTATCTGCTCTTGCAGTTTTCTAGAGGGCCATGCATCAACTAATCAAGAATATAGAGAATGCGTTGTATCTTCAAGACAATATTTTAGCTCACGGTATATCTGGAGAAGAATATGACAAAACTTTATTACAAGTCTTGACACATTGGGGAAAAATGGGTGAACTATTAATTAAAATTAATGCAAAATTCCTAAGGCTGGTGTTGAGTAGCATGATCACTGGATAAAACGGAATGGTGTTTCATCGAAACAAAAATTGCACCCACCTTAATTAAGGTTCTCAGTCCTAGGAACAAAGATAAGTTAAGGTAATTTCTAGGATTGGCCAAGTATTATTCAGAAATTATTCCTGCATTTTTGGAAAAACAAACTACTTACATGAGAAATCTGACAAAATAATGTGATGTTTATTTGGAGTAATGAGTGCAAGAGTGAGTTCACAATTGTAAAACTCTAATTTATAATGCACCTGCTTCTCTACCGTTTGATACAACATGTAGTTGAAGTTTCTGAGACTAGTAATGTTGGTATTTAAGCTGAGTTGCTTCAGGATATAAATGGTATTTTGGTAGCAGTTGCATTTGCCTTACAACCTTTGACAGAGGTAGAGATTAAATACTTGCCTATAGAGAAGGAATTTCCAGCTTGTAAGTGGGGCTGTGACTCATTTTAGGACATATCTTTGGGGTGTGCCTTTTACAATGAGGATTGATTATAGGGCATTAGTAGATTTGTTTGCCACTAGAGGTTGTAGTAAAGCCTCTCCAAGCCTCTCCAAGGACAATGTCCAATCTCCAAGTGGCAATATCGACTCTGAAAAATAATATTTGAATGGAGTATCTTCATGAAATGTCCAACATGTTAGCTGATTGCTTGTCTCAAGTTTCAGTTAGGGTTGATGATAAATAAGTCACTAATGATGGTTTTGGAGATATAGTTGCTACTATATCTTCTGTAGATTGTGCTTCTAAGGGTGTAAGCATTAAATCAAAGGGGCAAGCCCTGTGATAGAAGATTGAGCTTTATCTGATGTTGATACAATTATGAAAAAGGATTGGCCAGATAGAAATCCTTGTAGGGTGAAATGTTATGGCAACTTGGTCTCAGAGATTAGATTTCGTGAGAAGGTGGAATTTGGTATTGTGGAGAATAATTGATTGTACCTTGGGGCTTGAGTCAGTTATGTCTTAAGCGCACAACAGGCATCCCAGTATCAATGGGAAGAAAATAAGATTAAGGATGGATTACTGGTGGTCCGCTGGTGATCACAGTATGGAAGAGAAGGTAAGAAGTTTTATCTTATGTGCAAAGAGCCACAAACCTCAGAAGACATTAAAGTATTCGAGTGGGATTGAAAGTTTGCCTGATGCACCATGGATGAAGACATTTCCTGACATTTCTGTCCTTTATGGAGTGCTCAGGAAGGTACCTAAACATATTAATCTTGCAAGTGACTAATAGTTTCAGTGGCCAAAATGAAAGTTTGCTACAGGAGTCAATACTGCAGAAGTAATTACGTTTTTAAGTGTTACCTGAAATATTGGTGATTGATAACAGCATCCTCCCAATGTCAGGTGAAATGGGATCATGTTTAAAACATTATGGAATCAGGCACATGCAAAATTCTGTGAATTTTCCTCAAAGTAATGGCGTTGTAGAAAGGTGGAATTGTGTGTTGGAGAAATATCTCCAGTTGGCTTTGTGTGGGGGTGCTAAGTGGAGAAAGAGATAATATGGTATAGGCATAGCCGGTTCATTAACTCTTTCTTTGAACTGCACCTTTAATTATGCTCCATGACATGTAGTTCACCTTGGCTGCTGGCAGCATGCATTGTGACTAACACTGTATTACAGTTGAACAGCTACCTTACTTCTCTATTAAAGGTGACCAGAGACTTAAAAACTCCACTGTAATAAGGAAGTTAGAGGCGGCTTTTATACAGGGATTGCAAGTTCCCATGTGTTGTAATTGAATATTGAATGAGTAATATGTGTTTATATTGGTGGGGTGGCATCAATGATTCAGCAGTTAAACATATTGCAACAGAGAAAAGCTAAAACAATTTTTTCATATATGTTTGTGATCACCAATAACGTCATTCGCAGTTTACAATACTGCATTTTCATTTCTCATTTTATAATCCTTACCTTAGTTACTAGGTAATCCTTAAACGGCATTGATTCAATTACCACTCATTGCAGCAAATAGGCGTTTAGAATGATCACAACTCAAAGTTTCTACGTTACAAATAGCTCCATGTTTCTGTACAGTAGCACTCAAAGTCACTTTCATGTGCACTGCCTACATTACCATCTCCTGGCGCTTCCTAACGATCTCTATTATTTAACGTTATAATGTTTCCCTTTTCTCTGCAGAGATAAAATTAGATTAGTAGGTAAAAAAGAAAAATGCATGAATCTAAAAGGATGGCTTTGCATGTGCTCATTTGAACTTGCATTCTTCTTTAATAAGTCGGAGTTTGCTCCAGAAAAGGTTGAAGATCTGTTTAATGTCAAATTTGTGATACACTTTGAAAGTTCTAAGAAATAGATATTGGAAAAAGAAATGCTTCCCTTGCTCTGTTCAGCAGAGCAGTGCATATGACATTATGGAACATGCAAGACACTCTTTCAATGCTATACACCCGTGAGCTTTTCAAAAATAGAAAGTATCTCTAAAGCAAAATGTAATCAAGCAACCGGCTAACTGCCTCCAAAAATAAAATACAAAACCCTTGGAAGAAGCTTTGTACTAGGAGTGTTGCCAAACTATTATAATTTTATGACAGAATAATTTGTAGACGCTGAAGTGAGATTGTGTGAAGTGTGTAGTGTAGTCAAGTCAAGTCAAAAAGCAACATTTATTTAGACCATTGGTCTTCAAACAGCATAAAAACAACTTTATAAATAGCCTAAAGGATGTGATATAGTGTGGTGATATGATATGTGGTATGATTAGAGTGATGTTGTGTTAAACAGTGGTGCATGATATACTCTGTTTACACTTGTGTTAGCATGTTTTGATGAGATATAAAATTGTGGGGGTTATGTTCCACTGTCTGGTTACACTTAAAGTACTGTAGTGTGGCAAGGTGTGGTGTAGTCATTGGGTATGAAGTCATGCTGTGTCGATAGTGTGACATCATATGTTGTGATGTGGTATTGGATGGCTTAGTGTAACGTGGAAAGTTATGATTAGATGAGGCATTTCATTGTAATTTTAGTGTAATTTGATGCAATGTGACATGGAATGATTATATGCTGCATTGCTGCTATGTGGTGTATTACATTTTATTGTGTTCTGCTGTAAAGTGCATGCTGTATGATATTGTATGATGTTGGAAGGTGTTGTACAATGTGGTATAGCAAGTTGTGGAGTTACGTGTTGGTGGGATTGTGTGTGGTGGGGTTGGACTGGATAGTGCTGAATAGCAGGAAGGGCAGTTGGCTGGTGCTGTGTGGTGCAAAATGATATGTTATTTTGGTATGTAGTTGAATGTTGCGACATAGCGGAGGGTAATGATTGTGGTATGGTATGGTATGGTGTGTACCATTACTGCTCTGGTATCAAATGGTGTGGAATAGAGTGTTGTATGGGTTAGTGTGGTATGCTTTAGTGACAGATGTGGCAAGGTCCATTGTTGTGTGATATGGTGTAGCACAACAGGCTATTGATTGGTCTGGAGTGCCATAATAGCTGGTGAAATTGTAAGGTGTCATATGGTGTGTTCTCTTATGATGTACTTTGTTGTGGCATGGTTTAATATTGTGCAGAGTAGTGAGGTGTGGTTTAGTGAGGCGTGGTGTAAAGTTGTGGTGTGGCATAATGCTCTCTATCAAATAAGGTATTGTATGTGATGTGCTGATATATGGTGTAGTCTGGCTTGTGGCGATGTTGGATATTGTGATGTGATATGGGGTGGTGTAATGTTGAATTGTATGCTAAGTATAGTCTGGTGCTAAGTGTTGTGCTATGTTGACTAGTCGGTGGAGTGGTGTGATAATGTATGAGGTTTCATGGTGTTATTCAGTGTGATAGGATGTGCTATGTGAAACTTGTTAGAATATTGTAGTTCAGTTTAGTGACAGTTTAAGGAGTGGTGGCAAGTGGTTTTGCAGATATGTAGTACAGTATGTTATGATGCGATGTTAGATGTAATGGTACGATGATTGGTGTGGTCTGGCTTGGTGTGGCATACAATAGTGTATTGAGGTGTGGTAAGTGGTATGCAAAGACTTCTCTGCTGTGTAACAGATTCACGAGCAGGTGAATGTACTGAGTGCATCAATATGGGATGTAGACGCACACTGGTAACAGGTCTGTCAAGTCCTCCCAAGGCATCATGGTAAATACAATTCAAGAAAATCCATAACTTACAATTCTTCTTGTGGTTGCTTGGGTGTTGAAGTGAAGCTAGTGCTATTAGACCTTGACGCCAGTGTTTTGTTCTTCTGAACTCTACGAAATGGAAAATAGTTATTTTGGATGGAACATGACCTGCTGCTTAGTGTCTGTGGATAAGTGGCAAACAGCTCCCAGATGCAGACTCCTGGCTACAGAAACTGATCACCTGCTCCTCCAAGGGGCAGGAGCATGTATATGCATTGCTAAGGGTGGAGACACACAGTGGTCAGAGGTCTGGCCTAGTCCTCACCAATGCATCATGGGTAAGGTAGGTAGTCCATAACTTACCATTTTTCTTGTGATCACTTGAATGTTGAAGCATAACCCACCATCTACTGCATAATATACAGGCTTCAACAAAATAAGTGGCAAATGATTGAGCTGAGCAATGGTAGATTCTTTGCAAACAAAAACTGTCCAACTTATACTTGATGATTGCTACATCAGGTGTTAAACCAGGGTTAATGAGGTCTAACAGTATCAATGTGTGTTAAAATGAAAATGATGAAATAATACTGCCTCAGAATGTGCCACCCAGTGTAGCATAATTTTTCCTTTCTTACTGCATAGTTTCATCCTCCATTACCACTTAATTCAAGTGTCCCAGATTATAGGTGATAGAGCTGAGATGGGGGCAGTTGGGGTTTATGAAGGTTGTGTGGCATGATGAGGAAAATAGCTTGAATGGGATGTAGGAGGTAGGAAGAGGTGGAGTGGTGAGTGGAGTGAAAGGCTGTGAGGGTGGGTATGGAAGTGGTGATTTGAAGTTTAAAAAATTAGGTATCAAGAGGGTGGTGTCAGTTGTGCAAGGCATGAGGTAATAGGAAAAGTGAGCTTGTTGGAGATATAATGGGGTAGGTGGGGAGTGTAGCATTTAGGAGGGGTTGTTCGATACCCACAGAGTAATAAGAAATGCTAGGAGTGCGGGTGATGTGAGAAGTTGGATTTGTGAGCTAAGAACAGAGGAGATGGAATTCCAGGGATTTGTGTGATGTGGAAAACATGAAGCAGTGTAATGGGTCGTGTAAGGATAAAATAATGGGGGAAACAGGAGTAAGTGTGGAGCAGAGATTTGAAGGAGAGCGAGCAGAATGAAAGCAAATTGGAAGGAGGGTAATGGGATGAGAGGAGAAATATATGAAGAAAATATCTAATGGCACACAATAGCATGCAGCCCAGTTACTTCGCTAGGTGCGAGGTCCAGGGTCTTAGTTTCAGCCAATCGATAAAGCACACATACCTTAGTAGGCAGGGCGGCATCACTCACCCACTTTCCTTTTTAGGTCGAGCTTCGATCTGTTATATCTCTTCTGTGGGGTTTGACAAACCCACCTGTTGCCATTGGTTACTATCTGTGGCATTCAGAAATGCTGGCTTCTTATTGGTGCATTTCTGTAAAAGTCCCTCCTTTGTGTGTTTCACTCTCTTTCCAGCGATTTCACTCAGAGAGCATTTTATTTGGCCATCACACAGTACAGCGTGTGATGGCCTCTCTTCCCTCCTCCCATCTGGCTATTGCAGGTCAGGTGTTTTTTTGTAGTTTTATATAGCGCATACCGAACCCCAAGGTCACCAGTTTCGTTACACAAGGACACATTCATTATTTGGTAGGCACAGGGAGATTAGGTGATTTGCCCAGAATCACTGGATGTTGAGCCGACGCTGAGGCTCATTTTTGTTGCAGTTTTATAAAGCGCAAACTCTATCAAAGCGCTTTACATGAGCACCAGTTGCATTACAGATGGACACATTCATTTTTTTGGGCACAGGGAGATTAAGTGATTTGCCCAGAATCATGGTGTGGGAAAACCGCAACCGGATTTTCCATTTGTTGTTGAGGAAGAGAACAGGACGCTTTAGACCTGTTCAACGGTGTATCACTGCACCTGATGCCCTTTTGCAGTCTTGTCCCATTGTTGGCCTGCAAGTCGTTGGCACTCGCAGACATAGGAGGCTCCAAAGGCAGGTCTGATGAAGTAGAATTTCTTTTACCCTCATCACTAACCCACACCCATTGGCCCTGCCCCTTTGGCGAACTCTTATCCTTAACTGACAAATCTCTGGCACTGCCAAACTCAAGGCGTGAAAGGAGAACCTCTGAACTCTGTTTAGAACACAAAACCTGGCAGCTTATAGCTGATTTTGAACCAGAATGGCTTTTTACACCAACCTTGGAAGCGTCCCCAGTGGACAAAACCACACTACTTGAGGCCGACTCACCACTCCCACAAGAAAAAACTGGCGAGAGAGACCTATCACCAGACGCAGAACTCACACTTTTTGATAAATGAAATTTGTTACCAAATATAGGAATATCCCGTTTAGCAATTGTATTTAGGCAAGCAGTATTCTGATTAACATCAAAATCGGCCATATGAAAATTCCCACTAGGCGGCGCCATCACCTCACTGTTAACCAAAAGCACATTATCTGTGCTGCCACAGTCCCCTTTAAGAGAGGCTGCTTTCTTGAGAAGTTTGCCTCTGACTGAGCGTGTGCGAGACCTGCCCCTCCCTCTCCCCAAACCTGAGGAAGCAGGCTGCTGACATGAGGTAAGAGAAGAATCCCCTTTTAAAAGCTTACCATTACCACTGCGTAATTTGACAGAAACGGTCTCGGGGGAGCTATCAGATAAAGAACAGGCTAAAATAGCAGCAGAAACCCCCTCAGAAGAAGCCCTTCTTTTATTAGATAAGCCAGTCCAAACTTGACCCAGCACCCCAGGGGCCAATAAATCCTCCCTCCCTGCCTGGCAAAGCATTCTCAGGGCTTCCCTAACCTCAGCGGAGGACTCAGCCATCATTTAATTAAAAAAAAGGACAAGCGCTGGGTCAAAAATGCCATTAAAAGGCACGAAAAGCAAAGCGCTGCTGTCTACGTGCCTCAGGGGACCCCCAACTGACAAACAATTTGAACGCGGCGTTTGATAACGCCGCGTTCTAAAGCAGGCGCCTTGCCTGCGCGCGCTCAGTCTGGGCCATTCCATCGGCCCGAATCAGCCCGGGGGTGGACATTCTTTGAATGCCAGGCCCCCCATTTCGAGGCACACTAATGTGGGAAACGTACTGCTGACAATCATTCACAACCTCAAGCGCACTATTCAGCACTGTGCCCTGTTGCAATGCAGTGGGATTAAAGATCTGTTTCTGCAATGTGTCGCTGATGAGACCCATATATAAGAAATGGAGATGATCTGGCTACTTATTGGGAATCTTCAGTGCTCTGGATCAACCCCCTCGTCCAATTCCTTACTCAGTGAGGTCATTCACCTCTGAGAACAGCGTCCCTTTACCTTTTCAAACTTTAGATTTAGAGACAGGTGCCCAAACCCCAGTACCACACTCCAGTTCCCCACCAAATCAGACTTGAAGACAACCAATCACGAGAAATGAAAGTAGAAGGTACAGCCCATGAAGCTGCCTTGGGCCTGTGCCCGAGAGGCTGCTAACCCATAGTGTGTCCCCCTGAAGAAGTGCAAGCGAGAGCACCACCATTACAGACATAAGCTTATGAAATCACCGGACAATACCCCCCCCCCCCCGCCCCCTCCTACCCAGCAGCGAAGTAACTGAGCGGATGGGTTTAGTCCCTTTCTAGCTGGACTAAAATTGAACACAAAGCGAGTTACAATGGTGACTCTCGGCCGTTGCAATTATGTAAATGGAAAGTGATCTGTGAATATCTAAGATGTTCAAGGCCTTCTCTTCTTTTGAAACTGCATTAAGGAAAATAACAGAAATAGAAAGCTCTTGTTCTAGATTCTGCTTAGACGAAGCTTTTGGAACAGATTTAGGATCTCGTTTCAGAAATACCCTGGCTGAATACATCCTGAACAAGCATTTGCAATGCAATAGGTCTCGCATTTGCGAGAGTTTAAGCTATTAGTATTGTAAATGACAATGCCTTTTATTTATGTTTTAAAACCCAAAACATAAATAAAAGGCATTGTCATTTACAATGCCAATAGCTCAAACTCGTGTAAATGTGAGACTTATTGCGTTGCAAATGCTTGTTTGTTTGCCTTCCCATCCAAAGATGCTCTGTTGCTGTCTGTGTGGAGCACGGTACCATGTTCAAGTAAACGCCGAAGTGAATTCATGGGTTTGGCGGAAGCAGTATATTTCCCCATGGGTATATGGCTATGGTAACATTCATAGCCCCCATGTCTTTTTCTGGTAAATCCGACACTCACCCAAAAAGTTGGAACTTGGAAAATTAATCCAACTGAGCACTCGTTTTGCTGGTAAGGGGGTTGTGGTATAATTGGGATATTCGTCAGTGGGGGAGTATCATTTTCAGCCGGTGTTCTCTCTTGGATTATGAGTGTCCCGAGAAATTAATTGGAATTTTTTTTAACAAAACAATCCTAAAACAAAAATAAAATGTTGTTCAAAGAAAATATGTATTCACGAATCTATTGCTATCGCGTGTGTTAGAGTGAAATTTATAAAGGAAGGTGTGCTGTATGCTGCTGAAATTGCCACTGAAATTAAACATAGGGAAAGCGAATACTCAGAGCAGCAAACACGCTCTTCACCTGCTTATTACCGTTTTTTTCTCCTTCTATTATTAATTGCACTCGGTGCAGCAAGTTGTTCATGTCCTTAGATAGCACTTAAGGAGTCTGTACAATGTAACCTCTTATAAACCATTACCTGAAAACCAAGTCACTTGTTTCTCCCGAGCGAGTGAAGCAATGACTGGTGACCTTCAGCGTCTCAGGAGATTAATTAATGTGCTGGGGTGCGCAGCAGCTGGTCTCGGCGCACTCCGTCAAGCAGGGAGAACGCAAAGCAAGAACTTGCGTGGGCGTAGGCGAGGGGGTGTGATGGAGCTAGCTACTGACAGCAGAAAGGGGAAGCGTGAAACAATGAGAAGCATTGCCTGGCAGAGCTGCATCGCAGGGAGAATGCAACATTCATAAAATTAAGACAAAGCGACAAGACAGCTTTGTATTTTTGTAATTCTTTCGGGATGTCTGATAGAATATCGATGCTAAAAATATCGTGTGCACAGAATGTCGTGTCAAAAATATTGAGAACCAAAATATCGAGAAGTAAGTGCATACAGGTAAGCATAGATGTACTACTTTCATCTCCACAATTACGTACCTTGTATATGCATTGCCAGGTACATATATGTGGAGTTAAGTATAGCAAAACGTTGCCTAACCAAAGAAACTTAATTCCACGATATTGTTGTTCTCGATATCTCCTCACACTGTAGGCAAGAACACAGTGCCATTTATAAAGAGTGCAGGGGCATAATACTGCCAAGCAACATAAGTGTCAGTGCCAACGACTAACTAAAGACTTGCACTGAAACAAGATATGGAAGACTACATCAAAAACCATAAACAACATACCCACGACACTGCATGGGAAATTGTAGTATGCACGCCTTTAAAATTGTATTCATATTCATTAGTATTAGTTATTCATACTTTGTTCTTACTAAACACATTTCTCTTTTGTATGTTCAATCTACTTCCTTACCTCTTCTATTCTAACCCTTATTGGAATGTGGGCTGGAGTTCCAGAGCACTCCTGAGATTCTGATCATGCCTGTTGCCTCATTGCTCCTGAACTATCTGGTGTTGTTCCTGGTTGTGAGGTATGCTGTTAATAAATAATTCTTCATCATCAAAACCTCTGTGGTGCCCAACTTCACCACTACAGACACGAGGGCTGGTGTGATGATTGATTGACAGAACAAGTAACCAATAGCAAAGAAAGGCTGGCCTAATGACAATTTTTAACATGTATGTATATCCGTTATAACTCATTAATTCTACTGAAAACATAAGGGTGGCCAACAGCTAAAGCTGTCACTACGCCGGATCTAAAAAATAAACATGTGTCTTAGATAAGATGAAAGGGGTTTTCTTAAGATCCACTGACACTCAAAAAAATCGCTCCATCCAAAAAGCTCGTGGTGATGTAAAAGTCTACACAAGTAATCATGGACAGCATCTTTTCAGATTTCTTTCACTTACAAATCAGTTTTAAGTATAACAGTGGCAATATGACTTTATTTCTTCCATCATGCACTTTGCTTTACACGCACAGACTAGGTACAGAAAATGCAGCAGCTGGGAAAGATCCATATCACTAGCACAGAAAAGGTGCAGTGTAGTGCAGCAAAGATATCACTAGGGCAAGCGTTGTCTTATGTACTCACACACACACAAACACACAGCGAACAGGGAGAGCATCTGCAATAACAGTACAAGCTTCCCTGCACATGCAGCACAAGTATGTCACAGTAAGCCAAAATAACAAACTGTTTCACATACAGAACAGGGGCAGCTTGAACAGGATTAGTTTAGGCTTCCCTCACAAACAGATAACAGTTACAGCATTGACAGTAGGGTGGCAAGACTCCCACTCACATAGCACATTAACAGGACAACAGCCATGAGCAGTAGAGCCTCACCAATGAACAGGGTTTAAGTGTGTAGGTAGTGGACTCTCCGTGAAACGTTGTGCACAGGCTGTGTGTGCTAGAGGCACAGTGACCTGATGGGGCTTGGTTTCCTGGAGGGAAGAAACAAGCTCTCCCTGAAGAGCCTTAGTCAGGGTGAAGGCTATGCATTGTAGGGGTTTGGCCACCTAATGGTACTTGAGTGAATGGTGGAAGTGGGCTCTCAGTGAATAATTTTGCAAAGGCTGTGTGTAGCAGGGGCTTGTGCATCTGTAGGTAATGGACTCGCTTTGAAAATTTAAGCTCATTGCGAAGGATGTGCATAGTAGGGTCTTTGCCACTGGTGCTTATGTGTCTAGAGGGAGTGGACTACAGTTTAAATATTTTATACAAGCACATATGTTTATGTAATGTATCCTTGAAATGATTCTGCTCCATTTAGTACTTATTACATATTTCAAAGGCAGTACTGGTTTGTAGAGTAAACTGAACATCTGAATGGTGTATCATGTTATCCGTGGTGTCAACAGTGATGTCATTGAGAATGTCATAATTGATGTCATATGTGCAGTTATAAGTAATAGATTGTGGCAAGAGCGGCCTGTGCAGGTAAGAGCAGTGGGGCCGCGTTGGGGGGGATTCGACAGATGACCATGAGGGAAAATGAAATAAATAATTAATTTTCCCTCATCATCTGTCAAAATCCCATGCCACCCAGCCCCACCGCTCTTACCTGCACGGGCCGCAGCAGGATTGTGTGGCACAAGTAATGGTTATCCCAGTAAACTTTAACTGGCAAATTTCAGTGTTTTGTTTAGTTTAAAAAAGTATTTTTAATTGACATTTTCACCTAATATAACCTTACTTTAACCTTTGTTTTTTCAGTGAATTTCTATTTTTTTTTTTACATAAAGTAGCAAATTATTACCACCCTTATCTATAAAATCACTTTAAGATTTGGCTTTTTCTTTGAATTTCTAGAGTTTTTATTAATGTAAATTAATATGTTACTAACATACCTAACTGTACGTAGTAGCCCTTGGATAAGTAAGGAGGCTTGAGTATGTAGAATCAGTGAACTAACTGTGAAGAGCTGCACAGAGAGTGCAGTCTCTTAGTAATAGTGGCTCACCCACCTCTTTGTTATCTGGAGGAAGTAGGCTCTCCATGAAGAGTGGCACAGAGAGCACAGGCTGTGCATAGTAAGGGCTTCTCAACCCAATGTGGATTAGTTCTATCTACGGGGCTTGCATGTCTGGATGGTGTAGGCTCTACACACAGTCTGCAAACAGAGCACAGATTGTGCTTAGTAGGGGCTTGCACATCAAATGGAGCTTTGGTCTCTGGAGGAAGTAGACTCTACACACAGTCTGCACGCTGAGAGCGGACTGTGTAGTATGGGCTTGCCCACTTATTGGGGCTTGTATCTCTGGAGGAAGTTGGCTCTATGCACAGTCTGCACACTGTGCATTGACTGTGTGTAGAAGGGGCTTGCCCATCTAATGGGGTTAGGTCTCTGTGGGGAGTAGGCTGTGCACACAGTCTAAGCACTGAGCATAGACTGTGTGAAGTAAGGACTTGACCTCCTAATGGGGCTTGTGTCTCTGGAGGGAGTGGGTTCTAGTCCCGTCTGCAAAATGAACGCTGACTGTGCACAGTAGGAGCTTGCCCACCTAATAGGGCTTACATGTCTGGAGGGAGTGGGCTCTAAGCACAGTCTGCGCACTGAGCATTAAGTGTGCACAGTAGGAGTTTGCCCACCTAATAGCGCTTACATGTCTGGAGGGAGTGGGCTCTAAGCACAGTCTGCGCACTGAGCATTAAGTGAGCATAGTAGGGGCTTGCCCACCTACTACAGCTTGCGTGTCTGAAGGGAGTAAACTCTAAGCATAGTCTGCGCACTGAGCACAGACTGTGCATATTTGAGTCTTACCCACATATTGGGGCTTGTGTGTCTGGAGGGAGCAGGCTCTACAAACACACTGAGCACTGACTGTACATAGTGGGGGCTCGCATGTCTGGGTGGCCTCTCCATGCAGGCAGCCAAGCACCCCTGCCGCACTTGACCTTCAGCTACTGACCATCGTTTTCGTTTCTTTTTTTTTTTTGGTCCTTCAGGAGACCCATAACACCACACAAAGTACACGCTGGCTCCCTCAAGACTATTATGAACCCAACATTAACTAAAAAAAAGTTATTTGGGGATTCCCTCTGTGACCCCCACACAACAGCTAAGGGTTACTGGTGATGGAGCAAGGACTCACAAATGAGACTTGCTCGGATGCAATCTCCTCACAGTATTAATTTATTAATTTTGTATTGTGTATATTAACTTTGCATACACTACATGAATAGCAAGGAAGCTTGCTTATGTGTTCTAACTAACAAGTAACGCTTGTCTTTTTCTAAAATGGCCGCTAAAGCGCGGGAACCTTACTGCGCATGTCTCATCCATATCACATGGTGTGACGTCTTTCTTTGCTTAGTGGGAAATTTCTGCTTCTGCGCAGTGTGTATTAAAATGGCTGCTTGATGTTTTCACATGCTTCAGCTTGCTCTTGTGTTATTATTAATTTGTCGTTTTCTTAACGCTACTAATGCGGGATAGATTTATAAGTAAATGGGGATAGAGTAGAAAGAGTGGGTATACAGTGAAACATATTATTTGTGATTTTAATATTTTCTTCTTTGACTTTTATTAGTTCGTAAACTTGGGCCTGGGGTTGGTGATCTGAAACTCGAGAGACAATGATTCTGCGCATGTGTGCCCTGCTTGGCTGCCAAAGAATAAAGATGAAGTCAACCTGGACGTCGTCCAAGGCCACGACCTAATGGCCTATATTGATATATTCATGGGTTCTTGCCAAAACTTGCAACTATGTATATGAAAAATGAATAAACTTTGTCGTGAGACGGGTGGGAAATAAAGCAAATGTATTAAAATTGATGGGCGGTAGTTTAAAGACAAAGGTCTTCAGAATTCGAACCAAATCAATATGGTGTGAGGATCAAACCCCTGTCCCTGTCCAATCAGAAGTAGTGGTCCTATAGTTTAGCAACATTAAGGGGAGGTACATGGCATAGAAGGGTATAATAGATATAGAATTAGCTAATTAGTTAGAAGGAGATGCTGCAAGAGAGCAGAGGACCAGAGAGAACAAGCGTAGATGCTTCCAGAAGAGCTCCAGACCGCTAAGCTGATCGATTGCAGACTGAATCGCTGTCCAGAGGGGTCCTGAGGAGGGGGCGGCGGAGTCCATTAGAAGGAAGGCGCGGGAGAATCGAGGAGAAGCCGAGTATCAGAGAGGGGAACGACGCAGGCGTCGTTGTAGAGAGGTCACCGGTCCTGTCCTGATCCTGGAGGAGGTCTTTGCTCTTCATCCTTCCTGGGTCCTATTCTTTCCAACTCCTTGGCCAAGGGGTTTGGTTCTCGCACTTAGGTAAATATAAATGCAACCTTAGTTGCGCTGCTGTCTCTATCTTCTCCTTTCTGAGGGACCGTCATTAATCAATAATTATTATTTTATGCTTCATCCGTGATATGCGATTAAGTACCATGTGGTTTTGTAAATTACTCTGCTAAATCTTTAGATAAACATTGTAAAACTTCCTGACTCAGTGGTTATTTCAGGATTATGTACTATAATGAATGTCACTCATTTTAAACTTCCCAATTAGCAAAGGATTCATTGGTAAGTCATTACTCTTCAATCGGAAGGTAATTGGTAGCAGGGATTTTGATAAAGAGTAACAACTGACAACCCCAGCGTAAGTATTAGCGTAGTATGAATGTATGGGCCCAAGTGAGTATCTGGTGTATGAATGCTGTTTGCTAATATCGTGCTGGATCAGTTTTCTGGTAATCAGAGGATGGTTACTCTTTGTTAATTGGGTAATGAGAATTTTATTTTTATGAACTAACATCTGTGTATTCAAAGTTTGTTTTATGTTGTCTAGAATCCCGGGGAAAATTGAATAGCAGATGGTAAGTGGAAGCCATACTGAAGTGAGGTTATCTGTCAGGCAGAAATAGTACTGAAAAGTTAAGCAGGACTATCAGTACTGGTTAGGGACTCTATGCATGTGAGTAATAGCAAAAGAGTACGCTGGTGAAAATTTGATGTTTTATCACCTAGAAAGGGTAACATTGAAGAAGTAACAGGTACTTCTGGAGCTTGTGTGAAGAGTAAACGGAAGGGTTTTACTCGTAGTGTATGTTTAGTAAACGGAAAGGTTTTGCTAAGTGTGAGAGAAAACTATCTTTTCGAAATTTAGAGAAACTGGCACGATAGCGAATGTTATATGTTGTTACTGAAATTTAATTAAGATTTATAGAGAAAATCAGTTTGCGTAAGATTTTGTAAAGGGAGGGTCAGCTGCCGGAGAGGGAGCTGACGTCACAAACGCCGCGCTGGGATTGGTTGAATCAGCGGGTGTGGAAAGACACTTGTAAAGGAGGGGTCAGTAGTCAGGAGCAGTACTGACGTCACAGGTGCCGCGCTGGGATTGGTTGAAACAGCGAGGGACAGAGAAGCGCAGATTGTAAAGGAGGGGTTGACAGACAAACGTCACCGAAAGGCCGCGTTAGGATTGGTTCAGAAATAAAAGTTAGCAGACATTTGATTGGTTGATATTCTAGAAACTAAAATCTTAGTGGATAGAGATTGCATGTTAAAACGCGATCCGACTTTAACAGGAACTCGACCGGATAGGAGATATTTGGGCTTTGCAGAATATAACAATTGGTCCAGTAGTTCCATTATATGGTAGTCAGGGAAACTGTCCTCCACCGTTAGTTATGCCTACTCCTGTGAATATT
The DNA here is from genome assembly GCA_963921515.1 of Calotriton arnoldi. Classification (NCBI taxonomy): domain Eukaryota; kingdom Metazoa; phylum Chordata; class Amphibia; order Caudata; family Salamandridae; genus Calotriton; species Calotriton arnoldi. The sequence continues at coordinate 2,083,891 of CAWUFW010002267.1, read as the reverse complement.
CCTAAACCTGAAGCAACAGTAATGGTTGAGGATCATTTTAGTGATTGTGAATCAACAATATCATTAATGGATTTACCAATTCGAGATTCTGTCAATAGTACTCCCAGAAGAACTACACCTGGGTGCTCGAAAGAGATAAACTTGATAACCTCATCAGGAGCAAAAAGTGTCACTGTAGTTAGTCCAGAAGACTTAGAAAGGTGGGCACAAGGATCAGAACAGCAGTGTACACCTCCAAAAAAAATTGATATTTATAAATTAAAAGTCGAATTAGAAGAAATAATAGCAGGAAATGTAGGGCTAGATCGCCTAAATGCTTACGATGAAGAAGAATTATTGTTCATATGCAGAAGTATTACCAGAAATGTAAACATATTCCATGAGAAATTATCAGATTTGGCTCTGCAGATGGGAATTGAAATAGGGAGATCAAAGGTGTTGCAGAAACCCTATAGAGCAGATTTTTCAGACAAAGATTTAGAAAATATGAATGCCTCTGGAAGAAAGTTACAAGTAAAGGAGTTAATGACAGTCTTGCAAAAATGGGGAGACCTAGATAAATGGAGAGTTCGATGGGCAAAGAAAAAGGAAGAGGCACGATCCAGTAGAACAGCCTCTGAATATTTAATGAAGGAAACAGGGAAGACAGATCAAATGTATCCGATGCGAGAAGTTCCAGGAGGGGGCTATGTACTTGTCCCATGGAGCAGACAGGATATTTTGTCATTTACGAATGATTTTCCAAAGTTGAGAGAAAAACCAATTGAATGGTACAAGCAAGTTGAGAGGTTTGTGAAGGTGTCAAAGGTATTGTTGAAAGATTTAGATGGTTTGTTTGACATAGTGGTACCTGCCGATTTGTGGACAGATTGTAAAATTACAGTTGATTGGCCAAGTGAAGAGTATCCTAGAGATTCATAAACAGGTGCCCCGTCAAATGATGTAATGAAAAAGTATCAGCAGGTGATAACTTACCTGAAAGGCAAAATACCACCGAAAGAAACAGATTGGGTGAAAATAGACCGAACCACCCAAGAAGCCAGTGAATCGGTACACGCCAATTATGAGCGTTTATTGCAGGTATTTAAGCAATTTAGTGGATTTGAGGACATTGGAGACAAGAACATGAGTCAGTTTGTTTATCGATTTGTTTATGGTCTGAAGCCAGAAATTTGTCAGATGATTAAGCAGCACATGTTGTGTTGGCAAGGCAAGCCCATAGACGAGATTCTGAAATATGCGAAATACTGTGGAGATGATATTGAGGATAGGCACAAGAAATTGCAGGAAAAAGTAATGTGGGCACAGGTGAAAATGGCTGAGAAACAGGGAATTAATTTGGATAATCCAAGTGAAAATCAAGGAAAGGATTCTGGAACAAATGGCGATACTGGGAATGGTGGAAAAGTGAGAGGACGAATGAGTAGAGAAGAAGCAAAAAAGAAATGTCCTTGTCATGGATGCTGAAAATTGGGGCATTGGAAGGATGAATGTAAAAAGATTCGGAATAATAATGGCCCAAATCAAAATTTAAATCCACAGACGCAGAATGACTCACAGCAGGGTGTAAATCCTCAGAGTCAGTTGCCACCTGCACCTATTCAGGGTAATGTAAGCAGAGCAAACCACGGCACAGACGTCGGATATCAAGGAGGAAGTGGTAAGAATGATTATGTAACATCACAGTTTCTTTTACAGGACGATTTCTGTCAATACAGTTCATGACGGTACCTAGGAGAGGGGAGAAGGAGTGCGTACTTGGCGCATCCTTATCGATAGATCAGTCAGGTCCATATGTTGAAGGGAATGTGAAAGGTAATGATATTACTTTCCTTTTGGACACTGGTGCTACCAGGTCTACTGTGAGAACAGCAGACATTCCAGACCTTCCTCTCTCTGGAGAAGCTATCCAAGTAGTGGGAGTAGCTAATAGAAAGATTAGAACACCTCTTACCGAACCAATGGAAGTTAAAATTGGAAATTTCAGAGAAAAGCATCAATTTGTAGTGTGTGATTCTAGTCCAGTAAATTTATTAGGTCGTGATTTACTATGCAAGATGAATTGCACAATTTTCTGCACCCCGGATGGTGTGGCAGTTCAGACCCCAGATGAAGATCATGTATATAAGTTTATGATTGCAAAACAAGGTACAGAAGTAGATGAGATGTTTTCTTTGATAACAAAAGATGAGTTGCCAGAAGAATTAAAAACTACAGTAAACCCCACAGTATGGGATTTCACAGGAAAGGAAGTAGGACTTATGGCCAAAATAGACCCGGTTAAAATTACCGTAAAGGAAGGTGCGATTTTCCCAAATACTAGACAGTACAAAATGAGTGCAGAAGTAAAGACAGGAGTCATTGAAGAAATCAATCGAATGGTAGAACAAAACATACTAAGAGAAGTAATGAGTAGCCCATGTAATTCACCAATAATGGGTTTAAAGAAACCTAGCGGAAAATATAGGATTGTTCAGGACCTGCGGTAAATAAGTAAGATTGTGGAACCTTGTTGTCCTATAGTACCCAATCCTGCAGTAATCCTATACCAGATTCCTTGGAGTGCAGGATGGTTCACTGTGATTGATTTATGCCAAGCGTTCTTTTCAATACCATTGCACCCAGACAGCCAGTATCTTTTTTCATTTAAATTTGAGAACAAAGTCTATGTATGGAATCGTGTTCCTCAGGGGTACACGGAAAGTCCTTCTATTTTCAATCAGCTATTTAAAAAGTGCTTAGAGAAACTAGTGATGCCAGGTAGCTCAGTCCTAGTGCAATATATCGACGACTTACTGGTGGCATCGAACACCAGAGAGGACTGTGTTGTTGATTCCATAGCACTATTAAATCATTTGGCTGAAGAAGGGCATAAAGTCTCACCAGAAAAATTGCAGTTCTGTACAACAGCTGTTAAATATCTGGGACACCAAATTGAGAGGGGAAAAAGAAGAATAACCTCGGAAAGAGTACAATTGATTAAGAAAATGCAAATGCCTGTAACCCAAAGAGAAGTGAGAATGTTCTTAGGAATAGTAGGTTACTGTCGACAATGGATACTAGGATTTTCTTTGTTAGCGAAGCCCCTAATTCAAATGACAAAAAAGAAAGCAAAGGACCCAGTTGAATGGGATGATGAGAGTGTAGGAGCTTTTGTAAAATTGAGAAATGCTCTGTGCTCAGCACCAGCCCTAGGCATGCCCGACTATAAGAGAAGCTTCGCATTGTTCTGTCATGAGAGAGAAAATTGTGCACTTTCAGTCTTAACACAAAGACATGGTCTAGACAGACGTCCTATAGCATATTTTTCTGCTACATTGGATCCAGTGGCAGCCGCATTGCCAGGCTGCTTAAAAGCAGTGGCGGCTACCTGTTTAAGTATTGAACAAAGTGAGGCAATTGTGATGGGACACCCAGTAAAGGTGTTTGTTCCACATGCGGTTGTGATTCTGTTGACAAGAACACGAACTCAGCATCTTACTCCTAGTCGACTGACTAAATATGAGAGAATAATAATGGGTGCTGAAAATGTGAACATAGTGAGGTGTACAATAGTAAATCCCGCAACCTTACTACCAGACCCATATCATGAGGAAATTAAAAATGACGGAGAAGAAGAACATGATTGTTTACAAGTCACAGAGTTATGCACGAAACCACGTCCGGACAATGAAGAACAGCCCCTTAGAAAGCCAGACAGGGAGCTGTTTGTTGATGGTTCATGCCAAAGACATGAAGACGGTAAACTAACTGCTGCCTATGCGGTGTGTGAATTAACTGGAATAGTTGAAGCATCCTATTTACCAGGAGTAAAATCTGCACAAGTAGCAGAATTGATTGCTTTGATAAAAGCTTGCAAAATTGGGAGGAATCAAAAAGTAACTATATTTACAGATAGCCAATATGGTTACGGGGTTGTGCATGATTTTGGCCAACTATGGATGCAGAGGGATTTCATGACTTCTTCAGGATCCCCATTAAAAATGGACAGTTTGTAAGGGAATTGCTGGAAGCAATACAATCACCAAAAGAATTGGCTGTGGTGAAATGTGCCGCACACCAGTCAGGAGATGACTGGGTGGTAATCGGCAATCGATATGCAGATCTTGTGGCTCAACATTGTGCCAGAAATAGATTGTCAGTCAATAAAAGGGTGGAAAGAATGGGAATCAGCTGCCAACTTATGCTGTATATGCCACCTGAAACATGGAATGAGGTTAGAAGATTGCAAGATGGTGCTGATGAAAATGAGAAGAAAACATGGGTCAAAGTGGGTTGTTCCCAAAGGGGAGATGATGAAGTATGGATTTGTGCTGATGGCAGACCAGTCATGCCTGACTGTCTGCTCTCTCAAATGGCCAGGATGTATCATGGAGACACACACATAGGGAGAGATGCAATGATTAGGCTTTTCAGACAGAACTGGTACAATCCCAAGTTCAGGGCTGTAGCAGAGAGCCTTTGCCAGAGATGTTTGACTTGCCAGATGCATAATCCAGGGAGAAAGACAATAATCGGGTTTGGGAAGATTGGAAAGGCAGAGGGTCCATTTATAAGACTCCAGTTCGACTTTATACAGTTACCACCATGCAGAGGGTTGAAATATGTACTAGTCATAGTATGTCTGTTTTCAAAGTGGGTGGAGGCTTACCCTACCAGGAGGAGTGGCAGCATTACAGTCGCAAAGCTGTTACTACGAGAACTCATTCCTAGGTTTAGTTTCCCATTAACTTTGGAATCAGATAGAGGAAAACATTTTAACAGTGAAGTGATTCAAATAATCTGTGAAGCATTCCAAATTGAACAAAAATTGCACTGTGCATATCGTCCAGAGGCTTCTGGAGTGGTTGAACAATTAAATGGCACTATAAAATCCAGACTGGGAAAAATGTGTGCATCAACATCATTGGAGTGGCCAGATGCATTGCCACTCGTCTTAATGGGACTCAGAAGCATTCCCGATAGAAATACGGGATTGAGCCCACACGAGATAATGATGGGAAGAGCAATGAGACAAGCACATGTTCCCATAAACAAACTGCTGAATATATCTGATGATATGGTTCTGGATTATTGCAAAGGATTGGCTGACCTAGTGCGTTCTGTCTCTCATCAGGTCGAAGAAGACGCAGTTTCGAGGCAGCCTGAACAAGAACATGATCTGAATCCTGGTGACTGGGTGGTAGTGAAGAATCACACCAGAGAGACGTGTCTATCACCTAGATGGGGAAAACCTTGTCAAGTCATACTGACTACCAATACAGCAGTGAAGTGTGCAGGATTTCCTAATTGGATTCATGTAAGCCACACCAAAAGAGTACCAGACCCTGAAGAACAAAATCCTCAGTCAGCATCAATCACTGAGGAAGCTGAAGGTTGCCCAGCTGAAGAATCTCAGGCTCGAGATTCAAGAGAAGCTGCAGAAGAACAACCGAGCACAAGTCAGGACTGGATACCGGTGGTAGAAATTCCTGAAGTTTACTACAGAACAAGAAGTCAAACAAAATTGGAAGAAATTGAAGAAGATCAGATAGGTGAAGAAGAAGCAGCTCAGGGTAAAGAAGAACATACAATAAAAGAACCTGAGCAGGACCAGATAGGGAAAGGAAACTGGGCTCAAAATAACGAAGAACCAACAAGTTTTGAGCAGGGACAGATAGGTTTAGAAGAATCCGGTCAGGCTGCAGAAGTACAAAGTGCAATAAGCCCTGATCAGAACCAGTTAGATCGAGAAAATCACACAGAAGAAAAAGATCTCGAGAAACATAAACATGAAGAATTAAACAAAGAACAAAGTCAATTATTTGAAGCTCACGGAGGAGCTGCAGAAGAAAAACAAATAAGGCCTGGAAAAGAGCAAGAAAAGAGTAATTGCAGAAAACGAAAAGGTGTCAAACAGTGAAAATAAAGAGATTGCTGAAGACAAAAATAAAGAAACAGTGCAAACAAAGAAAACAAGAAAAGGTGATCATTGGCCTAGTGTCATTAAAAGAGTAAAATACCACATAACAACCAGAAGTGAAGATCCAGATCAAGTAAATGAAGTAACAAGTCAAACCGAACAAGAAAACAGAACTAAGAAAAGAAGAAGCAAGAGACTGAAACTTGTGAATAACAAATTCAAGGGTCCTGATTGGACTTACATTATTCTTGAAGATTATGAGAGCTCAGAGTCAAGTGAAAGTGGTGCCAAAGGAACAAGTGCAGAATTGACGTACGAGAAAGAAACGAGACCACCTTGACTACGCAAAAGAGTCATATAAAGAAAAGAGAAAAATAGATAAGAAGAGCAATCTTCCTTGTCGAAATGCCTGATGATAGAGTTGCTGGGAGACCAAAACAGAGATGTTGTAGAAGATGCTGTGCAATATGCATATGTAGTCTAGTAATGGTGCTTATAGTATGGTTAGTTGTGATCGTAGCAATACCTTACCTTATGATAATAGATAAAAAGATTAACAACGAAACAAAGGAAAGGACAGATAACTTGAAAAGTAATGGAGTAGAATTAAAGGCAGAAGATGAACAAGAATTGCATCATGAAGTAACAGATAACGACACTAGTCTGAATGTTTTTACAAAATTATTATTTCAGTATGTAGATACCATGGAAGTTAGTAATTGTTATGTCTGTATGAAACTACCTGAATCAGTAGCAGAAGGGTTAACGTATCATCACTTGCCATTAACCTATGGCATATCATGTAGTGTACTGACTAGTTTATTTTATAGAACAGGGCGAATTCAGTATTATTATTCAAATATAGATGTGATATTTTCTGAGGTTCCGATTCGAAAGAATATGAACCCAGTGCTTAGTAGTCAAGACGCACAGTTTATGGGAGATTTTTTCCTAACAATGAAATCGATAGACATAACACATGCACATAGACACAATCTAACATGTTCTTTACACGAAGAAGAAAATATATTTTTGAATTTAGTAGAAAATAGAAGACAAGATTTTTAAAAGAAAGCTTCTGAACATAAGGCTCATTTGCCACCTTGGGCTGAAAAAGAGGGTAGTTACACATCTGGCAAGGCTCAAGCTGCTATGGCTCTAGATTTTGTAAAGACGGGGAAAATTTGTCTACATAGGTTAAAGACTGAAGGGCCGATTCCGATTCGGGCCGGAAAACGTACCGACCGACTCGGAGCCGGAATTCCTTCCGACCGACACGTACCGGTGCAGCCCGACCCGCAAAGTACGATGAGAAGCGTGCAAAATCCGACCGACTCGTACGGAACACAAGCCAAACGACCGAGCTGCGCGGAAAACAGTTATCCGGCCGGAAAACCACGCGAATTGAACCGACCGACACGCACCAGGAAGAATCCCGAACGAAACGTACCCGCGAACTCCTACCCGCCAAGTACGATGCAACGCGTGGAAAACACGACCGAGTCACACGGAGGCCAAGCCGTCACGACCGACACGCATACAAAACTGCGAGCCGAAGCAACCCAATACACCGCGACCGACGCGTACGCAGCATAGAAAACAGCACAAACACAGCGTGAACGACTCGGAGAAGCTCATACGAGACAACTGCAGGGTCCGACTCGGTCACAAGAACGTCTCCTACATGCACAAAAAGTACTAAGGAAAAACACACAAAAAAGGCCAAACAAGCAATTACAAAGGCAATAAATACTGGGGGGACAGGGAACAAAGACACACCCACAACTCCACCCATATAAAGGACACAAATCCCTACCATGATCCTTTGCAATTTCAAATTACCTGCCAGCACTCAACAGACAACAACCACACACCCACCCACAGCTCATCCATCACACAAGCCACACACCATCAGCACCTCAACAAATAGCACCCTCACATACACCCAGCAAAACACACACTCACACACCCTCACCTGCACACCAACACACACATCACTCACCATCACCACCCATCACCATGCCCCCAAAGAAGAATCATAAGTTCCTAGATAGTGAATTGGAAGTCCTGGTAGATGAGATCCTCAGGGTAGAGCCACAGCTGTTTGGTACACTGGTCCAACAGACACCCATGTCGCAGATAACCAAGATGTGGGAGAGGATTGTCGACAGGGTGAACGCACAATCACCATGTTTGCGCACAAAGAGAGACATCCAGAACAGGTGGTATGACGTGCGCAGGAGGGTCAGGGAGCTGTTGAAGAAGGACTACCTCTTGAGCCAACACACCGGCAGTGGCCCTCCTGCCAAACCAGTATATCTCAGGCCCTGGGAGGAGAAGGTGCGGGCCATCCTACCACCAGTGAGCGTATATGGACTAGAAAACATCCCAGAGCCTGGTGAGTACACAACAAATGTACACAATATGATGCGACAATACACACACAACACTGTCAAGGGGAGAGTCAAACCATGCACCCTTAGCAAATACACACCAACCAGAACAGAATCATCCCAAAATGTGTATGTCAGTCAGATAAACACAACACATGCCATCTCATAGTGTTATGTAACTGTGTCATCACATGTACAAACACAACTACAACTACAGCTAGGCAGTGGCACAAATATAACTAACAAACACATCCAGACATGTAGCCACCACTACAACACCACCTCACAGTGAAGCCCACTGAAAGGAAGGAATCCTGTGTATGCTGGGCAAGTCAGTGTAGCCAATAGCATCATGGGAGTCGTAGTCACAGATATTGCCCACCCTCACAATGAGCACATCAACACCACCATGAACCATGCTCACATCACAGGGAGTGGAAAACAACTGACAAGATGGCTGACACTGGCTACTGCTGTGGGGAGCACAAGGTCCTGCTGGCAACTGTGCACCAACCAACAGCAGGACACCACTGACTGACATCCTGAAAGACAACTTGCACTCCCTGCTACGGAAGCACGTTCCATGGTGGAAAATCTGGCTGGGTGGAAAAGGAGGACTGACAGCACTGACCATAGTTACCAGCAGCTCCACTCACACACACCCCTAACACAAACTCCACACAACTCACCTGGGAGAATGCATTGCCTCACACTCTAATCAAATATCCCACAAAGAACCACAACCCTGGGTCATGCAGTGTGAAGCACAGGGACACACATGGGACTTGCAGCAAAACTAACCCCAGGATAACACTGTCAGCCATCTTGTCTGCACAGGCACACAACCCCACAGGGAAGCAGAGTCAAAAGGAAGGAAGCATGGGCATGCTGGGAAGGGGGTGGAGGCAATAGCATGATGGGAGTGGTAGTCACAGCCCAACATCCCCCACCCACATGGCCCAGCAAGCTCACACCCAAGCATGCACACCTCACAGGGAGTCAAAAGCCACTTCAAAGATGGCTGACACTGGTGCTCAGTTGTGGGGAGCACATGGCCCTGCTGGGAACTGGGCACCAACCAACAGCAGGACACCACTGTCAGCCATCTTGCCATTGCTCTCACACTCACACACAGTGAAGTCCACCCAAAAGCAATTAAGTATGGGCATGCTGGGAAGTGGGGTGGAGGCAATAGCATGATGGGAGTGGTAGTCACAGCCCAACATCCCCCACCCACATGGCCCAGCAAGCTCACACCCAAGCATGCACACCTCACAGGGAGTCAAAAGCCACTTCAAAGATGGCTGACACTGGTGCTCAGTTGTGGGGAGCACATGGCCCTGCTGGGAACTGGGCACCAACCAACAGCAGGACACCACTGTCAGCCATCTTGCCATTGCTCTCACACTCACACACAGTGAAGTCCACCCAAAAGCAAGTAAGTATGGGCATGCTGGGAAGTGGGGTGGAGGAAATAGCATGATGGGAGTGGTAGTCACAGCCCAACATCCCCCACCCACATGGCCCAGCAAGCTCACACCCAAGCATGCACACCTCACAGGGAGTCAAAAGCCACTTCAAAGATGGCTGACACTGGGGCTCAGTTGTGGGGAGCACATGGCCCTGCTGGGAACTGGGCACCAACCAACAGCAGGACACCACTGTCAGCCATCTTGCCATTGCTCTTACACTCACACACAGTGAAGTCCACCCAAAAGCAAGTAAGTATGGGCATGCTGGGAAGTGGGGTGGAGGCAATAGCATGATGGGAGTGGTAGTTACAGCCCAACATCCCCCACCCACATGGCCCAGCAAGCTCACACCCAAGCATGCACACCTCACAGGGAGTCAAAAGCCACTTCAAAGATGGCTGACACTGGTGCTCAGTTGTGGGGAGCACATGGCCCTGCTGGGAACTGGGCACCAACCAACAGCAGGACACCACTGTCAGCCATCTTGCCATTGCTCTCACACTCACACACAGTGAAGTCCACCCAAAAACAAGTAAGTATGGGCATGCTGGGAAGTGGGGTGGAGGCAATAGCATGATGGGAGTGGTAGTCACAGCCCAACATCCCCCACCCACATGGCCCAGCAAGCTCACACCCAAGCATGCACAACTTACAGGGAGTCAAATGCCACTTCAAAGATGGCTGACACTGGTGCTCAGTTGTGGGGAGCACATGGCCCTGCTGGGAACTGGGCACCAACCAACAGCAGGACACCACTGTCAGCCATCTTGCCATTGCCCTCACACTCACACACAGTGAAGTCCACCCAAAAGCAAGTAAGTATGGGCATGCTGGGAAGTGGGGTGGAGGCAATAGCATGATGGGAGTGGTAGTCACAGCCCAACATCCCCCACCCACATGGCCCAGCAAGCTCACACCCAAGCATGCACACCTCACAGGGAGTCAAAAGCCACTTCAAAGATGGCTGACACTGGTGCTCAGTTGTGGGGAGCACATGGCCCTGCTGGGAACTGGGCATCAACCAACAGCAGGACACCACTGTCAGCCATCTTGCCATTGCTCTCACACTCACACACAGTGAAGTCCACCCAAAAGCAAGTAAGTATGGGCATGCTGGGAAGTGGGGTGGAGGCAATAGCATGATGGGAGTGGTAGTCACAGCCCAACATCCCCCACCCACATGGCCCAGCAAGCTCACACCCAAGCATGCACACCTCACAGGGAGTCAAAAGCCACTTCAAAGATGGCTGACACTGGTGCTCAGTTGTGGGGAGCACATGGCCCTGCTGGGAACTGGGCACCAACCAACAGCAGGACACCACTGTCAGCCATCTTGCCATTGCTCTCACACTCACACACAGTGAAATCCACCCAAAAGCAAGTAAGTACGGGCATGCTGGGAAGTGGGGTGGAGGCAATAGCATGATGGGAGTGGTAGTCACAGATATTGGTCACCCCCACAACTGTCTCATCAACACCACCCTGAACCATGCACACATCACAGGGAGTGGAAAAGAACTGACAAGATGGCTGACACTGGGTACTGCTGTGGGGAGCACAAGGCCCTGCTGGCAACTGTGCACCAACCAACAGCAGGACACCACTGACTGACATCCTGAAAGACAACTTGCACTCCCTGCAATGGAAGCACGTTCCATGGTGGAATATTTGCCCGGGTGGGAAGGAGGGCCGGATGTCAACCAAATACAACCAATGCAGACCATGTACACACCCCAACATTCATATAGAAATGCCCAAAGTATGCAGGACAATGTGCTACACCAATATCAACCTCTGACTGTGACAACTTAGGACAATGCAATGTACAGGCCCGCATCCAGAGGTACAGTCACAACTGTCAGGTGTGTCAACCATTGATGCCTGCAGAAACATAACATACATTGTGTGTGTCTCCCAAAAACAGGTGATGATGGGGACACAGCAGCAGACGCTGAGGATTCCCCGTCCCAGGCACAAGGGGAAACGGAGCTCACTGGTGTGGAACAGCCTCTGCCCTCCTCGGATGACGAAGACCTACCTGGCACCTCCGGAGCAAGTCATCATGCAGCACCAGCAGGACCACCAGCTGCACCCCCTGCACCCACCCCTCCAACGACTGTCAACACACATACCACACCTGCCGACATGGAGAGACCAAGGAGCACCACCACCACCAGCACAGGGACCCTGGACCAACGTGGGGCTATGGACACCAACACCACCAACAACCCCCAAGGGGGCCCAGGGTCACCTGTGTGTGCCACCTCAGGTACTGCACGTGTCGCCAGGGTTGGTGGGAGGGGTGGGAGACATAGGTCGCTGATCGCAGAGGGGTCTGGACTGCATGATGACACACAATTGGTACGCATAGCCGATGCGTGCCAGTCCAGCACCGAAGACCTCAGCCAGGCAGTGGGGCTCCTCAGGGACATAAAACAGCAGCAGGCTGCCCATCATGCACGCTTGGACTTACACATGTCCCGCGTGGAGTCTAAGTGGGACACACTGCAAGAGATGACGGCGGTGCATAGGGACATATTACAATGCCTCCGCCAGATGAGCAGCAACCAGTCAACACCTCCCTGTGTGCCCACAACATCTGGTGCTGTAACAACTGCAACTGCCACAGGGAGGGAGGATGACTCTGGCCAAGAGTCCCCTGCACCGAAGCAGCCTGCACTTGAGGGACCCCCCAAAGAAGAGGGGTCGTCCGAGGAGGGGCAACTGAGAGGCCTATGGCCATGTGCAACCCCCAGGAAGCCAAAACCTGTTCTGGATAATCACCTTTGTGCGCAAACTGTTCACCCTGTTGACTGCAACACAACTCCCCCACATGACATGGGGAGTACAAGTTGGACCAATGTATCAGATGACTGTGGACTTTATTCAGGACATTTCTGCTACCAGGACTTCCAATTCATCTAGGAACTTTGGATTGCAATCAAAATGTACAGCACCCACCATCCTGTGCACTATACACACACATGTATGACAATAAACACACTAATACACCATACCTGCCTCTGTTGTGATTCCAACATGGTTTCTGTCATGGAGATGATGACCTGCGAAATTACACTGTGCATGCTAACTGCTACAGCAAGTACAACACAGGCATGTGAGTCATGGCAACGTGACACATATGAGGGAGACACACCACCAGGGCTACACAACATATACACACCTAGGCCATCTGACTCATCGCCTACACTGATGTTGCCAGGAAATACGGTGCAATGCACAGACACAACACCTATTCACAGTCTTTGTCAACTAGCCCACTGGTGCAGTAAGCAAATGTCAGTCAGATGTGTGACCACAGACAACGCACATCACAAAGTGAAGCACAGGTTTATTACACATTTGCAACATGTTGTAACCACTACAGATGCAAGGTAATCCCACCTGGCAGCGGGCACACAGTCAACAAGTGTAGAAGGAAGGAAGTCCATGGGTGTGGCGAACATCACCTGTAGGGACACGACAGCTACCACCCTGGAAGTCGGATCACGGTGTCGGGGTTCACAGTTGACCAAACAACTCTGAAAGTACCCTGTGAAGGACAGAAATGAAACACGGTCAAAAGCACTGAAGAACAGGACAGAACTGCAATACTCATGCCCAATACATGTCACAAGATACCCACCCAGAACCAAGTTAGCATGTCAACACTGTTGGGGAGTACAGACTACCTGTAAGGACACATCGCTACACGCATACAGTCATGTAGCACATGGACACACTCAAACAGCACCAGAGCACCACCAACACATATCATGCATACTCACATCATTGACATGACATCTCTGGATACTCACATTCAGCTGAAGAAGTTGGTGATGAGCTGTGTGCGGACATCACCATCATCATCATCATCATCATCATCATCATCACTGGCATCGTGGTCCAGGCCAGGATCCTCCACAGGTGGCGGATGTTGGTCATCGTCATCCAGGATGAGAGGCAACTCCTTCCGCACTGCCAGGTTGTTTAGCATGCAGCAGACGATGACAATCTTGCACACCTTTGCTGGGGCATATGGGAGGGACCCTCCTGTCTTGTCCAGGCAGCGGAAGCGGCTCTTCAGGAGACCAAATGTCCGCTCAATCACTCTCCTGGTCCGACCATGTGCCTCATTGTAGCGCATCTGGGCTGGTGTCACAGGGTTCCTGAGGGGCGTCAGCAACCACGGCATGTTGGGGTATCCGGAGTCACCTACATACAGACAATTGCACATTAGCTGAGTTGGAAAAGAGTGTGGAACACTACATTGCAGAACACACACAATGGTACAAAGTCAGTACACACCAACAAGCCAGGCACGCTGGTTCCGCATCTGTGACATCATCCTCGGGATGCGACTACTCCTCATCACGTAGGAATCGTGTGCAGAACCAGGGAAACGGGCACAGACGTGTGAGATGCTCATATCTGCAAGACATACCACCAGTGCATTGACCGAGTGGTAGTGTTTGCGGTTCCTGTATGCCTGCTCTTGGGCCTGTGGTGGTACCAAAGCAACATGTGTCCCATCAATGGAGCCAATGACATGCGGCATCCTCCCCAGGGCATAGAAGTCACTCTTCACGTCAGTGAGTTGTTGGAGTCTAGGGAAATAGATGTACTGGTTCAGGTATATCAACATAGCCTCCAAAACATCGCGGAGCACACGGCTGAACATGGTCTGTGACATCCCACCAGCAGTCGCCACAGTGTGTTGAAAGGTACCGGTGGCAAAGAAGTGTAGGGCTGCCATCACCTTCACCTTGGGGGTCAGCGCTGTAGGGTATGTCCGGCCAGCTTGCAAATGTGGGGCCAACCGCACCGTCAATACCTCAATCAGCGGCCTGGTGAAGCGGTACCGTCGGATGCAGTCCCGTTCCACCATGGTTGCAAGGTCAGGGAATGGTCTATGGACAGCTGGTGCCCTGCAGTGCATAGGTGAAGAAAGAAAGATTGTCAGTCACCCCACATATGTGGCATTGACCATACTCAATATCACATGATACATCATTATGAGGCACAAGTACATGATGTGTGCAGTTCTGTAAGGACATGTATGGCACATACATGGCCCACATCTAACATCACAGTTCAACAAGTGGCATCAACAAGTCCCAGGTTGTGCCATGGGATATCATGAGGCCATGTCACAGTTCCCATCTCCTGCTGCCACGTTCCAAACACACCCCACAGTGACATGTGAGGACAGATGTGCCCCAGGCATCACAGCTCAATGACAGGTAGATTCCCAGGGACCCTGTATTGCCACATGGACACTGGCATGACATGGTGTATCAAGAATACACCACAGCAAAACAACCATGACCCCCACAGGTAGTGGTCCCTGTTGCCTCGGCAGGACAGACATGGACGTCTGTGACACACACACGCACAACATCAAAGTCCAGGCACAAACAACGTGGATGTGGAGACTGTCTCCCATTGTGCACATGGAATCAGAGACATCGTAAACACAACATGCACACAGACTGTGGAGGACCATCACTATTGTGGCAATGTGTCACCCTGGGACGTACATACCGTCCCACATGGGACTCAGGGGGTATGTGACATGACATACACATACACCACCGTGAAATGTGACCAGGCCACATGCTCAGAAATGAACAGTTGCACATCACAGTGGTCATGTACACGAAACACCAAGGATTCTGTCCCCATGAACACGTGCACAGCCTGGGAGTGGCTGCCCCCAAGTGACACCCACAGAACAACATGTTCACCCCCATACACGGAATAGGTAATGCAGCCTTACATGCCTTAGGATACAGTGTGGACAGGATGTGGTGTTGTAGGTGTGCCCCTCACTCCCTGGGAAGTATATGTGGCTGGCATATGTTCACCTGTGACAGGCATGGTGACATATGCCAGCGACTTGTACATGGACGCGTTGGACAGCAATGGACCGATCGGTGCGCACACATTGGCCATTGCATTCAATGTGAGCGGGTACGCGTTGTATTCGCAATACGCGTTGGACAGCAATGGACCGATCGGTGCGCACACATTGGCCATTGCATTCAATGTGAGCGGGTATGCGTTGTATTCGCAATACGCGTTGGACAGCAATGGACCGATCGGTGTGCCCGGCCGGCCCATTGCATTCAATGTGAGCGGGTACGCGTTGTATCCCGGGTACGCGTTGAACAGCAATGGACCGATCGGTGTGCCCGGCCGGCCCATTGCATTCAATGTGAGCGGGTACGCGTTGTATCCCGGGTACGCGTTGAACAGCAATGGACCGATCGGTGCGCACCCATTGGCTATGGCCTGGCCTGGCAACGGACGCGCTTTCAAATCTTGAACGAGTCTGATGCTGGAAATTCAGTTGGTCACCCACAACAATGTTGCAAATTCATGGGTGTCATGAAGTTGAACTTTTGAAGGATGCTGTGGGCGTGTGTAAGTGGTGCAATTCCATGTATTGGCCAGATTCAGAAGATGCAAACGACTTGGACCTATCACTTTGGACACATGGGACAGTATCTGCCTCTGCAGCACACATATAATGCTGGCTGTTCCCCTGAGAGCTCACTTGCCTGCACTACATGCTCCAGGACGACATCTGCCACCACCACTGCTGCTGTATCTGCATCCTCTGGACCCTGCAATGGCACGTACTGTGGAGAGAGCCCCAGCCTTCAGCACTGAGGAGAACCAGGCCCTGCTGGACAGCCTCCTTCCACAGTACAGCAAGCTGTATAGGAAAGCAGGGGAGCAGGTGAGTGTGCTGTCCACTGCCTTACTAAATGTGCATGTTGTCTGACTAGCAATGCTAACAGTCTGCACGCCACTGGCTAGCAGGCTCACTGAGTAGTTGTCACCCCCATAGTGTGTAGTTACATGCACTGAACAGGTATAGTGCAGTGACAGTGCATTTAAACAAGGTTTTACTTCCCAGGCAATGATACCATGTAGTAACTGCTGGCATACTGTCCATAGCCATCGTTGCACTGCCTGTGTACATCATGTGCACCTGTGATTGAGACATGTATATCCAACTGTGTAATGCACGGATATGTTGCATGTGTAGTAATGGCATTCTCACTTTGTCATCCTCACAGGTTGATGCCCACCAGAAGCAGAAGATATGGCTGACCATCGTCCGGGCAGTGAGATCCGTGGGGGACTACAAGCGCCGGATCCGCAACTGCCAGAAGAGGTGGCAGGACCTTCGGGGCTGGACCCGTAGGATCGCACGGGTCCAGCTGAAGCTGTCACCTCCTCGCCGGAGGGGCGGACACCGGACCCTGACCCCCCACATGCTCAGGATCCTGGCGGTGGTCTTCCCTGATCTGGATGGGCAGCTGAAGGTCAGAGAGCAGCAAGGAGGGGGTGAGTCCATGACTGCATTGTGAACTTTGTCTGCCATGCTATGTGCCCTCCTCTGGCCTGGTTAAACTTCCACAGTACATCAGTCATGTGGTCCAGGACCCATGTCCCTCGATTGTGCACTGCCCACTCCTCATCTGATACCCATGTGTGGCCCTTGCAGTCAGGGAATTGTGTCACTTGGGTACTGTGTCCTTGCAGTTTGCTTGACTCAAGGTGGGGGACAGCATCTGTTCCCCTAACTCTGTGGTGGGCATCATGGGTGGGTCCATTGCTTACACAATGCCTGTGTTCTGACATGTAATCTGCGTGTTACTTTGATATGTGGTCCAATTGCTGAGCTGATCCACCACATGTGCCTGGGGTATCTGGCACACACCCATGCTGCGGGTGGGAACAATGTTTGGGCCCCAGGAATGTGTATATTACGTGTGTCACACATACTTAGCCAGCTGCCTACTGTCCAGGGTTCATCCCTCATTCATGTGGGGCAGGACAGTCATGCCTACTCCAGGCCATACAATACACTCTGTACTCCCACTCCCGTGTATCAGCTGACACGTTATGCTCAGTGATATGTCCCCTCAGGTGTCTGCCTCTGTGTCAGTATGCTGTGGCTTTGTTGTCAGGACTGCTGGGGTGTTTCTCGGTTGGGG
Source organism: Calotriton arnoldi (assembly GCA_963921515.1). Classification (NCBI taxonomy): domain Eukaryota; kingdom Metazoa; phylum Chordata; class Amphibia; order Caudata; family Salamandridae; genus Calotriton; species Calotriton arnoldi. The sequence continues at coordinate 2,066,112 of CAWUFW010002267.1, read as the reverse complement.
CTCAGCATGCCACCGGAGATGTGACCATAGGAGACGATACTTGTGTGACACATAGGTGTTTGATCACCTGACCGTGCAGACTGGGGTATGCGAATGTGAAGTTCAGGCAGCTGTTTCCCATTCACAGCAGATTGTGAGGTGCTCAGGTTCAGAGGGTTGTGTTACAGGTCTCCCATATGTCCAATCGGTATGACCTGGACAGATAAGGGTTCAGATGATGTGGTGTGTGGGGGATGTACATGTGCACTTGTTCAGCTCCAGGACTTGCATTCCCCATGACCTACTATTGTGACATAGTGCAGACTGTTGTTGTCTGGCTGCCCTGCCCATGTGACTGGAGACAGTGATGTATGACTTAGCAGGCATGCCTGTGCCATGGCATGTAACTTCCTATGAGTGATCCTGCAGGGGAGTGACATGTGCTACATGCACACCATTGTGGCAATGGCTATCAGGACATGGGTGCATCATGGTGTCTGTCGCTGGTATGCATCACATGCATTTCATATTTGACACTGGGCATCCCTTTCATTCGGACACCTGTACTGACTCAGTGGCAAGAGTTGTGATGTGTGCATGTTCACATGCTTCACCGTGTTTTCTGCACTGTCCAACTACTGTGTAGGTGGTGCATGTGTCCACAGTGGGGTATTGCCATCCAACAGACACCAGACAGATGGGTGCAAGGCCAGGAGGGATGTGAGTGCCATGGTTGACCATCAGACTGACAATTGGCTTCTCCTATTCTGTTTGGGCACTTTGGCAATGTTCAACTAAGGATGCCAGGGCTTGCTCTGTAATGTGCTGTACTTACTGTGGTGTGTGCGTTCGGTGCAGGTGACTGATGTCTTTCTGTTTCCCTATTGTTTGCAGATACATCCACGGCCACAGGAGGGGACAGCTCCATGGACCAGGAGGAGCCGCAGAGCCAGACTGGGTCAGCAGCCGAGGAGTGGTCGGAGGGACCCAGTGGCACGGAGGGCGAGGGGAGCCACACTGAGGAGTCCTCAGCACCATCCACCTCAGCTGAGGACCACAGCAGCTCGGAGGATGACTCCCTTGTGGATGCGGGTGTCAGCAGCCACCACACCCCAGCTAGTGTTGCTGTCCCCGCCACCACCACCACCACCACCGCCCTCCCATCGGCTCCCATTCCCGAGGTCCGTGGAGGCTCCCATGTTCGGGAGCGTGTCTCCTTCGGGCCAGGCACCGCACCCCTGCCCCTGTGTCCCCTGCTGCCCTGAGTGAGGAGTCTGTGTACCTCCTTCGCCAGCTCCATGTAGGGCAGACAGCGATGCTGAGTGTCCTCCATGCACACACCACTCTGTTGACTCAGCTGGTGTCGTTCATGGAGGGCATCTCATCGGGCATGTCTGCCCTACAGAGAGGCAATAGGTCCATGGACTCCTCCCTGACGGCAGCAGTGTCCCTCCTCCAACAGTCCCTCACCCCTCCTGCCTCTGCCCCATCCACACTCCCCAGCACCTTACCTGTCCCAAGCACACACACACCGGCACAGGCACACACCAGCACAGACACGAGCAGCACACAGACACACACACCACAAACAAGACGCACACGCACGCACAGTCAGGGGACTGAAACCACACTCACAGGGGATGGGGCCCAGGCACACACACACGCATCCACGAGCACTGCGCAGTCCTCAGTTGCCTCTCCCTCCAAAGCCCCCTCCCTTGCCTCACCTGCAACCCCAAACACACAGCGGCTCTTCCTCAGTGACCTCGGCCTCTTCCCCTCCGATCCAGCTGATCCAGCATTCAGGGGGAAGAGGAAGCCCACCCACACGGAGCGGAGTGCACCTCACCCCCGGACACCCTCCCCCAGGCGCAGACCGACTGACGCCCCCATCCGCAAGTCCCCCCCGGACCCGGAAGAGCAAGACCCCGCCGCCGCCCTGCAGCTCAGGCACCAAGTCTCCTTCCTCCATCCCTCAGGCCCCCACTCCACAGGTGCCCCTACCACACCCTGCCCCAGGTTCCCCCACCCACAGATACACCATCCCCAAAAAGATCAGGCCTTCTCCCCCTGCCACTTGCTCTTCCGGCCCCACACCCCCGCTGCGCTTGTCTGTGCCACTGGTGTGGAGACGGTGTCCTCCCCTCTGTCCTGCCCACCTTACCTGATCCCCATTCTCCTCCCCTGGAGGTAGGCACTGCAGTGGAGTCCACTACCACCCTGTCTGACTTGGGCACTGCAGTGGGGAACCTGTCCACTCCATCTGCACGGTCCACTGCCGTCGTGCCGGCACCCACACCATCTGAGTCATGCCCCCCAGTTGTGCCGGCACACACCATGTCAGACACCTCCACTGCAGTTGTCAGTGGCTCTCCAGCACCCACCACCCCTTCCCTGCCTCCTTCTGGTGAGCCCTGATCCTGTCCCTGTGGTGCCTGGCCTGCCCCCCGTATACCCCTCCGAGGGGATTGTCCCTGGTTTTTATCAGTGCAGGCATGCGTAGGGTGACATCTGCCACTGTCACCCTGTTTTGACTTTCAGGATGGACTGGCCATTGGCCTTTGTTTCTTTTTACTGGACTTCAACTTTTGAACCCACATATGCTGAATAAAGCAACTTTCTGTTCTCTAGTGCTTTTGCTTCTGATGTACATGATGTTGATGATGCTAACCATGCCCTTGCTGCAGTGATGGTGATATTTGGTCTCATGAAAATGAAGTGTTACTGTTCAGGAACCCATGTGGTCCAGGGGGAATGTGTCCTATCCTGTGGTGTATCCATGTCATCCTTAGCAGCATCTGAGGGTGTCATGTTTTCAATATTTGGCAATGGGATTTCCTACTTACATTAGCAATGTCACATCTGTGGCTTCCACCCCTGCACATCTGTTGTGCTTGCCATTGTTCAATTAGTCTACTTCCCTGACCGTGTGGCCATCTCCACTGGACATGCAGGTTTGGGCATCAATAGGGAAGGACTCATCTGTGTTGTCAGTGCAACTTGCTATACATGTGTGTTGGATCTGTGCTGATGATTTCGTTGACACTCCCATGACCAGGCTGATGTGACGGGAGCCTTCTTTTGGTGCAAATTGTTGACTGTGTGACCAAGTGTTCTGCTGACATGATGGAGCCCTACTGAGGCAACATATGGTACAGCTTTCCTCACACAGGAGTGGAGTCCCCTCATGGCAGTGTGTACTCCTGTGACATCGCCTGCGCCCAAGGTGTGTGTTGTATGAGCATGTCTGTGTGTTCACTTCCATTTTGCTGTGCATGCTGTGATCCCTAGTGGTGTTCCTGTTTGTGATGCTTGCTGAGTTGACCTATGTTCCCCCAAAGTCTTCTCCCTGGGTTCTCTGTGATGTGGGTGCATGGCGCATTACTGGTCATCAGGGTGTCACCCATAGGTGTGTTTGCTGTCAGGGCTGAGTTTGTGGGCAGACGCAGATGGGTCACAGTCAGGATTCCCCTTGGCACTTGTTGTTTACACCTGTCATGTGATTTCCAGTTTGTGTTAGCTTTCAGTGATTGTGACACGTTGTGTGTGTGACTGCTGGCACTCCTCAGGGTCAGGGCTGCAATGTTGGTAGTTGTCTATGTGTGTTCTTTGTGGGTGACCTTGGCTTCTTCATTGGTGTGGGACTGTGGCTGGGATCCCATTGGTTGGTGTGGTATTGCCATCATGTCCATGTACAGCGTAGTGTGCAGTGTGTCAGACATTCAGGAGTCTTGTTGAGTGGCCATATGTGATGTGTTTCTGCACCTTGGTTCCCACCACCACCCATGGGATTGTCATGGGTGCATGTGCAATGTCACCAGTGCATGTGAGCTTCACTGCTGCACATTGTTGGAGGTCGAGGTATGTGGTGTTGAGTGTGTGCAGATGAGAGTTGTTGCACGGCTAGACCCCTGCCTCCATGTTGGCCTTGGCTTACTGGCCGTGCTGATTGATTTGTGCTTGTGTAGGTGTGATGGTAGTTTGTTGCTCAGGACACATGACTGTGGTTCACAGTGTGAACGACATCTAGCTTTGTCATCACAGTGGGATTGTAATGCAGCCCAGGGTCACCACATTGTGGGGACCCTGGGGGTAGTGCTGTGGTGTCTCTGTGTCTTGCTGTGTCAGTTGCTGTTCCTACATGCTTGTGTGACATGTGTGATTTGTGCTCCCTCTCATCTAACAATGCGTGATTGTCCACATAGGGTATTTGGATCCATGAGTTACCTTTGTGTGGCACTGTATGCACATCTGTGTAATTGGTATTCAGGCCTCATCATGTGTTGTGTGGTTGCCTGGGGGACACTGGCACCCCCCCTCATCTGTTGTGTTTGATGTGCAGTGTGGGTCTGCCTGTTTGTGTTTGTGCATCTGCACCACTGCATTGGCATATCTTTAGTGTGCCATTGGCTGTATTGTTGTTTGGTGGGTTTCCCCTGCTGCCCCTGGGACTCCTAGGTCATCAGTCAGCACAATGATCATTGTTTGTGTGTCCCATTGCTGCCATGGTATGGTATCTGTTCACCTCACATCTACAGTCTCCACAGGGTATCTGCATTTGTGTGCCCATTGGTGCAAATATGTGGGTCTGCATTATCATGGTCACTTCTGTCATTGTGTCATTGATGATTGTTGACAGTGTCAGCCCCCATGGGTGATGTTTGTCTGCACATGGCCAAAGGTATGTCTTATTTGCACTACAGTGTTTGTCTCCCCCAAGCACTACTTTGCCACTGATGTGTTTCTTGTTCTGTGACCAGGAATCATCCATGCAGTTTGGCAGTTGCAGCTTTTTCAATGTCAACACTTACATTTTGGTCACTGTGATGATGGGGGTTTGGACCCCATTGCCACAATGTTCAAGATGTGCTTCAGCTATGGGCCCCACACTTACCTTTTGGTCACTGTGATGATGGGGGTTTGGACCCCATTGCCACAATGTTCAAGATGTGCTTCAGCTATGGGCCCCACACTTACATTTTGGTCACTGTGATGATGGGGGTTTGAACCCCATTGCCACAATGTTCAAGATGTGCTTCAGCTATGGACCCCACACTTACATTTTGGTCACTGTGATGATGGGGGTTGGACCCCATTGCCACAGTGGTCATGGTCTGCTTGCATTGTGGGGGCCACACACATTTATGTGTGGCACATGTGATAGGGGGTCACATTGTATGTTCAAAGTCAGGTTTAGTGTTGTAGGCATTTGACACAGTCTACACACGCTTGTCATGGTGTTGGGGGATGTCTTTATGTTGCATTGTTTATGTTGGTGTGTGCTTGTTGTGTCATGTATTAGCCATCCAGTGAGTGGGGGTGTTGTTGGTGGTAGGCATCCAGCCCCCATGGGTAGAGGTGGTAGTAGTGAAAGGCATCCAGCCCCCCATGGGTAGAGGTGGTAGTAGTGGTAGGCATCTGGCACCCCCTGGGTAGGGGTGGTAGTAGTGGTAGGCATCTGGCCCCCCCTGGGTAGGGGTGGTAGTAGGGGTAGGCATCTGGCCCCCCTGGGTAGGGGTGGTAGTAGTGGTAGGCATCTGGCAACCCCTGGGCAGGGGTGGTAGTAGTGGTAGGCATCTGGCCCCCCCTGGGTAGGGGTGGTAGTAGTGGTAGGCATCTGGCAACCCCTGGGTAGGGGTGGTAGTAGTGGTAGGCATCTGGCCCCCCCTGGGTAGGGGTGGTAGTAGTGGTAGGCATCTGGCACACCCTGGGTAGAGGTGGTAGTAGTGGTAGGCATCTGGCACCCCCTGGGTAGGGGTGGTAGTGGTGCTAGGCATCCAGCCCCCATGGGTAGAGGTGGTAGTAGTGTTAGGCATCTGGCACCCCCTGGGTAAGGGTGGTAGTAGTGGTAGGCATCTGGCAACCCCTGGGTAGAGGTGGTAGTAGTGACAGGCATCCAGCCCCCCATGGGTAGAGGTGGTAGTAGTGGTAGGCATCTGGCACCCCCTGGGTAGGGGTGGTAGTAGTGGTAGGCATCTGGCACACCCTGGGTAGAGGTGGTAGTGGTAGGCATCTGGCACCCCCAGGGTAGGGGTGGTAGTGGTGCTAGGCATCCAGCCCCCCATGGGTAGAGGTGGTAGTAGTGTTAGGCATCTGGCACCCCCTGGGTAAGGGTGGTAGTAGTGGTAGGCATCCGGCACCCCTGGGTAGGGGTGGTAGTAGTGGTAGGCATCTGGCACACCCTGGGTAGAGGTGGTAGTAGTGGTAGGCATCTGGCACCCCTGGGTAGAGGTGGTAGTAGTGGTAGGCATCTGGCACCCCTGGGTAGAGGTGGTAGTAGTGACAGGCATCCAGCCCCCATGGGTAGAGGTGGTAGTAGTGGTAGGCATCTGGCACCCCTGGGTAGAGGTGGTAGTAGTGACAGGCATCCAGCCCCCATGGGTAGAGGTGGTAATAGTGTTAGGCATCTGGCACCCCCTGGGTAAGGGTGTTAGTAGTGGTAGGCATCTGGCACCCCCTGGGTAGGGGTGGTAGTAGTGGTAGGCATCTGGCACACCCTGGGTAGAGGTGGTAGTAGTGGTAGGCATCTGGCACCCCCTGGGTAGAGGTGGTAGTAGTGGTAGGCATCTGGCACCCCCTGGGTAGAGGTGGTAGTAGTGACAGGCATCCAGCCTCCCATGGGTAGAGGTGGTAGTAGTGGTAGGCATCTGGCACCCCCTGGGTAGAGGTGGTAGTGGTGGTAGGCATCTGGCACCCCTGGGTAGAGGTGGTAGTAGTGACAGGCATCCAGCCCCCATGGGTAGAGGTGGTAGTAGTGGTAGGCATCTGGCACACCCTGGGTAGAGGTGGTAGTAGTGGTAGGCCTCTGGCACCCCCTGGGTAGGGGTGGTAGTGGTGCTAGGCATCCAGCCCCCCATGGGTAGAGGTGGTAGTAGGGGTAGGCATCTGGCACCCCCTGGGTAGGGGTGGTAGTAGTGGTAGGCATCTGGCACACCCTGGGTAGAGGTGGTAGTAGTGGTAGGCATCTGGCACCCCCTGGTTAGGGGTGGTAGTGGTGCTAGGCATCCAGCCCCCCATGGGTAGCGGTGGTAGTAGTGTTAGGCATCTGGCACCCCCTGGGTAAGGGTGGTAGTAGTGGTAGGCATCTGGCACCCCCTGGGTAGGGGTGGTAGTAGTGGTAGGCATCTGGCACACCCTGGGTAGAGGTGGTAGTAGTGGTAGGCATCTGGCACCCCTGGGTAGAGGTGGTAGTAGTGGTAGGCATCTGGCACCCCTGGGTAGAGGTGGTAGTAGTGACAGGCATCCAGCCCCCATGGGTAGAGGTGGTAGTAGTGACAGGCATCCAGCCCCCATGGGTAGAGGTGGTAGTAGTGGTAGGCATCTGGCACCCCCTGTGTAGAGGTGGTAGTAGTGACAGGCATCCAGCCCCCCATGGGTAGAGGTGGTAGTAGTGGTAGGCATCTGGCTCCCCCTGGGTAGGGGTGGTAGTGGTGGTAGGCATCCAGCCCCCCATGGGTAGAGGTGGTAGTAGTGTTAGGCATCTGGCACCCCCTGGGTAAGGGTGGTAGTAGTGGTAGGCCTCTGGCACCCCCTGGGTAGGGGTGGTAGTAGTGGTAGGCATCTGGCACACCCTGGGTAGAGGTGGTAGTAGTGGTAGGCATCTGCCACCCGCTGGGTAAAGGTGGTAGTAGTGGTAGGCATCTGGCACCTCCTGGGTAGAGGTGGTAGTAGTGACAGGCATCCAGCCCCCCATGGGTAGAGGTGGTAGTAGTGGTAGGCATCTGGCACCCCCTGGGTAGAGGTGGTAGTAGTGACAGGCATTCAGCCCCCCATGGGTAGAGGTGGTAGTAGTGGTAGGCATCTGGCACCCCTGGGTAGAGGTGGTAGTTGTGGTAGGCATCTGGCACCCCTGGGTAGAGGTGGTAGTAGTGACAGGCATCCAGCCCCCATGGGTAGAGGTGGTAGTAGTGGTAGGCATCTGGCACCCCTGGGTAGAGGTGGTAGTAGTGACAGGCATCCAGCCCCCATGGGTAGAGGTGGTAGTAGTGGTAGGCATCTGGCACCCCTGGGTAGAGGTGGTAGTGGTGGTAGGCATCCAGCCCCCATGGGTAGAGGTGGTAGTAGTGTTAGGCATCTGGCACCCCTGGGTAAGGGTGGTAGTAGTGGTAGGCATCTGGCACCCCCTGGGTAGAGGTGGTAGTAGTGACAGGCATCCAGCCCCCCATGGGTAGAGGTGGTAGTAGTGGTAGGCATCTGGCACCCCCTGGTTAGAGGTGGTAGTGGTGGTAGGCATCCAGCCCCCATGGGTAGAGGTGGTAGTAGTGGTAGGCATCTGGCACCCCTGGGTAGGGGTGGTAGTAGTGGTAGGCATCCAGGCCCCTATGTGTATATGTGGCATTGCTGATGGCCATCCCGCCCCTATGGTGCTGCTGTTGCTGGTGTAAGTAATTTCTGCATCCCTCTGTGTGTGTGTGATATGTCGGGTACGTGTAGTTTGTTTTTGTGGTTGGTGTCTGACTTACCTTCTGCGCCGTACGCGTCCGTGCCTGTTCCGGTAGTAGATGTAGAATATTGGTAGGATCGGCACGATGGGATTCATGGTTGGTATGTCTCGTTCGTCTTTCTCTTTGCTTCGCCTCATCCTCGTCGCTGGCGTGTTCGTCTCGTAGCCGTGGATCATGTTGTGGCGCGAATCGGAGCTTATGTGCGCCTCTCCCGGATGCTTTGACGTGCCGTGCGTAGCGACGGGTTCGGCGCGTACGGAAAGCGCATCGTACTTGTCCGGCCAGACGGGGCTGCATTTTGGCTTCCGTGCGACTCGATTTTGCGTTTCCGGATCCGCCTTGGTCGGAAAACAGGACCTGCATTGGGTGAGTACGACTGGGTCGGAATGTATGCAGTTGTGCGCATCGTACTTGCTCGTTCGGAATAATGTGCGGATCGGTCGGGAAACAGGCATTCGCCTGGCTTTTTTTCCGGCCGAATAGTGTTAGGTGCGCCTCCGACCGAGATCGGAATCGGCCCCTGAGTATAACAATGTTTTCATCGGTACCAGTGAATGTGAACACAATTTCTTAATTCTTGGAGGTTGGGGACTCAAAGGAGGAACAGATTCAGTTTTTCCTGGAATCTATTATGTGTGTGGGAATAAGGCTTATTTTAGGCTTCCTGCACGGTGGTATGGAAGTTGTTACTTTGGAATAGTATTTCCGAAGATATACCACGTAAAAAGAAACACTGGCAGCAATGAAAATACTAGTGAATTAACACGTAGAAAAAGAGCTAGTTTTTCAGAAATTGTAGGGGATATATTTGGTGCATTGATACCTTCAGTGGGAATAATTCTGAACTCAAGGAAAATATGTAAATTATCTACAGTGGTTGATCGTTTATCAACGGATACTGCTGGAGGATTTCTAATGATTAACGCGGAGATGGTTGCGATTAGATCTATGGTTATGCAAAATCGACTTGCTCTTGATATTTTATTGGCAAAAGAGGGCGGAGTCTGTAAATTATTGAAGACGAAACATTGTTGCACTTACATACCTGATAAAAGTGCAGAAATTGGAACGTATATACAGAATATAACTAAACTTGAGAAGGAACTTAAACCACTGGAAGTTGATAGTGTATGGGAAAGATTGACAAGTAGTATTGCGTCAATTGGTACCTGGTTTTCTAATATAGGAAAAGGACTTATAGGCCAAATATTAGTACCCCTAGCAGGGTTAGCAATAATAGTACTGACAATAATAATATGGTGCAAATGTTGTAGAAAGAATGGAACATATAATGTGACAGGAAAAGGGAAGAAGAGAAAGATCGACGAAATAGAACTTGAAGAGTGGAGAAGTGAATTATACAAGAAATTGAAAGGGGATGTTAAAAATAGAAAGTGTAAAAATGAGAAGGAAACTATTTGCTAGAAATTGGCATCTGATTGAGGGTAGTATTTTGATGGCTCTTAAACGCCATCAGAGAGGGGATTGATGGAGCAAGGACTCACAAATGAGACTTGCTCGGATGCAATCTCCTCACAGTATTAATTTATTAATTTTGTATTGTGTATATTAACTTTGCATACACTACATGAATAGCAAGGAAGCTTGCTTATGTGTTCTAACTAACAAGTAACGCTTGTCTTTTTCTAAAATGGCCGCTAAAGCGCGGGAACCTTACTGCGCATGTCTAATCCATATCACATGGTGTGACGTCTTTCTTTGCTTGGTGGGAAATTTCTGCTTCTGCGCAGTGTGTATTAAAATGGCTGCTTGATGTTTTCACATGCTTCAGCTTGCTCTTGTGTTATTATTAATTTGTCGTTTTCTTAACGCTACTAATGCGGGATAGATTTATTAGTAAATGGGGATAGAGTAGAAAGAGTGGGTATACAGTGAAACATATTATTTGTGATTTTAATATTTTCTTCTTTGACTTTTATTAGTTCGTAAACTTGGGCCTGGGGTTGGTGATCTGAAACTCGAGAGACAATGATTCTGTGCATGTGTGCCCTGCTTGGCTGCCAAAGAATAAAGATGAAGTCAACCTGGACGTCGTCCAAGGCCACGACCTAATGGCCGATATTGATATATTCATGTGTTCTTGCCAAAACTTGCAACTATGTATATGAAAAATGAATAAACTTTGTCGTGAGACGGGTGGGAAATAAAGCAAATGTATTAAAATTGATGGGCGGTAGTTTAAAGACAAAGGTCTTTAGAATTCGAACCAAATCAATATGGTGTGAGGATCAAACCCCTGTCCCTGTCCAATCAGAAGTAGTGGTCCCATATTTTAGCAACATTAAGGGGAGGTACATGGCATAGAAGGGTATAATAGATATAGAATTAGCTAATTAGTTAGAAGGAGATGCTGCAAGAGAGCAGAGGACCAGAGAGAACAAGCGTAGATGCTTCCAGAAGAGCTCCAGACCGCTAAGCTGATCGATTGCAGACTGAATCGCTGTCCAGAGAGGTCCTGAGGAGGGGGCGGCGGAGTCCATTAGAAGGAAGGCGCGGGAGAATCGAGGAGAAGCCGAGTATCAGAGAGGGGAACGACGCAGGTGTCGTTGTAGAGAGGTCACCGGTCCTGTCCTGATCCTGGAGGAGGTCTTTGCTTTTCATCCTTCCTGGGTCCTATTCTTTCCAACTCCTTGGCAAGGGGTTTGGTTCTCGCACTTAGGTAAATATAAATGCAACCTTAGATGCGCTGCTGTCTCTATCTTCTCCTTTCTGAGGGACCGTCATTAATCAATAATTATTATTTTATGCTTCATCCGTGATATGCGATTAAGTACCATGTGGTTTTGCAAGTTACTCTGCTAAATCTTTAGATAAACATTTTAAAACTTCCTGACTCAGTGGTTATTTCAGGATTATGTGCTATAATGAATGTCACTCATTTTAAATTTCCCAATTAGCAAAGGATTCATTGGTAAGTCATTACTCTTCAATCGGAAGGTAATTGGTAGCAGGGATTTTGATAAAGAGTAACAACTGACAACCCCAGCGTAAGTATTAGCGTAGTATGAATGTTTGGGCCCAAGTGAGTATCTGGTGTATGAATGCTGTTTGCTAATATGCGCTGGATCACTGGTATTCCCTACCCTGCTTTCTTCTATCATTTTTTTTATTTGTTTAGCATGACTTAGGGACCTAGTCCCTGAGTCATGTTGCGGCCAGCAATCACATTGCTTGGTCCTGCGGGCTCAGAAACTGCAAGTGCAAAACCAGAGGCAGAAGCAAACATGCTTCTCTAACAGCCTTTAACAGCCATGCTTACTTCTGTGATTTCCGCTTCTTATTTGTAACTTGCCCCTGGGCAACATGCAGTTTGCTGCTGATTGGCTAAACAGAGGCATTGAGTGGAACATTTCCTCCCTCAGCCATGTCACCAGTATATTGATGAGTGAAGAAATGCAAAAGACTGCAGTGGCATATCTCACTCAGGGCTGGTGTCACATGGAGATGCGACTCCCTGAGGTGCCCAGCACCAAAGTCTTACAATCGGCAGACTGCCATTGCCTGGACAAAGGAGGAAGAGGTGATTGTGACCATGGGATGACACCAACCGAATTGAAGTCTCACCACCACTTGAGTCTGCAGCAGTAGCTTTGCGCTAGCAGGGATCTGGAGCATGAGTGGGAGGGTGGTAGGGAAGACCATAATTGCACATGTAAAGGTGCACTGGACATGTATATTGGAGCTTATTATAATTTCTGTTCAAATGCCTCTGCACTGGGCATATGAGGATATACCCGAATGTATAAGGCTATGGGTACACCAATGAGGCTCTGCTTGTCATATCTGTGCAATGTGTGTGACCACACTTGATCTTCATTATCTGTTAGTTCACTAAACATTCATGAGCAAAAAACAATTCCACCATTTTCAATTTAAAAACTGACGACATGGCCACAATTTGCAGTGAAATTCTTGCTTCAGCTTTATAACCAGGTGCAGTATACATACAGAGCGAGGAAGGCCCAATTCCAATTGTCACCAGCATTCTGAATGTTCCTCCAAACTCACTCCAAAGCAAACTTATACACTGGTTTTATGAACATTCCAAACCAGATCACGGTGTCCAAGAAGGATGGAAAGGAAATTAAAATAAGTTGGATCGCACTGAGACTGAGGAGGCTTCATAAAAAGAATGTTAAAAGTTTATTTTAAGAAAGAGGGTGAAAAAATCTGTCATGAAACAAATCTTTCAGAGAAAAACCGAAAACGCATTACTTTTGCAGTTTGAAGTTATCACCACGAGCTCCCTTGCCCAACACATTCCTCATTCTGCAGCACTTTCGAAAAGGTTGCCAATTTATTTCTTCCAAAAATTGGCAAAATAAGGGCTGGGATCATGGCGAATGTTGCACCACATCCTAAGCCACGTGCACAGGTTGAGCGGTGTTCTGTGTCCACCCCTGAAGAGCATCCAATATATAGTCTCCTTAGACTATTGCTAATGTTAAATCAATGCCACCAATGATCCTATCCCACAGTAGCCCCATTCTGGTCCTCTTCCTAAGATATCTATACATCTGATAAATGCTGAAATACATAGCATAGAGATGTTTTAAAATCATGTTGGCAAAACATCCTCTAAAGAAACCCTTCTTAGAACAAGCAGTGATGGCAAGCCTCCGATCTGAACAGATGCCACTCATAGCCAAATTGGTGGAAAAGATGGTCGTCCTTTAACTGGAGACACATCCTTTTAAACCCTTGCTAGCCACGTTTCTTTGGCATGAAAAAGAATAAGCGCTTGTCAGCAGGCCTAATGTGCCAATAAAGGGCACACTTACCAGAACATGTCAGCATAGCTACTATGCTACTAGTAAGACAGCACCTGAAGTTCTCTACAAGGATATTATACTAACACCACTGCTCAGCAAGACTTCAATTCTCGTAAAGGACACTATCAGCACATCTCACTAGAGCTACCACACTTGTAATGCACCTCACCAGTCCTCAGCAGGACTGTTATAATTACAAACAACACTAGCAAATCTCAGCAGAGCTGCTATATGCTAGTTGCTATTTACTATTTAACAGCACAAGCACTTCTTAGCAGGACTGAACATGTTTGTAATGGGACAAAGCCAGCAACCCATGTAGGATAAACATACCTTCAAGGAAATAGTTACAGTACATCTCTGTGAGACTGACCTATCTTGAATAAAAGAGTGCCATCATTATTTTTATTGAGAGAAGACATTTAATGACTGTTTCCATAAGTCCACAATTCTTAGGTTGCACCGTAGTGGCACTCTTTCACCACTAAGAGGAAACTCTTCTGTTGCTATTATCAAGAAAGTGGATAATATAACAGGAGTATCACATATCATGGCTGGGTCAATAAGCTTCAGTTGGATTGCAGGGATGTCACAGTGCACATGAGGTGATAATATTAATGTAAACTGATACATACTAATAGTGAAAACCTTTCTCTGGCATTCCTATAGCATCAATAACTTTTCATTTAAATTGCAGAGTGGAAATGCTAAGCTTTCCACCATAGTGGCAAAAGTATAAAAACAAACTGCTCTATAACGTAGAAACCATGATGACAAATGCGATTTACATTTATCAGTTAAATGACTGAAAGTTGTAGAGAAAGACAATTTATTTCTGCAGATATCACAAAGTCTAAGACTATTAAATGTGAAACTAAACTTCACGCAATGGGAGCCCTCACCTGCCTGGCACCCCAAAATGAATCTAGTCAGTCATTACTGACCTGCTTCAACCCTATGGCAGAGGAGTAAGTTTCAGGTTTCGCCCTAGCCTTTGTGTGAGGTACCGTGAACAGCAGCACTTATGAAGAAACTAGTGGCTGCCCTTAAGTATGAAATCGTAAACATAATGCCTCCTTATTTTTGGGGAGTCGATTGACGTGATGAGTCATGCAGTCATCCCACCTCTTAAAGAAACCATCAACAGCTCACAGATACTGTCCATTTACCAATCAATATCCAACCTCCTATACTTTAGCAAAACCTCGGAAAAGGGAGATATAGAGACAACTTGAAGAATATGTGGGGTGAAAAACCCCCCCTAATTTAAATCAGATTATAGAACACTCTGCAATACATAATCTACGTTAACCAACATCAGAAAAGACATGCACATCACTAGTAATGAAGGCCAGTATGCTGCCTTGATACACCGTGATCGTTCACCATTCTTTGATGTGATCGACCTCAACATTTCGCTGAAAAGCAGTCTCTTTTTTGGAAGTCGAAAATCGCCAGCGGGGTGAAGCTGCAGGTTGTCGCTATGGAGGCTCCACAGTCTGGATCCCCCTTTGGCAAGGAGCTCCTGCTGCTGCTGAAAATGTAGCGGGAGGTACAGAGATGTCAGGCTGACTAGCAGTGCACCTTGGGTGGACCGGCGAGCAGGTAGGTCCCGATCTCCTCTCAGTTCACTTTTTGGCTTAAAAGTTTTGAAGTCTCAAGTTTTTGGGATTTAGGCTGTTTGCACACCTTTGCCACCACTTCAAAGTGGCCAGGACTGGGTGAGAACCACTTGGAGGGTATGACTCACTTCAGGCAGTGTCCAGGTGCAGGGTTCAAGTTGTTGGTGCTCTTTGTGTCCCTGTAGCTCAAAACAGGAGGCCAGCCAACCATACCTTAGAGTCACTCTGGTAGTCCTGAGTTAAAGCAGCAAGACAGTCCTCCCACAGCAGGGTAGTCCTCTGAAGGTTCAAGGCAGGCTTCCAGCAGCAGGGCAGTCATCTGAAGTACAAAGCAGGCCTCAAGTAGCAGAGCAGTCCTCTGTAGTGCAGGGCAGACCTTGTGAATGTCATCCACAAGTCCAGGACTAATTTGAAGAGTGGGTTTCAGAGTTCTAGTTTTATACCTGGTGCCAACTTTGAAGAGGAAGAATCTTCAAGAATAGTCCCCCCCACTGATGGTTCGGGAATTTCTTTCCTCCTTACTCAGGCTCCAAAGAGGTCTGAGGTGGTAAAAGGCCAATGGGAAGTTCTTTGTGTGTGTACTGAGGCAGCTCCTTTGAAATGTAAGTGGAGCAGGTAACTGCTCCACCCTTCTGGCAGGATGGCATATCCTGCAAACACTAGTCCCCATTTGTCTCACTGTCTCGGAGGAATACACAAAGGCCAACTGCCATGCTAATCACAATCATGTGACCCAGTATATAGGCTGCAGGCACCAAATGATTAGGACAAGAAAATGCCAACTTTCCAAAAGTGGCATTTTCAGAATTGTGACTTAAAATCTGACTTTACCATTAAAGATGATTTTAAATTGCAATTCTTTAGACACCAAACATGACATTTCTACCTGTTCCCAAACAAAAGTTATCACTTATTAAATGTAATAAGGTAACTCAAAGTTATCCTATGGAAGAGTTAGGCCTCACAGTAGTGAACAACGAATTTAGGAGCTTTTCACTGCCAAGACCTTTCCAGTCCATGCCATGCAGCAACTGTTTTTAACGTTCCTAATGCTGTGCCCATTTTCTGAGGCACAGCCGTGGGAACTCCAAAAAACAACCCGCCAGACAGAGGGAAGCTCCTAACCTGGCAGGCGGTCTGACCACAGCTTTGGCAGTGCGGCAGTGGGGTGGGCCCGGAGTCTCACCACCAAAGCTGTGATCAGGCCCTAGGAGATTAGCAGACAGGTTACTCTGTCAAAAATGTGATGATACCCCATCCACCATATTACAAGTGCATTATTTCCAACAGCGCTTCTAGTAAGGCGGACAGGACATCTGTCACATTTGTGACAGAGTAACTTGTCCACTGAATTCTAAATCAGGCCCTTAGTCTTGCCGCGGTGAGAAAGACAAGTTTTCAAATGACACCCCCTGTGTTCTGGAATTATGTCCCTCTTTAAATCTGGAGCGAAAGGAATTAGCTCTATGTATGGAAAACATTACTAGCATCAACTACTCCAGTGTTCTGCTTCAGTTGCTCACTTATGGCTCCAGTTTCCATCTTGAACATTGTTAGCACTCTGAGAAGTACTTAAAGGGATCTCCTTTTTCTACCCATAAAAACATCCAACCATCTATTTTCATACATTTTGTTCTCTTCAAGTTAATCTTTAACAAGCAATCTTATAGTCAATCATTCATAAATTTGTGTATGTGAAAAATGCATTAAATATAATGAAAAACAAAAATAATAGCTTTGACAGCACAGTGCTGCTGTGTCCCTGGACTATTATTGACCAGACTTCATGATCCAGCTTGGAATGGTTGTTTGTCAAGTGGATCTGACTAATAGACAGGCGCATTAAATGGCATGCCTGATAAATGGTCTGCTCAAGGGACCTGTTCCACCAAGTGTTTGAAAGGTAAACACTGTCACTTATCTTGTTAAATATTCATAGTGTGTCATTGAAAATTGAATAAATGCTGTGCCCTGAGGTAAAATCAGTATGCGACTGGTAAGTTGGTTTGTGCGCCTGCACTTCAGATACAAAGCTGGTAGTTCCTTCAGTCTCGGATCCTGGAACCGATTGTGAATTAGATGCAAAACAGACTAGAAGATTTGTTAAGAAATGTCAGAAGCATTACTAAACCCCTTGCATGCGCAGGACGGCCGGGGGCCGTCCTGCGCCACGGTGCTCGTGTGCGCAGGACGGCTCCCGTCCGTCCTCGCACATGGCAGGAGAATTCCCTCTAGTGCGGGCACCAGAGGGATTCCCTTTTACCCCTGAAACCCTCGAGAGCTGGGGAAGGGCTTCCCCAGCTCCCGAGGCTGTCTCTGTTGTTTCTGTGCAATGAAGATCAGCGCGCATGTCGCGCTGACTTCATTGCACAGAAACCAAAACTAAAATGAGCCAATAGACTCATTTCAGTTTCACTTTCTATGTGCTCAGGGGGCTATCTAAGCACCCGAGCACGTAGAAAGATGGGAGAGGTATCATTGGAAAGGGGAGAATCTCCCCTTTCCAATGGTACCCCTTACTAGTGGATCCCTGCTTGGGGATTGCCCCAGGAGGGCGATCCCCAAGCAGGGATCCACCCACATGACACCAGGGAGGGGGGAGCGGCCCCTTGGGCAAGGGCCTTTGCTCCCCCCAATTACATTAAGCCACTACAGTCTTTATGGCCCCCTGGGGGGAAGATGGGGGCAGAAGCCCCCAATCTGACCCCCGGGGGGGCAGAAAGCCCACTAGTAACCACGGATTTGTTTTTTTAGTAATGTAGGGGTGGGGGCTGCCCAAAATGGGCATAACAATGCCCCCCCGAGAAATTACAGTCTTTCTACCCCCCCGGGGGGCAGATGGGGGCAGTAGCTCACAATATGACCCCCGGGGTGGCAGAAAACCCACTAGAAACCAGGGATTTGTTTTTTTAGTAATGTAGGGGTGGGGGCTGCCCAAAAGGGGCATGACAATGCCCCCACTCACACCCCCTCCATAGAAATTCCAGTGTTTCTGCCCCCACGGGGGAAGACGTAGGCAGTAGCCCCCAATCTGACCCCAGGGGGGCAGAAAGCTCACTAGAAGCCAGGGATTTGTTTTACACATGATTTAGGGGTGGGGCTGCCCAAGATGGGCAGGCCAATGCCCCCGCCCTCCCCAAAAAATCCAACAGTCTTTCTGCTCCCCCCCAGGTGCAGATGGGGGCAGTAGCCCCTAATATGCCCCCGGGGGGGCAGAAAGCCCACTTGTGTAGGAGAGTAGGATCTGCTTCACATGGGTACCCCCACTTTTTGCTGATGCTTCACTGTTTTTCGACATTAGTCTGGCTGGGGCCCTGCTAATCAGAACCCCAGCCTAGCTGCTTCCTCTCTAAAATGGTTTCCATGTGCCTTAGGCACATCACTGATTGGGATCTGGAGTGCCCTTATAAGTCCCTAGTATATGGTATACTATGTACCAAGGGCATAGGTACCTCAGAGGCCTGCCAGGGGCTGCAGCATGTATTATGCCACCCCTGGAAGGCCATCCAAACTGACACCACAGGTCTGCTACTGCAGCCTGGGTAAGGTGGTGCATGCACCCCTTACTGTGATATAGGTTACCTATATCACTAAATACATACACACATATAAACCTATAAGTCACTCCTAAGGCAGGCCTTATCAATCCTAAAGGCAGAGTGCATGGTTCCTATGTGAGAGGGTGCCCCTGCATGAGCAGGGCCCCTCTGCAGCGTTCGGAGACCATCTCTGATGCTGTTTGTAGTGCAGCCTGACCATATACTCTTAAGCGCATTATAACCTCGCGGTAAAATGCTAACTTTGGAATGGCTGAACCTAAACATGTCGTGTTTGGTGTCAAACATCTTGGAATACTACCCCCCGCCAATCCTGGTGGCGGGGGTAGCATTCCACCCTTCTAGAGGGAAAGACATGTTAACTCTGGCTAGCCCGGTAACTTCTTTCCAAAGCCCTGGCATCACAAAATGGATGCTGCTGCCACAGACACGAGTCTGGCCTCCTGCTGCTGGACGAAACTCCGGCAGGGGAGGCCTGGACAATAGGTTTCCTGTCCCAGGGAGGTGTGACCACCTCCCCAGACAGGATAATGTGCATTGGGGCTGGGCGGGAGCACTTTCGGGTGCTTTGAAGTCCTGCACTGGGGGCACATTTGGTGTCCCTAGTGCATACCCCAGTTCAAACCGGATCAGGGGCTTGCAGCCCCTGCTTTGGCGCGAACTGGACAAAGGGAAAGGGGTGTAGCCACCCCTCTGCCCTGACCCACCCATAGGTGGGGCCACAGAGTAGTCCAACCCCTATCCTTAGTATAAGTATAGGAACCCAGTCCTTAGGACTTTAGATTATCCCTGGACGAAACTCTGAAACTGAATCCTGGACCTTCGACGCTCTACTCACGATTAGAGGACAGAAGAATCTCCCTTGGGGTCAAGGAGTGACTCCCCTGCTTGGCAGGCACCAAAGAAGCATCTGTCTGGTTCGCATTTCTGAAGCTCCTGTCGGACGCCGAAGTCATCGCATCACCAGAGGTGGATTCTCAGACTCCGCCGAGGCTACCCTGAGTCCCCAGCGAAGCTGAGGCCCGTGGCTATCGTGGGTGACTTGAGACCGTGACCCCTGGACACCGAGCACATTTGCAAGTGCATCCTTTTCTGGGTCTCCCAAGAAGTCGTGCTTTGGGCTCCGAGTAGCCCTAGCCTCCAGCACCACCTGCACCGAAGATCACTGGCCCCCACTCCACGAGTGTCCTGTAAGCCAGATCCACGTGCGGCGTCACGAGGCTCCTTCGTGGTCGCTAGCCCATTGGCTAGTAGCCCTTAACGAAGGCCAATCTTTTTCTAACTTGGCATCCTCGTTGCTCCACGCCTGCCCTCACTCACCCTCGCTGGGTGAGTTCCTCAGACCTTGCTGGTCTGCACCATCGACGATCTTTCTCTGCATCGAGACTTGCCGTTGCCAAAGCTTGTTGGGTCCAATCTGGTCGCCGACACCTCAGCACTCGACAAACATCGTGTACCAGCCCGAATCCTGCTCCTGGTCACCGACAACGCCTCCTGGACCTCGTGGCTGAAGAGACAAGATGACCGTCAACGCACCTGAAGCACTCGACATCGGTGGGCATCTGTCCATCGCCTTCCTGGTCACTGGCTAGTGACCCAGACTCTGTCCCCTCTGCTTTCAGGTTCTTCAGAATTCCGATCCACTCTTGGATCCACCCGGACACTTTTCACTTGGTCGCCAGCAGCACTTTGCAGCAGATCGCCATTCAAATCGACGACGAAACCCGACCCCGAAAGACACCTATGCACCCGGCTTCCCTGGGTGAGGTAACACGAGTACTCCGGTGCTCCCGTGGGTAGAGACTCGTCAAAGTCCTAGATCTCAAAGGGTTTGGTCCAAGTCCTCTTTTAAGTGTCCCTTTTCTCTAATTTCCCGATCACGACTTTCTCCATAGAAGTCAACGGCGTATCGCGGTTGTGTATTTACACTGCACGCGTCTCCCGTGGGTCCCCTGTGTCACTACCTTGGGTGGTTCCTTGGGGTCCAAGCACTTCTAGAGGCTCTAGGCCTAGTGTCTAGTTCAGTCGTGGTTCTTATACCACTTTATTGGTATATGGTTTGGTACGCCCCTAGGGCCCAAACGTGTATTTGTGCTATTACTGTGTTTAAATAACTTCTAACTTATGTACTTCGAACTCTAGCCTCATAAAGAGACTAGAGGGGTGTGTTTAGCAATAAATACATATATTTTGAATATATACCTGGTGTGGTGCTCTTTCATTTGGTCACTCAAGAGATTATAGACTGGTAAAACAAGCTGCTTTACATTCCTTCAAGACTTAGCCTGAAGGCTGCTCTCCATAGCTACCACTAGGATAACTTTCAATAAGGTTGTCTTTAACCTATCTCCAATAAGGGGTTGTTTGGACTGGTGCAAGGTGCCCACTATAATTAGTGGACAGCATATACCAGGCCAACTTCTCACATTGGTGTGCAGCGTGTGGGAGTCCAGCTTGCTATTGTTTTACCAGATAATCTCAATTGAATTGATCAACTGAAAACCACTAAAGGTACCTAAGGTACATATAATTTAAGCTTAGAATACAGTAAGTTCTACTGAACTTAGAGTTGTGTGTTAAGGGATAGCACAACCCTTTCTACAACTCAAGAGAGTTTAGTAGGCCACACTAGAGTAGGTAGTGCATATACCACACCACACTAGTAATGTCTTTAAGGGCAGGATCTAAAGAATCCTTGCAGGAAGCCATTGAGCTTCCACCCTCCAAGTATGATACACTCCCATTCTTGGAATTGAGAGCTTTATGCAACTTGAGAAAAATAAGGACAGGCCAAAGCCCCACCACTCAACACCTCAAGGAGTTGTTGGTGGCTTATGACCTTAGTAAGCCCTTGGGGACTGAAGGAGTAGGAGCTGAGGGTGGGGCAGATGATGAGGATGGGAACAGGGGTACCAGTACCCCCAGCCCCCCCTCTGAAACTGGCCAGGAGGGCAACAATGGCCCTGACCTGGATAATCCAACCCCTCCTGAGGAAGATGAAGAGGAGGATCAGAATGAGGCCCCCTTTGTCCCCCAGGAAGGATTGTGAGTGTGCCCAGAAGGTCTAGATCTTCTTCTCAGGAGTCTAACCACTCTGGCACCTCAATAGGGAGCTCTGTCTCATCTCATAGGAGGGAATCCTCTCATGAGAGAAGAAAGAGGCTGGTTCTATATGAGGAAGCTCAGCTTGAACTCAAAAAGAAGCAACTAGCCATAGACAGGGAGTCCCTAGATCTCTTTAGAGAGAGAAGAAAGTTGGGACTAGAGTCCCATGGTGGCAGCCATATCCCTAGAGATAGGGAAAGGTCCTATGACCATAGGAACCTGAGCAAGATTGTCCCTCCCTATCAGAATGGGGATGACATCCACAAGTGGATAACTGCTCTAGAGAGGGCCTGTAAGGTACAGAAGGTCCCTCAGGAGCAGTGGGCAGCAATCTTGTGGCTCTCCTTTGCTGACAAAGGTAGAGATAAGCTCCTCACTGTTAGAGAGGAGGATGCTGATAATTACAAGGTCTTGAAGAGTGCTCTTATTGATGGGTTTGGCCTAACCACTGAACAGTACAGGTTGAAGTTCAGAGATACCCAAAAAGCACAGACTCAAGACTGGGTAGACTATGTGGATTGTTCTGCCAAGGCTCTGGAAGGCTGGTTGATGGGCAGTAAGGTGTGTGACTTCTCAGGATTGTACAATCTGATAATGAGGGAGCAGATTCTTAATAACTGTCAAAATCAGCTGTTGCATCAATACCTGGTAGACTCTGATCTGACCTCTCCGCAAGAATTGGGAAAGAAGGCAGACAAATGGGTCAGAACCAGGGTTAAGCAGAAGGTACAGAACCAAGGTGGGGAAACCAAGAAGCAAGATGCTAAGAACTCTGAAAAGGGTGGGGAGAAGGGTAAAGATCAAAAGTCTTCATCAGGCCCCCAAAAATCTTCTTCTGGTGGGGATTCACAGTCTACCAAAGGGAAAGGCCAAAGAAAACCATGGTGCAAGGTCTGTAAGCAAAAGACCCACTGGACCAGTGATTGCACCAAGTCCAAAGACTCCAGTCCAGCACCCACCAATGCCCCTAAGGCACCTGTTCCCCCTAGTACAGTTGGTGGGAGTGCTCCAGCCAAGGGTTTAGTAGGGTTCACCCTGGGTACTGAGTTGGGCTCTGACCTAGTCAGAGAACTGACTCAGGCTGTGTTAGTCTGTGATGGAGGCATGGATGTGACCTCCACTGTGAGTCCCAGTAATCTGGGCAAGTACAGACAACAGCCTTTAATCAATGGACGTGAGGCTTTGGCATTTAGGGACACAGGGGAAAGTGTCACAATGGTGACACAAGACCTTGTGAATCCTGGGCAAGTTATACTTGGTGAGATGTACCAAGTGACCAATGCTAGCAATGTCAGAACAGACCATACTCTGGCAGTTGTTAACTTCTCCTGGGGAGGGGTAACTGGCCTTAAGAAGGTTGTGGTGAGTGCAAACCTACCAGTCGAATGCTTGCTTGGCAATGACTTAGAGACTTCTGCTTGGGCAGAAGTGGAGCTCAGGACCCATGCAGAAATGCTGGGGATCCCTGCAGATGTGTTTGCTGTGACCAGGTCACAAGCCAAAATGTCTAGCACTGAACAGGCCTTGGATTCTGGAAGAATGGACCAAGTGCCTTCCAAGAGGAGGAGTAGTAGGGTTAAGGCAGTGCCTTCCCCTTGGCTCAGGAGGTAGATCAGTCCCTTGAGGGGGATGATCTCAGCCCTGAAGAAGGAACTGTCCCAGAGGAACTTGAACCTGACCAGGTTGAGTTCTTGGGGACAGGGGGACCTTCTAGGGCAGATCTGAGCCAGGAGCAGCAGAGCTGCCCCTCCCTTGAACCCCTCAGACAGCAAGCTGCTGCTGAGGCTGCTGGGAAAGCTAGTGGTCCCCATACAGTGTATTGGGATGATGGACTCCTGTACTCAGAGAGTAGAGACCCCAAGCCTGGTGCTACCAGGAGGTTGGTTATACCTCTGAAGTTCAGGGGCTTCCTATTGACCCTAGCCCATGATATTCCCTTAGCAGGTCACCTGGGCCAGAACAAGACTTGGGACAGAATTGTCCCTCACTTTCACTGGCCCCACATGTCTGAAGACAACAAGGAGTTTTGTCGCTCCTGTGTAACCTGCCAAGCCAGTGGCAAGGCAGGTGGCACTACAAAGGCCCCCTGATACCACTACCTGTGGTGGGGGTGCCCTTTGAAAGGGTAGGGATTGACATTGTTGGTCCCATGGATCCCCAAACAGCCTCTGGGCACAGGTTTATCCTGGTGGTAGTGGATCATGCCACCAGGTACCCAGAAGCTATTCCCCTCAGGACCACTACAGCACCTGTGGTGGCAAGGGCCCTCCTGGGAATTTTCTCAAGAGTGGGCTTTCCTAAGGAGGTAGTCTCAGACAGGGGTGCTAACTTCATGTCTGGGTACTTAAAAGCAATGTGGAAGGAGTGTGGAGTGACTTATAAGTTCACCACACCCTATCACCCACAATGCAATGGTTTAGTTGAGAGATTCAACAAAACCTTGAAGGGCATGATTAAAGGGCTCCCAGAAAAGCTTAGGCGTAGATGGGACATACTCTTGCCCTGCCTTTTATTCGCATATAGGGAGGTGCCTCAGAAGGGGGTTGGTTACAGCCCTTTTGAACTTCTGTTTGGCCACCCTGTGAGGGGTCCACTGTGCTTGGTGAAGGAAGGATGGGAGTTACCTCTCAAGCCCCCAAAGCAAGATATAGTGGACTATGTACTTGGTCTCCGCTCCAGGATGGCTGAGTATATGAAAAAGGCAACCAAAAACCTTGAGGCTAGCCAGGAACTTCAAAAGGCCTGGCATGACCAAAAGGCTGTTCTGACTGTTTACCAGCCAGGACAGAAGGTGTGGGTGTTGGAGCCAGTGGCCCCAGCAGCTCTCCAAGATAAATGGAGTGGACCCCACACTATTGTTGAGCAGAAGGGTGAGGTCACTTACTTAGTAGACCTAGGAACACCCAGGAGTCCCCACAGGGTTCTCCATGTCAACAGGTTAAAACCATATGTGGACAGGGCAGACATGGGCTTGCTCATGGCTACTGATGAAGGGCAGGAGGAAGAGAGTGACCCACTCCCTGACCTGCTCTCATAGAACCCTGACGATGGGTCAGTTGATGGTGTAGCCTTGGCAGGCAGCCTCACTACCCAGCAACAAACTGATTTCAGGCAAGTCCTCAATCAGTTTAGACATATGTTTTCACTGACACCCAGTCAGACCACCTGGTGCACTCATGAAGTGGACACTGGGGACAGTCTGCCTATTAAAAACAAGATTTATAGGCAACCTGACCATGTCAGGGACTGTCTCAGGACTGAAGTCCAGAAAATGTTGGAATTGGGAGTTATTGAACCCTCAGATAGCCCTTGGGCTAGTCCAGTGGTCCTTGTGCCAAAACCTCACACCAGTGGTGGAAAAAGAGAGATGAGGTTTTGTGTGGACTACAGGGGTCTCAATGCAGTCACTAGGACTGATGCCCATCCAATACCCAGGGCAGATGAGCTCATAGATACTTTGGCCTCTGCCAAATATCTCAGCACATTTGACCTAACAGCTGGCTACTGGCAGATCAGACTAGCTGATACTGCAAAGCCCAAAACAGCATTCTCAACCCCTAGTGGGCATTATCAATTTGTGGTAATGCCCTTTGGTCTGAAGAATGCACCTGCCACTTTCCAGAGGTTGGTGAATACAGTTCTCACAGGTCTGGAAGCCTATAGTGCAGCATATCTAGATGATATTGCTGTCTTTAGCTCCACCTGGGAGGATCACCTGGTCCACCTCAGGAATGTTTTACAGGCCCTGCAAAAGGCAGGCCTGACTATCAAGGCCACTAAGTGCCAGATAGGGCAGAGTCAGGTTGTGTACCTGGGCCACCTTGTGGGTGGAGGCCAGGTTCAACCTTTGCAGAGCAAGATCCAGACTATCATGGACTGGACTGCTCCCACTACCCAGACTCAGGTGAGAGCCTTCTTAGGCCTGACTGGGTACTATAGGAGATTTGTCAAGGGGTATGGATCAATAGTGACACCCCTGAATGACTTAACTTCTAAGAAAATGCCCAAAAAGGTTCAGTGGACAGTTAGCTGTCAAAAGGCATTTGATGACCTGAAGCAGGCCATGTGCACTGCTCCCATTCTACAGAGTCCTGATTACTCCAAGAAGTTCATTGTTCAAACTGATGCATCTGAATTGGGGGTAGGGGCTGTACTGTCACAATTGAATGAAGAAGGTCAGGATCAGCCAGTAGCTTTTATTAGCAGAAGGCTGACCCCTAGAGAGAAACGTTGGTCAGCCATAGAGAGGGAGGGCTTTGCTGTGGTCTGGGCTCTGAAGAAGTTGAGGCCATACTTGTTTGGTACACACTTCCTGGTTCAGACAGACCATAAGCCCCTCTTATGGCTAAAACAAATGAAGGGTGAAAACCCCAAACTGCTTAGGTGGTCCATTTCCCTACAGGGGATGGACTTTACAGTGGAACATAGACCTGGGAGTAACCATGCCAATGCAGATGGACTCTCTAGGTATTTCCACTTAGAACATGAAGACTTAACTGGGCAAGGTTAGTTTAATGTCCCTACGTTTGGGGGGTTGTGTAGGAGAGTAGGATCTGCTTCACATGGGTACCCCCACTTTTTGCTGATGCTTCACTGTTTTTCGACATTAGTCTGGCTGGGGCCCTGCTAATCAGAACCCCAGCCTAGCTGCTTCCTCTCTAAAATGGTTTCCATGTGCCTTAGGCACATCACTGATTGGGATCTGGAGTGCCCTTATAAGTCCCTAGTATATGGTATACTATGTACCAAGGGCATAGGTACCTCAGAGGCCTGCCAGGGGCTGCAGCATGTATTATGCCACCCCTGGAAGGCCATCCAAACTGACACCACAGGTCTGCTACTGCAGCCTGGGTAAGGTGGTGCATGCACCTCTTACTGTGATATAGGTTACCTATATCACTAAATACATACACACATATAAACCTATAAGTCACTCCTAAGGCAGGCCTTATCAATCCTAAAGGCAGAGTGCATGGTTCCTATGTGAGAGGGTGC
Organism: Calotriton arnoldi; assembly: GCA_963921515.1. Lineage (NCBI taxonomy): Eukaryota > Metazoa > Chordata > Amphibia > Caudata > Salamandridae > Calotriton > Calotriton arnoldi. The sequence goes on along the minus strand of CAWUFW010002267.1, from coordinate 2,039,617 downwards.
CCCTGCATGAGCAGGGCCCCTCTGCAGCGTTCGGAGACCATCTCTGATGCTGTTTGTAGTGCAGCCTGACCATATACTCTTAAGCGCATTATAACCTCGCGGTAAAATGCTAACTTTGGAATGGCTGCACCTAAACATGTCGTGTTTGGTGTCAAACATCTTGGAATACTACCCCCCGCCAATCCTGGCAGCGGGGGTAGCATTCCACCCTTCTAGAGGGAAAGACATGTTAACTCTGGCTAGCCCGGTAACTTCTTTCCAAAGCCCTGGCATCACAAAATGGATGCTGCTGCCACAGACACGAGTCTGGCCTCCTGCTGCTGGACGAAACTCCGGCAGGGGAGGCCTGGACAATAGGTTTCCTGTCCCAGGGAGGTGTGACCACCTCCCCAGACAGGATAATGTGTATTGGGGCTGGGCGGGAGAACTTTCGGGTGCTTTGAAGTCTTGCACTGGGGGCACATTTGGTGTCCCTGTGCATACCCCAGTTCAAACCGGATCAGGGGCTTGCAGCCCCTGCTTTGGCGCAAACTGGACAAAGGGAAAGGGGTGTAGCCACCCCTCTGCCCTGACCCACCCATAGGTGGGGCCACAGAGTAGTCCAACCCCTATCCTTAGTATAAGTATAGGAACCCAGTCCTTAGGACTTTAGATTATCCCTGGACGAAACTCTGAAACTGAATCCTGGACCTTCGATGCTCTACTCACGATTAGAGGACAGAAGAATCTCCCTTGGGGTCAAGGAGTGACTCCCCTGCTTGGCAGGCACCAAAGAAGCATCTGTCCGGTTCGCATTTCTGAAGCTCCCGTCGGACGCCGAAGTCATCGCATCACCAGAGGTAGATTCTCAGACTCCCCCGAGGCTACCCTGAGTCCCCAGCGAAGCTGAGGCCCGTGGCTATCGTGGGTGACTTGAGACCGTGACCCCTGGACTCCGAGCACATTTGCAAGTGCATCCTCTTCTGGGTCTCCCAAGAAGTCATGCTTTGGGCTCTGAGTAGCCCTAGCCTCCAGCACCACTTGCACCGAAGATCACTGGCTCCCACTCCACGAATGTCCTGTAAGCCAGATCCACGTGCGGCGTCATGAGGCTCCTTTGCGGTCGCTAGCCTGTTGGCTAGTAGCCCTTAACGAAGGCCAATCTTTTTTTAACTTGGCATTCTGGTTGCTCCAGGCCTGCCCTCACTTACCCTCGCTGGGTGAGTTCCCCAGACCTTGCTGGTCTGCACCATTGATGATCTTCCTCTGCATCGAGACTTGCCGTTGCCAAGGCTTGTTGGGTCCAATCCGGTCGCCGACACTTCAGCACTCGACAGACATCGTGTACCAGCCCGAATCCTGCTCTTGGTCACCGACAACACCTCCTGGACCTCGTGGCTGAAGAGACAAGACGACCATCAACGCACCTGAAGCACTCGACATCGGTGGGCATCTGTCCATCACCTTCCTGGTCACTGGCTAGTGACCCAGACTCTGTCCCCTCTGCTTTCAGGTTCTTCAGAACTCCGATCCACTCTTGGATCCACCCGGACACTTTTCACTTGGTCGCCAGCAGCACTTTGCAGCAGATCGCCATTCAAATCGACGACGAAACCCGACCCCGAAAGGCACCTATGCACCCGGCTTCCCTGGGTGAGGTAACATGAGTACTCCGGTGCTCCCGTGGGTAGAGACTCGTCAAAGTCCTAGATCTCAAAGGGTTTGGTCCAAGTCCTCTTTTAAGTGTCCCTTTTCTCTAATTTCCCGATCACGACTTTCTCCATAGAAGTCAACGGCGTATCGCGGTTGTGTATTTACACTGCACGCGTCTCCCGTGGGTCCCCTGTGTCACTACCTTGGGTGGTTCCTTGGGGTCCAAGCACTTCTAGAGGCTCTAGGCCTAGTGTCTAGTTCAGTCGTGGTTCTTATACCACTTTATTGGTATATGGTTTGGTACGCCCCTAGGGCCCAAACGTGTATTTGTGCTATTACTGTGTTTAAATAACTTCTAACTTATGTACTTCGAACTCTAGCCTCATAAAGAGACTAGAGGGGTGTGTTTAGCAATAAATACATATATTTTGAATATATACCTGGCGTGGTGCTCTTTCATTTGGTCACTCAAGAGATTATAGACTGGTAAAACAAGCTGCTTTACATTCCTTCAAGACTTAGCCTGAAGGCTGCTCTCCATAGCTACCACTAGGATAGCTTTCAATAAGGTTGTCTTTAACCTATCTCCAATAAGGGGTTGTTTGGACTGGTGCAAGGTGCCCACTATAATTAGTGGACAGCATATACCAGGCCAACTTCTCACAACTAGGCACCAGGGATTTTTTTTTTATGATGTAGGGGTGGGGGCTGCCCAGCATGGGCATGCCAATGCCCCCACCCCAAAAACAATTACCACAGACTTTCTGCCCGAAATCGGTCCCAGGATGCTTGTTTCCGGTCCAGGGAAGACATGGCTTGACAGTTCGGGCTGGGCTGTTCCCATGAGGCACAGAGTCAAGGCTAATTTGCATATAGCTGTGTCTGAACTGGGGTGGCAAAGTGAGCTAAAGAACGATGATGGATTCAACCCAGATCTGTGACTCGGGGTGAGTGTCTGAAAAGTTTCAGCGCTCCGTCCATCATCTCCTTGTGTTTGCTTTGTTCGCCCTAAGTTGGCAGGGTATGCCCAGACGTGGGTCCCTTGCTCACTTTGCCACTGGATTCAAGCTAGCCTGGCTGATGAGGGCTGTTAGCCCAAAATCGGTCCCAGGGTGCTTGTTTCCGGTCCAGGGAAGACATGGCTTGGCAGTTCGGGCTGGACTGTTCCCATGAGGCACAGGGTCAAGGCTGATTCGCATATAGCTGTGTCTGAACTGGGGTGGCAAAGTGAGCTAAAGAACGATGATGGATTCAACCCAGATATGTGACTGGGGTGAGTGTCTGAAAAGTTTCAGCGCTCCGTCCATCATCTCCTTGTGTTTGCTTTGTTCGCCCTAAGTTGGCAGGGTACGCCCAGACGTGGATCCCTTGCTCACTTTGCCACTGGATTCAAGCTAGCCTGGCTGATGAGGGCTGTTAGCCCGAAACCGGTCCCAGGATGCTTGTTTCCGGTCCAGGGAAGACATGGCTTGGCAGTTCGGGCTGGACTGTTCCCAAGAGGCACAGGGTCAAGGCTGAATTGCATATAGCTGTGTCTGAACTGGGGTGGCAAAGTGAGCTAAAGAAGGATGATGGATTCAACCCAGATCTGTGACTGGTGGTGAGTGTCTGAAAAGTTTCAGCACTCCGTCCATCATCTCCTTGTGTTTGCTTTGTTCGCCCTAAGTTGTCAGGGTACGCCCAGACGTGGGTCCCTTGCTCACTTTACCACTGGATTCAAGCTAGCCTGGCTGATGAGGGCTGTTAGCCCGAAACCAGTCCCAGGATGCTTGTTTCCGGTCCAGGGAATACATGGCTTGGCAGTTCGGGCTGGACTGTTCCCATGAGGCACAGGGTCAAGGCTGATTTGCATATAGCTGTGTCTGAACTGGGGTGGCAAAGTTAGCTAAAGAATGATGATGGATTCAACCCAGATCTGTGACTGGGGGTGAGTGTCTGAAAAGTTTCAGCGCTCCGTCCATCATCTCCTTGTGTTTGCTTTGTTCGCCCTAAGTTGGCAGGGTATGCCCAGAAGTGGGTCCCTTGCTCACTTTGCCACTGAATTCAAGCTAGCCTGGCTGATGAGGGCTGTTAGCCCGGAACCGGTCCCAGGATCCTTGTTTCGGGTCCAGGGAAGACATGGCTTGGCAGTTCAGGCTGGACTGTTCCCATGAGGCACAGGGTCAAGGCTGATTTGCATATAGCTGTGTCTGAACTGGGGTGGCAAAGTGAGCTAAAGAACGATGATGGATTCAACCCAGATCTGTGACTGGGGGTGAGTGTCTGAAAAGTTTCAGCGCTCCGTCCATCATCTCCTTGTGTTTGCTTTGTTCACCCTAAGTTGGCAGGGTATGCCCAGACGTGGATCCCTTGCTCACTTTGCCACTGGATTCAAGTTAGCCTGGCTGATGAGGGCTGTTAGCCCGAAACCGGTCCCAGGATGCTTGTTTCCGGTCCAGGGAAGACATGGCTTGGCAGTTCGGGCTGGACTGTTCCCATGAGGCACAGGGTCAAGGCTGAATTGCATATAGCTGTGTCTGAACTGGGGTGGCAAAGTGAGATAAAGAACGATGATGGATTCAACCAAGATCTATGACTGGGGGTGAGTGTCTGAAAAGTTTCAGCGCTCCGTCCATCATCTCCTTGTGTTTGCTTTTTTACCTGTGGACTTTGGGCCCTAGCGCAGCCGGCACATAGGGAAACCTAGCAAACCTGTACATTTTTGAAAACTAGACACCCAGGGGAATCCAGGATGGGGTGACTTTTGTGCCTCTCACCCGTTCTGTTACCCAGAATCCCTTGCAAACCTCAAACTTAGTTAAAAAAAAAACATTTTCCTCACATTTCTGTGATGGAAAGTTCTGGAATCTGCGTGGATCCACAAAATTCCACCCACCCCGCATTCCCCAAAGTCTTCCAAGACAAATGGTACCTCATTTGTGTGGGTAGGCCTAGTGTCCGCGACAGGAAATGGCCCAAAACGCAACGTGGACACACCACATTTTCACAGTGAAAACGGACCCTTTTTTTGCAAAGTGCCTAGCTGTAGATTTTGTACCCTAGCTCTGCCGGCACATAGGGAAACCTAGCAAACCTATACATTTCTGAAAACTAGACACCAAGGGGAATCCAGGATTGGGTGACTTGTCTGGCTCTCACCAGGTTCTGTTACCCAGAATCCCTTGCAAACCTCAAACTTTGTAAAAAAAAAAAACACATTTTCCTCACATTTCTGTGGTGGAAAGTTGTGGAATCTGTGTGGATCCACAAAATTCCACCCACCCCGCATTCCCCAAAGTCTTCCGAGAAAAATTGTACCTCACTTGTGTGGGTTGGTCAAGTACCCACGACAGGCAAGGGCCCTATGAGGCGACATCAAAATTACCTATCACAAAACAACCTGGTTTTGCAAGTGGGGTCCCATGAGTTTTTGGCCCCTGGCTCGGCGGCCATCAAGGGAAACCTACCTAACCCACACATTTCTGAAAACTAGACACCCGGGGGAGTCCAGCAAGGTATGGCTTGCATGGGTCCCCCAATATTTCCCTACCCAGAATCCCCTGCAAACCTCAAATTTAGCTGAAAAAATCACTTTTTTCTCAAAGTTCTATGTGGGAAAGTTCTGGAATCTGCGTGGATCCACAAATTTCCTACCACTCGCGTTTCCTCAGGTCTCCCGATAAAAATGGTACCTCACTCGCGTGGGTGGGTCAAGTACCTGCGACAGACAAGGGCCCAAAACCTATTGAGGCGGCATCAAAATTACCTATCACAAAACAACCTGGTTTTGCAAGGGGGGTCCCATGAGTTTTTGGCCCCGCTCGGCGGTCATCTAGGGAAACCAACCAAACCCACACATTTCTGAAAACTAGACACCCGGGGGAGTCCAGCAAGGTATGGCTTGCGTGGGTCCCCCAACATTTCCCTACCCAGAATACCCTGCAAACCTCAAATTTTGTTGAAAAAAATCAATTGTTTCTCACATTTCTGTGTGAGAAAGTTGTAGGATCACCGGGCTGACACATATTTCCTACATCCAAAAGTTCACCCAGGTCTCCCGATAAAAATGGTACCTCACATGTGTGGGTAGGCATAGTGGCTGCAACAGGAAATGGCCCAAATCGTACTGTGGAGACTGCAAATTTACCTATAACAAAACTACCTGGTTTTGGGGGGGCCACCTGTTTTTTTGGCCCTGGGCTCGCCGCCATCTAGGGAAACCTACCAAACCCACACATTTCTGAACACTAGACACCCTGGGGAGTCCAATGAGGTATGACTTGCATGGATCCTTCAACGTTTCCCTACCCAGAATGCCCTGCAAACCTTAAATTTAGCTGAAAAAAACACATTTCCACATATGTTTGTGTGGAATCACCGTGCCTGCACAAATGTCCTACCCCACAGCATTCTCCTTAGTGTCCCGAGTAAAATGATACCTCACTTGTGTGGGTGTCCAATGCAGAATTGGCTAAAAACGTATTTAAAAAAAATGTAGCGCTTAGAATTCTCTGTGCTATACCCTAAATCCCTATGTTATGGGCTCTTCCCAGTCACAGGCCCTTGCCCCACCCACACAAGTGAGGTATCATTTTACTCGGGAGACTGAGAGGAACGCTGTGGGGTAGGAAATTTGGGCCGGCACAGTGATTCCATCCAAAAATATGTGGAAACTGTAGTTTTTTCAGCTAAATTTGAGGTTTGCAGGGCATTCTGGGTAGGGAAACGTTGGGGGATCCACGCAAGCCATACCTCGCTGGACTCCCCCGGGTGCCTAGTTTTCAGAAATGTGTGGGTTTGGTAGTTTCCCAAGATGGCCGCCGAGCCCGGGGCCAAAAACCTAGGTGACCCCCCTTGCAAAACCAGGTTGTTTTGTGATAGGTAATTTTGATGTCTCCTCAATACGTTTTGGGCCCCTGCCTGTCGCGGGTACTTGACCCACCCACGCGAGTGAGGTATAATTTTTATCTGGAGACCTGGGGGAACGCTGGGTGGTAGGAAATTTGTGGATCCACGTAGATTCCAGAACTTTCTCAGACAGAAATTTGAGAAAAAAGTCATTTTTTCAGCAAAATGTGAGGTTTGCAGGGGATTCTGGGTAGGAAAATGATGGGGGACCCACACAAGCCATACCTTGCTGGCCTCCACGGTTTGTCTAGTTTTCAGAAATGTGTAGGTTTGGTAGTTTTCCCTAGATGGCTGCTGACCCCGGGACCAAAAACGTAGATGCCCCCTATGTATCCGAAAATGACCTGGTTTTCTAAGGGGGGTCACATGAGTTTTTGGCCCCGGGCTCGGCGGCCATCAAGGGAAACCTACCTAACCCACACATTTCTGAAAACTAGACACCCGGGGGAGTCCAGCAAGGTATGGCTTGTGTGGGTCCCCCAACATTTCCCTACCCAGAATCCCCTGCAAACCTCAAATTTAGCTGAAATAAATCCCTTTTTTCTCAAAGTTCTATGTGGGAAAGTTCTGGAATCTGCGTGGATCCGCAAATTTCCTACCACCCAGCATTTCCTCAGGTCTACCGATAAAAATGGTACCTCACTCGCGTGGGTGGGTCAAGTACCTGCGACAGACAAGGGCCCAAAACCTATTGAGGCGTCATCAAAATTACCTATCACAAAACAACCTGGTTTTGCAAAGGGGGTCCCATGAGTTTTTGGCCCCGGGCTCGGCGGTCATCTAGGGAAACCAACCAAACCCACACATTTCTGAAAACTAGACACCCGGGGGAGTCCAGCAAGGTATGGCTTGCGTGGGTCCCCCAACATTTCCCTACCCAGAATACCCTGCAAACCTCAAATTATGTTGAAAAAAATCAATTGTTTCTCACATTTCTGTGTGAGAAAGTTGTAGGATCACCGGGCTGACACATATTTCCTACATCCAAGCGTTCACCCAGGTCTCCCGATAAAAATGGTACCTCACATGTGTGGGTAGGCATAGTGGCTGCAACAGGAAATGGCCCAAATCATACTGTGGAGACTGCAAAATTACCTATAACAAAACTACCTGGTTTTGGGGGGGCCACCTGGTTTTTTGGCCCTGGGCTCACCGCCATCTAGGGAAACCTACCAAACCCACACATTTCTGAACACTAGACACCCTGGGGAGTCCAATGAGGTATGACTTGCGTGGATCCTCCAACGTTTCCCTACCCAGAATGCCCTGCAAACCTTACATTTAGCTGAAGAAAACACATTTCCACATATGTTTGTGTGGAATCACCGTGCCTGCACAAATGTCCTACCCCACAGCATTCTCCTTAGTGTCCCGAGTAAAATGATACCTCACTTGTGTGGGTGTCCAATGCAGAATTGGCTAAAAACATATTTTTAAAAAAATGTAGCGCTTAGAATTCTCTGTGCTATACCCTAAACCCCTATGTTATGGGCTCTTCCCAGTCACAGGCCCTTGCCCCACCCACACAAGTGAGGTATCATTTTACTCGGGAGACTGAGAGGAACGCTGTGGGGTAGGACATTTGGGCCGGCACAGTGATTCCACCCAAAAATATGTGGAAACTGTAGTTTTTTCAGCTAAATTTGAGGTTTGCAGGGCATTCTGGGTAGGGAAACGTTGGGGGATCCACGCAAGCCATACCTCGCTGGACTCCCCTGGGTGCCTAGTTTTCAGAAATGTGTGGGTTTGGTAGTTTCCCAAGATGGCCGCCGAGCCTGGGGCCAAAAACCTAGGTGACCAGTGTTCCAGCCTGCGACCCCGGGGGGTGGCGCACCGGAAATACCACGGAGGTGCCCCGCTGGACGTGACCCCCACTGGCCGGGACGAGACGGCTCTGAAGACTCTCCCGCACAGAAAAGCATGAGCGGGCAGAGCATGGTCGCGGATCCATGGTGGGACTGACTGTCGGCCAACTGTGGTGACTGTTGCGCCAGAAACACTGGTAAGGACCGCTCTGGTGGTGTGTGGTGAGCGCGGGGCATGCGCATGAGGCGCTGAAGCCAGCCAGCAATCACCTTCACTGCATTGTGGGGCAATATTCTCGGCCGGGGTCTAGCCCGGCGGCGTAGAGCTGCTGCCTCTAGGATCTGGAGCCCGGAGACACGTTGTGTGACTGCCCCTTAAGAGGGCCTGTGGGCTCTATCTGCCCTCCCTGCTGCACCTGTGGACCTGGCTGGGTCGGTCCACCCGATACAGCAAAAATCTGCCGCCGATGGCGTTGTAGTGGGTGAATGCCCCATACCACATACTGTGCCACCTCCCCTACGACGGCGCCAACGCACTAGCTAGTGGGTAGGAAACCCGACAGGCTGCGTGCACTGCAGGGTTGCACAGGCAGGCGGTGGTGAGTACTGCCAGCTGGCGATTCACACCTGGATCTCAACACTACAAAATACGGCACAATGGGAGGTCGTGGCCAACGCGCGACTCAGCAAAACAAACTCGACAAATATGCTTTTTCCAGGCCCGTTCAGGACCCGCAGGACCACACTGCCGCTGAAGTCACAGATAAAGGGCCCGCGACTGGAAAGGAAATCACGTTGCAAGACATCATGGCAACGCTAAACAAAGTGCACACATCCTTGGAGTCCCGCATTGACATTATAGCTACTGAACTTTCATTAATCCGCGCGGACTTCAGGAAACTCAGTTTGCGGGTGACAGACGTAGAAACGACAACAACTGCTTTGCTCTTGTTTATTGGAAGGTAGTTGCTATTGGTGGTGGCACGATTTACGCGGCCTTTGTAGATCTTAAGACCGCGTTCGATTTAGTTCCCCGTGCCAAAATGTGGAGTGTATTTCAGGCTCTGGGGATGCCCTACGAATTACTAAGTATCCTGGTTAAATTGCATGAAACCAACTATGCACAGGTTCGTTGGGGGAAGCAGGGGAATGTCACCGAAAGGTTTCCGGTAACTAAGGGGGTCCGACAAGGGTGTGTACTGGCCCCAACCCTGTTTTCACTCTTCATTAATAGGGTGGTCCAATACTTTACATCCCATTCCACTGATGCTCCAATGCTGGCAGGAATGAAGATACCGCTGCTCATGTTCGCGGACGATACCCTGCTACTTTCCAGAACCCAGAAGGGGTTGCAAGTGGCACTGGAGCGTTTTTTTTTTTTTTGTCGCGAGCATGAGCTAGTGGTTAATGTGGACAAAACGAAGTTCATGGTTTTCCATAGGTCAAAGGCCGTGAGGGGGAGGGTGTACATGGATAATGCCCCCTTGGAGCAGACCGACACCTTCACCTATTTAGGGTTAACTCTGGGTAAGAAACTTAGCTGGAAATCCCAGATTGACCTGCTGACACTTAAGCATTCCCAACTCGTAGGTGCATTGCTTAAAGAGCATAGGCTCTCTAAGACCAAGCCCTTAGCCCCTGCGTTAAAGATATACAACCATAAAATAGGTTCATCATTGTTGTATGGGGCGGAATTATGGGGTTTTAATGATTTAACATCTTTGGCTGTCGCCCAAAACAAATTTGTGAGAGCTCTGACTGGCCTACCGCAGTCTACTCCATTGCGGCCTTTATATTTGGATCTGGGCTGTAATAAAATAGCGGACCAGGCACGGTTTCGACCGGTAGCATTCTGGAGAAGGCTCTGGACTACTCCGGAGCTTACTCCGTACGCTCAAGCTTTCTCTGATGTTAGGTCGTTGGGTTGTACAAATAAAATCCCTTGGATAAGGAATCTAAAAATTATACTGTTTAGTATGGGGCTGAGTAAACTGTGGGAGGATCCAGCCGCTGCTATCTTCCCTGTGAAAAAGGATTTGAAAGCCGCTTATTGGAGCATGGTTAGATTGCAGCAACTGACACATCACCAATGTAGCTCCTTGACTCGGGTTTTTAATAAACACAAATTTGAGCCAAAACTCGAAACTTACTGGGACATTATTACTAGACCTAATGATAGGAAGCTGTATCATCAGTTTAGGGTGGGTTCTCTTCCCGTTAAAGAGTTCACCAGTAGTTGGCACCCCCTCGGATGACAAATGTCCCTTTTGTCCAGCCGAGATAGAGTCACTAGCTCACATTTTCTTTGTATGCCCTGCCTATAGGTCACCTAGGCACAAATGGTTGAAACCCATTTGTAAGAATATGGGCATCAGAGTAGCTATGGAGGCCTTAAGGATTCTGAAAACTAACACAGAGGATCCTATTATTATAGCAGTGGCCAAATTCTTGAGCTGGCTGTGGGTCATTCGAGAAAACAAGATGAGGGATTGTTAATATGGCTATTTATAATAAATTATTAATAATTTGTCACAGTTTTAGCACATTATGTATCATGTTTATATCTGTCATTGTTTTTATGCCACGTGTTCCCCTGTGATTTTTAGCTATTTATATGATATAAGATCAGTTTTTTAGACAATCTGATATAATGTTACTATATGTACCTTTTTTCCTTTTTTTTTTATTTCTTTTTTTGGTCATTTTAACTGTTTTTATGGGAACATTAGATAATGTGGTATAGAGTCAGTTTGTATGTTTTGCTGATGTATGTCGTCTTTTATGATTCTCGACAATCGAAATAAAGACATAATTAATCGTTAATCGCTTTGAGTGTAGACACTGCCGCTCTGAAAAAACAAGTGGGACATCTGGAAACAGAAGCTAAGTCCATGGCAGCGAAACTGGACGATTATTAAGGCCGCTCCCGCCGCAATAACGTACGAATCGTGGGAGTGCCCGAGGGAACAGGAGGCCCTGCAGTGGACCTCTTTGTGGAAGACTTGATTAAGAACCACCTGCAGCCCAAAGGACTCTCCAACTATTTCTCGGTCGAACGGGCTCACCGCGTCCCCGGGGGCAGGCCGGGTGCACCCCCTCGACCCATTCTGGCACGCATCTTCAACTTTCTTGACCGAGACCTTATCCTCCAGACAGCGAGGGCGGCCCCTCCAATACGATATCAGCAAAGCACGATCTCCTTCTTTACGGATTACATGGCGGCAGTGGCTAAGCAAGGGCGGAGCTTCATCGCCATAAAACAGGAACTCAGACATCGTGAACTGAAATATTTGATGATGTTCCCCGCGAAGTTGAGAGTTGAGGCTGACGGGAAGACGTGGTTCTTCTCCACTCCGGAGGAAGCACAGGACTGGCTCGAAGGATGGCGTCAGGTCTCACATCGCGGAAAACCAGGACGAAACCCTAGCCACACTGCGAGGGGGCCGACCTCTTCAGATATGGAGGGCACATCGGCCGCGACCGCAGTCCAGGGGAAAGAGAACTGACTAGAACCATGGACTGTTTCCTCTCTAATGTCTGACAAACAGTAACCCGCTTCGCAATGGTAATGCATCACTTGGTGGCGAATCACGAGTAACCCTGGGCGTAGTTCGCGTAGTAGCGCTACGCGTAGCTACGCGAAGTGCACTTCGCACTACGCGAGCTACGCGTAGCTACGCGAACTGCGTAGTGCACTGTGCAAAATGCTGTTCGCACTGATTGCACAGTGCCGGATGCTTGTCCGCACTGTGCAATCAGTGCAAACCGCATCTTGCACAGTGCAAGCGGTCGCTTTCTGCCGCTCGAGTAGATTTCTACTCAAGCGGCAGCTTTCTCAACGCGGACTGGTAATTTCTCATCGCGAGCGGTCGCGAGCTTACGCGACCACTCGCAATGAGAAACTTGACCTCCCCGCGTTGAGAATCTCGCTGGGAGGTTTATTTTCCACGCTCGCAATCGGCAACTTGATGTTGCTGATCGCGAACGAGGAAAAAGTCTCGCCGGGATGTCATTTTGCTTGCTCGCGGTCGCCAACTTGACGTTGAGGACCACGAGCAAGCAAAAAATGACCGCTACGCGTGTTTGCACTGTGCTACGTGCAATTCGCGTAGTGCGAAGTAGCGCAAACTTCGCAAAGTACGCGAGCGTAGCGTAGTACTTCACCCAGGGTTAATCACGAGGCTACGCTGTGGATGCCTACAAACACCAAAGTTATGGTAGACTGCGACGGACACCGCATGGACACTCGCTGCCATAGTGCTACCTTCTACAAAGAGTCCTCAATGGCTGATGAACACTGCTCTGCATATATCAGGGGCACACAGGCCTCTGGTAATGATCTCCTCTGTAATCCTGCAATGGTGTGCATGTTTGTACGGGGGCCCCGGAGGGGGGGATGAAGGAGCTCTCTCCCCCTACGAAGGTACCAGGTAATGGGAAATAGGCACTCTGCAAAGTTGGGGTGGCGGGTAGTTCTCAAACCGTCATGCAGGGAGGCAGGGAGGGGGAGGGAAAGAGGGTTAAGTTGATAAATCTTCATTTCATTGTTATTTTTGTGTTGCTATGTTTTGTGGTACACCAAGGGTCCACCCCATTTGCTCCTATATTTCCGTACGAAAGTCCAGATCTCATCGCATACATCTACACCACCCATGGCACTGCCCCTTGATTCCACCGCTCCGGCAACAACACGCACACAGCACCTGCCTCTAATATCCTGGAACGTAAACGGTCTCTGGGATAAGCTGAAGAGGGGGCTAGTCCTACAATATCTCAAACGCAAAGCACCAGCAATAGCACTACTACAAGAGACCCACTTGACTGGGACGACTTGCAAGGCGCTTGACAGGTGGGGCTTCAGACTGGCGGTTCACTCAGAGTCACGTCGGGCTCACGAGGGGTAGGGATATTAATTAAAAAGCAATACCCGATTGTTATCAAACGCACATACACGGATGACCAGGGCCGATTCGCTGCACTGTCCTGTCAATGGGAGGGGCGGGTGATCAACGTAGTGTCGGTCTATATCCCCCCTGCCCTCCACTCGGCGTTCCCAGCGCTTGGCACGTTCCTACTCCAACTCCCACAGGGGGACTTAGTCATAGGAGGCGACTTTAACGCAACATTAGATGACACCCTAGACCGAACACCTCCCCGGCAGCAACACCGGACACATTCTAACCTGACAGACTTCCTAGACTCTATGGGCTTGGTGGATGTCTGGCGACTCCGCTTTCCACAACATTCTTTCTAGAATAGATCATATATTGGCGCCGGCTGGCGAGATAGGGAAGTTTGTAGATGTGACACATCTCCCACGGGGTATCTCGGACCATTTCCCTATTTCCGTTAGCTACACGTGGCACACGACAACGCAGCGTCGAGTGTTCCCTATCTACCCCAGGTATCTCAAAAACCCTAAGATTTGGAAGGGACTGACGGACACCACCAAATATTATTTTGATGAGAATACTTCCACGGTCTCCTCCCCTCTTATTTTGTGGGAGGCATATAAAACGGTGCTTCGTGGCCAGGCGATCTCACTCATAGCAAACCACAAAAATGAAAAGGCTCAGGCGGTAGTGATACTCGAACAAGAGGTGAGCGACCTGGAGAGGTCCCCTGGGCAGGACCCCTCAGACGCAAACACGCATCTCTTACTCCTCAAAAAATAGGAATATAAAGACCACTTGTGGGAGGAGGCGAAGATGCGACTATCCAAGACTCAACATACAATCTATGAAGTTGGCGACAAAGCTGGCAAACTTCTTGCCTGGCTTGACAAGCGAGACAGGGCAGATAGGTGGATTGCGGAGCTCCAGCTCCCCACGGGTGAAGTTACGCCACTCCCCCAAGCCATAACAGACCTCCTGGCGCTTTACTACGAGCGAGTATACACCTCTGCAATTAACATAACAGAAGAGGAAGCCGAGGAGTTCCTCTGTGATATCCGACTCCCGAAACTTCGAGAGGAAGAGTCTCAACAATTAGAGGCAGAGCTCTCCACGGAAGAAATATCTATAGCGATCGGAAACATCCAATCAGGGAAGGCCATGGGCCCAAATGGTATTCCTATAGAGTGGTACAAACGAAGTGCAATTGCACTTACGCCTCACCTATTAGATATGTATAACACCAGTTTAGAAAAGGGGGAACTCCCCAGAGACCAAAGAACGGCAACAATAGTAGCCATCTACAAACCCAGCAAACCCGCTCGGGAGTGTACCTTGTATCGGCCCATATCCCTGATCAATGTGAAAGACAAGATACTGGCTAAGACTCTGGCCAACAGCCTCACGCCGCACTTGTCCACGTTAATACACCCAGATCAGTCAGGGTTCATGCCAGGGAGAAACACGGCCCTAAATCTAAGGCGCCTTCACAGCGTACTAGGACGCAAATACACCATACAGGAAGATGCCATTATATTATCTCTTGACGCGCGGATGGCCTTCGACACGGTCGAATGGCCCTTCCTTTTCGCCGTCCTCACAAAGATGGGGTTTGGACCAAGATTCTGCTCTTGGGTCCGATTACTATACACCAATCCCCTAGCCCATGTGGTGGCTAATGGACATAAGTCCAATGAGTTTCCATTGAACCGAGGTACGAGGCAGGGCTGCCCGATATCGCCGCTTCTCTTCGCACTAGTGCTGGAGCCCTTGGTGGCCTGGATAAGTCAGAGTCCGGTTATTCGCTGGCTCCGCTGGACTGAGGGGTATGAAGATCGTATTTCCCTGTACGCAGATGATGTACTTCTATACATGGCCTCCCCTAGACGTTCCCTAACTGCTATACTGGACATATGTGACTCCTACGGGAGACACTCCGGCTACACGATCAATTGGAATAAATCAGTTATGTATGTTCTCAGAGGGGCACCGCCGATACTGCCTGCCGGCTGTACCATAACGGTGGCTGAGAATAGTTTTAAGTACCTGGGAATCCATGTCACCCATGACCCGGAGGTCTTCACGACGCTGAATCTTCAGGCACCCCTGAAACGGCTCCAAAGAGACACCAAACCCTGGCAATCGCTGCCACTATCACTACTAGGAAAAGCGGCTCTTTTTAAAATGATGGCGCTCCCTAGATTTCTCTACGCCCTCCAAAATACACCGTTTTTAGTCCCACAATCCTACTTCCGAGCCATAGAGGCAGAAGTCACCAAACTCCTCTGGGATAACAAACCAGCTCGCATAGCGATGTCGAAGCTGGTCAGGACCTGGTATGATGGTGGAATCGCACTCCCTAGTGTGCAGACGTACTATTGGGCGTCCCAGTTGACTGTGGTCAACCATTGGTTGCACGTCCCCCACACAGATCCGGCATACCACCTCGACAGACTGGAGCTGGGAGAAGGAGGGCTGTATCGGGCACTCTATAATAAATCCCAGGCCCTGATAGGACCAACGAAACACACACTCCAGGTATGGAACATAGTACTTAAGAGGTTGGGATGGGACAACAAAATCACACAAGCAACGCCCTTGTGGGACACGGACAGGCTAGGTAGACTGGGTAAGAGCAAGGGTTTCAAGCAATGGGACAGCATAGGAATATCAAAAGTGGGTGATCTCTGGGTACAGGGAAAGGTGATCCCCTTTGCGCAACTCCAAGACAAATACGAAATGGCGCCCACGGTACGATTCCGCTATCATCATATTAAACACGCCCTGGAGGCGGCGATCCCTCCTGACACCAGTCTCCCCGAGGCCTCGCCTCTAGAGGACAGATTATTGACAGACCACATGGACACAAAGGCCATATCTATGACATATCGTAAAATCGTCAATAACCTACCCGATCCCATGCAAAAGCTCCGAGATAAATGGCGGGAGGAGTTGGGGGACTTAGATGATACCGACTGGCAGGAGGCTTTAGCATCCCCTAGAGAAGTTGCGATCACATCCAAATTGCGCCTTGTGCAGCTGAATTTACTACACTAGGACTACCCTCTATAAGATAGGAAAAACCGATAACCAACTCTGCCTGCGACAATGTGGGGCGCCTGGTACTTTTTTTCATACAATTTGGGACTGTCCCGCAATAGCATTATATTGGAAAACAGTCATGTCCATCATTACGAGAGTGAGCGGGAGCCCAGTCCCACCAGAGCCCAAACGCTGCCTTCTTAATATCTGGGAGGAGACGGACCTTAATTCTACGGCACAGACTTGGGCAACGCTGGGAATGATGCTGGCCAAAAGAAACATTGATAAACACTGGGGAGCACTCACCACCCCCATGGTTGCGGAACGGTGTAATGATATGGATGTGTTTATGGTGGCGGAAAAAACGGTATATGTACGTTTGGGGTTGCCCCAAAAAATGGACGCGACTATGGGGTGGCTGGAACACATACAGGGGAGATATCTGCACGTTGCCAGTAATAAATCAAGAAATAGAAACTGATTAGCGGGATCTGGACACCATTGAATGTATATGCAAATATGGACTAGAAAATGCAAACGTAATATATACTTTAATGCCAATGTAAAGTGAAATGTTCTGCATTGTAGGCATTTGTACTGATATCTAAGTATATGGATGCAATAATTGTACCACTTCATGTTAATAAAAAAAAAACGGTATTAAAGTTTTATAGAAATCAATTTTAATAAACATTGCATTTGTACGAATAAAAAAAACAAAAAAAACAAAAAACCTTTTTTCAGCCGGGAAGCCTGTGTGCAGCGTCTGGCTGAGGGTCAGGTAACAGGCAATGTAATTAACTCAATGTATCTGCTTTAAGGTACATTATCTGACAATATGAATGGCACATGGATTCCTTGTTTCAAGCATTTCTGACTGTGCAAAACAAAGATCTTTTGTGATGCAGGTCATTCTAGAAGAAACGGTCGGAAATTATCAAACTTTCCCACCTTACTACGAAATGAAAAAAAGCACTTCACCCACCCAGAATAGAGTGTGACCACAGCATGAACAGGGCTGCGGTCATTAACATATTACAGCCAATGAAACGTTTTATACACTCCAGAAGTCCATTTGTCTGAGACTGAGGCAATCCCTTTCTCTGCATGGCATGTTTCCATGCAGCCTTCTTTGGAATACATTGTCTCAAAAACACACCAGGGAACGAAGTGTTGACACTCAGCATATCATGATCACAATGATTTTCACCTCAATCCTCTTTAAAAAGCAATCAACAATCACCAATGCACACTTAAATCGATGGAGTAAAAAATATAACCAGAAACTACAAATCAACGTTTCTCTGAAGTTACTCTGTAAAGAAACAATTGTGTGGAACTTGGCCAAGCATTCAAAAGCTTATCGCTGGTGCACCATAGAACAAACAATTCACCCACAAATTCTTTCCTCTGCTTTGTCATCCATAACATACTTACAGTTATAACACACATTATGCAGGTTATAACCCAGACTAAATGGTCTCCATGTACCACCTTAACGTGCTTACTACACATCACACATTGTGGCACAAATATATCGCAGCTGTCAGACCTGGCTTCCTTGGCGTTGTTTTCCCCTGTCTTTTTTGCCTCTGTATTTTTGCTGTGTGGTGGATTTCGATTTTGCTGATCTAGATGGTTTGGGCCCTTTGCCACCGCTGAACAGTGCCAAAGTGCAAGTGCTCCCTTTGTAAATTGTGAATATGGATTGGTGTTTCCATGATTGGTTGTTTGACTTACTACTACGTCCCTAGTACAGTGCACTGTGTGTGCCCAGGGCCTGTAAGTCAAATGCCGCTTGTGGGCCTGTAGCACTGATTGTGCCACCCACTCAAGCAGCCTTTCAAAGGAGTCTTAGACCTGCAACTGCAGTGTCTGCACGCAGTCTCTACTGCCATGTCGACCTGGCAAGTGCGCCCACTTGCCAGGCCCTAACCTTCCCTTTTATTACATGTGAGTCACTCCTAAGGTAGGCCCAACGAACCCTGTGAGCAGGGTGCAGTGTATGTGAAAGAAAGGACATATACTGGTGTGTGTGACATGTCCTGATAGTGAAATTGAGTGTATTTAGTTTTTGTCTATTGAAAGGCTATCTGTCCCATAGTATAGCAGGGGAGTTTATTTATAACATCTTATAAGTATAACTTTCCATTGGGACAAGATGGAATGTTGGAGTTTAGTATGCCTGACAGCCAGTGTGGGGGTTGGGGTGTGCCCTACCTTTCCTGGACAAGTCAGGGCTGGGCTGAATAGACCTGGGCTGCATTTAGAGAAGGGGGAGGAGATTTCCTTGCACCTGAATGGGCCTGGTCTGCCTTACACAATGCTGTCTCCACCTCATGCCGTCAAGCTGGACCAGAGAGGACATAACTGGTTTTGACTGAGCACAGAGCCTCTCTGCCACAAGAGAACAAAGAGAAATGAAATATAAATATTAGGGCCCAAACCCCAGAACTTTAGATTACTTCTGGACTCAAGAGGAATCTCTGACAAGGAGAAGAGCTGGGAAAGCTGAAGGAAAAGTACTGCCCCTTTGCTGTGTGCTGTCTGGGGTGGGTCTGCAGTGGTTGTTTTTTCCAAGGAGAGGACAAAGACTTTTCTGTGTGCTGTGTATCCTGCTTGAAGAAGATCTCCAAGGGCTTGAAGTAGAGTTTGCCTCCTGTTCTGAAGCCTCAGGGACACAAAGACTTCATCACCAGCTCTCCTGAATTCACTTGCTGGGAGTTGTGTCCTGTCAAGAGGTGCCTGTTCTTGTGTTTTAGCCTCTGGAGGTTGTTACTGCTGCTGGGATCTGGAAAAGAGACGCAACTAAAGAAGTGTGACTCATCCGCACCCGTTTCTGACACATCGCAGCCATTCCACTGATGAAACTGACGCAGCGCCTGTCCACGGCTGCAGTAGTTGCCGCACAGCGAGTCTCGTGCACTCATATCCAAAGTCTGAGATCACTTCACCAACTCTGAGGCAGGCCCTGCGGTGCGACTGCAAGAAGAGATGCATCGTGGGACCACGGCTGGAGAGATCAACGCAGCGCAGTTGCTGCCACATCGAGAACCGACGCATCCCTAAATCCCAATGCATCGCACTGGTGCGCCAAGTCTACATCAACGCCGGGGCCGTAGTAAGGAACTGACACATCACCTCCACTGTGTGGCAGTAAGGAACCAATGCATCACCTCCCCTGGAGTAAGGATACAACGTATCACCTTCCCTGGACGTAAGGAACCTATGAATCACCTTCCCTGTTTCTGTTTTTGACACATCCAAGGTACTTTGTGTTGAAATGGTCACATCTATAGTTTGCTATGGACAGAACTGTTTTTACCTTCTAAAAGTCATATTTTGATTATTGTATATTGCATTTTTGTTGTTTTGGTCTTGTTTGGTTTAGATGAAGATTAATTATTTTTCTAAACTGGTTTAGTGTCCATTTGTAGTGTTTTCACTGTATTACTGTATGTGTGCACAAATCCTTTACACACTGCCTCTGAGATACGCCTGTTTGCTCGTGCCAAGCTACCAAGGGGGAGCAGGGGTTGCCTAAGGACGTAACTCCCTTACCCTGTCTAGAAGCAAGGCTCTCTACTTGGACAAAGGTGCAAACGATTGCCAACTATATGTCATTCTCAATAGACAATTCTTCTGAACATTTTCTAGTAAGGCTGCACCCACGTGTCAAACTGTAGTATCTATCTTTATCATCCTTAGAAACTCTCCATCAGCTTTAGTTGCATTGAATCCACCGACTCACAGAAAGCACGGTCCAACTCCTATTTTTAAAGCTGGAATCAGACAATCCCCATTCACTTATTCTCTTTCTGTTTCCTTAAGCTGACCCTTCTTCAGTAATACAATCCACCATAACATTTGTTCTTGGCACTTATAAAAAAAATGCAAACCTGGAATTAACTTGTATAAAACTAATTTCTATACTATGGAGACTGGCAATGGACAATTGTCTGTTTTTTTCCATTGAGGATGTAATTTAAAGGCGATGGTATGCGGGTTCCTCAATAAAGATATTTAACATCTCAAACATCAACCTACACCCCAATACGATCAGTTCTCTAGTACTAGTATTGTGTGTGGCATATTGTATATGATGCAAACCTCAATGCAAATTCTTGGGCACTTAATATTTTTTTTTTACTGCAACCTGTGCACAAAGAATTCTCAAGGCCATAGAAACAGACAATGAGTGGCAAAAATGGATGGTTAGGGTGTGGAAATCCAAGATTTTAATGCTTTACCTATCTTATTCCAAAAGTAATGTGCGTGGTCATTAAGAGCCTTACCTGAGCCTTCTTTATCTAAGGGATTCCCCGGTGCATAGTGTTATTCGTGCACAGCAGTACGTTAGAATGACAGATTGTGCATTTACATAAAAGGAATGCATGACAGGTCTGCAATATAGTTCTTTGAAGCAGACATACATTTGTGTCATATGCGTTCATGAACGAGGAGCCCAAGCAAGAGAGCTACAGCAGGGCCAAAGTGATACCTCTTCTTTAGGTTTATCAAAAAACAGTATCTACAGTTTTGGATTAACTTCCACCTCTGCATTAGGATTTTACGGAGATTCCCTTAAAGTTATTAGAGTAAACCAACTTAGAGTACACAAAGATGCAGACTTTTGAAACTCTTGCGGGAATAAGTAAAAATGGAAGTAATTTTTTCAGTATACATAGATGTGAATAACAGGCCCAAGAAACTTCTTTTCTGTCGAGGGCTAACATTAGTTCGAAGTCGACCCCTACATTCTGCACAAAGGATTTGTGTCTCCAGGTATGGGGTCCATAGATATATGGACTGGTACTATCCTGTGACAAGACATTTTTGGTAGAACATTATGGGGACAGAAACCTCCTAAAATATGTGCTAGAACAGGTATAAAATGGTTCCAAAGGTGGCAACAGATCCCTGCTATTGAGAAGGAGAGAGTCTACACATATAATAGACCTAGAGACCCAATCCCTCAGGGCCTTAATAGTGAAGAAGAATTGAAAGTGTATTTGGGAATTTAAATGTTTAAAGATATAGCCTGTTCAGAAGTGATGTTGAAATGCCATTTTATACACTAATTTTATTTTATTTGCATTGCACACAGGCTGAAGTGGAAGGGACTCTCGTTGGTGGAGCAAGAGGTGGTGGGTCCAGCTGGCCATCACCATCTAACCTTCTCTCCATGCTCTGCACGGAGATCATATGATCACAGCAGATAAGGCCACTTTTCACTTCCTTATATTTCTTTTTCAAAACGTTTTTCACTTTTTATTAGTAGTATGTTATAAGTGTCATGTATACATAATAATTTGAAAAAGGATCAGTTGCTCACTAGAGATAGTTTTTTCTTTTACTATAAGTGAAGAGATGTTTGGTCTCTCCCTTACCAGAAAGTATAAAAAATTATGAGTTGCCCACTGGGGTTTTATACTTAAAAATAGATAATATATATATATATATATATATTCTCAGCTATTGCAGAGGTTTCTCTATTTTTACTGTTCATGGGAATTAACCAATATGAGTACTTGATGAAATAGAATCTACTGATGTGGAGATATTTTGCCTTTCCATTACCAGAATGTCAAGAAATGCATAAGTTGTCCCCGAGGGCTTTATTTTTTTTTCAATGTGTGCTATTTTTACATTTTTTTCTTTTAATGTGGATTAATGTTTGGGTTCACTGTTTACTGTAACTTACCAATACCAGTCGATGAAATTATGCTAAAATAAAAAAACGGGAAAATGAAATATAGTTAAAAATCGAGTATGTACATATGTTTTACATGAGTCACTTTCATGATGGGTTTCACTTGGAGAATGGGTGAAATACAGCTACACCCTTAGGAAACAAGCAAGAGAAAAGCAGAAAGAAGCAACAGAGGTGCAGAGTGAGGCAACATAAGTGCAGAAAGAGGCAAGAGAGTTGCAGAAACAGGCAAAAGAGGTGCAGAAAGAAGCAAGAGCAGTGCAGAAAGAACCAACGGAGGTGCAGAAGGAGGCAAGTGGGGTGCAGAAGGAGGCAAGAGAAGTGCAGAAAGAAGCAACAGAGGTGCAGAAGGAGGCAAGAGAACTGCAGAAAGAGTGAAGAGAGTTGCAGAAACAGGCAAGAGAGGTGCAGAAAAAGGGAACAGGAGTGCAGAAAGAGGCAAGAGAGGTGGAGAAAGAAGCAAGAGAAGGGCAGAAAGAAGCAACAGAGGTGCAGAAAGAGGCAAGAGGGGTACAGAAAGAGGCAAGAGAAGTGCAGAAAGAAGCAAGAGAGATGCAGAAGGAGGCAAGAGAAGTGCAGAAAGAGGCAAGAGAGTTGCAGAAACAGGCAAGAGAAGTGCAGAAAGAGGCAAGAGATTTGCAGAAACAGGCAAAAGAGGTACAAAAGGAGGCAAGAGGGGTGCAAACATTTGCAAGAGAGGTACAGAAAGAAGCAAGAGCAGTGCAGAAAGAAACAACAGAGGTGCAGAAGGAGGCAAGAGGGGTGCAGAAAGAAGCAAAAGAGGTGCAGAAAGAGACAAGCGGGGTACAGAAAGAGGCAAGAGAGGTGCAGAAAGAGGCAACAGGTGCACAAAGAGGGAACAGGGGTGGAGAAAGAAACAAAAGAAGTGCAGAAAGAAGGAACAGAGATGCAGAAAGAGGCAGCAGGGGTGCAGAAAGAAGGAAGAGGGGGGCAGAAAGAGGCACGGGTGATGCAGAAAGAAGCAAGAGAGGTGCAGAAAGAAGCAAGAGAAGTGCAGAAAGAAGCAACAGAGGAGCAGAAAGACGGATGAGAGGTGCAGAAACAGGGAAGAGGGGTGCAGAAAGAGGCAAGAGGGGTGCAGAAAGAGGCAAAAGGGGTGCAGAAAGAAGCAAGAGAGAAAGTCCCTCAGGAATAAAGTGGTCTTCATCCCCCAACCAGTAGTGTGCCAGGAGGCGTGTTTGCAGAGTGGTGGACAAAGGGCAGCGTGGCCTTTGAAGACCTCTTAGCAATCCCACTGTGTGGGACTTACTGGAGGTAACAGGAGGGGTAGTTGGCCCCCAAGGACAAACTTGGGGGGCCAACCACCCCTCCTATTACCTCCAGTAAGTCACACACAGCAGCATTGGTAAGTTCTCATAGCCGGACATGCCCCCTTTGCCCACCATTCTGTAAACACACTCCCTGGCACGCTCTTGGATGGGGATTGAAGTCCCTTTCACTGCTGGGGGCCTTAAGGGCCAACAAGCCTACCTGTTACCTCCAGTAAGCCCCACACAGCTGGATTGCTGAGAGTGGTCTGAGGCCACGCCCCCTTTTTAAACCACTCTGCAAACTCGCCTCTTGGCGCACTGCTGCTCGGGGATGAATTCCACTTTAGCCCTGAGGTCCTCAGGACACAAGAGGACCTCATCACCCCCCCGGGCAGTGCGCCAAGAGGTGCGTTTGCAGAGTGGTGTAAATAGGGGCATGGCCTCAGACCACCTCTCAGCAATCCCACTGTGTGGGGCTTACTGGAGGTACCTGGTGGCCTAATTGGTCCCCAGGGACCCTCAGTAGTAATGGGGATTTTAATCCCCCAACGCAGAGCGAGCCAGGAGGTGCATTTGCAGAGTTGTGCAGGGAGGGGACGGGGCCTCCGGCGAGTTGCAGTTTTTTTTTGTTAAGAAGGGGGCTGTGTGGCCCCCCTTCTCTTGAGCCTTTTGGGCCCGGGGACCCCATCTCCCAGGACCTGTTCCATTTTTTTTATTGAAAAGGAGGGGGGCGCAAGCCCCCCCTCCTGAGGCCGATTACAGCTCCGGGGGCCCCATCCCCCAGGGCTAGGCCTTTCCTTTTTTTTGATTTTTTAAAGGGGAGGGGGGCTGTGGGGCCCCCCTCCCCAGGTTGATTTTGGCCCCGGGGACTCCATCCCCCGGGGCCTGGCCAGCCTTTATTTGGAGCGGGGCCACGTGGCTCCCCTCTTGAGGCCAATTATGGCCCGGGGCCGACCTTCCATTTAAAAACAAATAAATACATACATTAAAAAGCGAGGGGGCCGAGTGGCCCCCCTCCTGTAACAATTTTGGACCCGGGGACCCCATCCCCCGGGGCCTGGCCTCATGTTGTGGACCGCGGGGGAGCCCCAATGCCCCTGCGGTCCCTGCCGGCTCCCCACCTCCTGCGGGAGCCGGCATTGCTTTTGGACAAGGGGAGCTGCAAACATGCTGCTCCCCTTGTCCAAAAGCAATTCTGCTTCGCTTCATGGAAGCGAGAGCAGTTTTTCTGCTCTCGCTTCCATGAAGCAAAGCATAAGTTTGCAATGACAGGGCAGGAGCTGTGCTCCCGCCCTGCCATTGCAAATAGCAATGTCCCGGAGGTGGGCACCCCGGAACAAGGCTGGAGCCGGCCCTGTGGGGTGGCGGGCCTCAGGGCCATGGAGGGCTCCAGGAGGGGGGCCGCACAGCCCCCTCCCAACTGATTTAAAGCCCCGGAGGCGCGTTTGCAGAATCGTGCAGGGAGGGGGGTGGGGCCTCCGGCGAGTTGCTATTTTTTTTTTAAGCAGGGGGGCTGTGTGGCCCCCTTTTCTTGAGCCTTTTGAGCCCCGGGGACCCCATCCCCCGGGATCTGTTCCATATTTTTTAATTGAAAAGAAGGGGGGTGCGAGGCCCCCCACCTGAGGCTGATTATGGCCCCGGGGACCCCATCCCCGGGGGCTAGGCCTTTCCTTTTTTTGATTTTTTAAAGGGGAGGTGGCCTGGACAGCCTTTATTTGGAGGGGGCCACGTGGCTCCCCTCCTGAGGCCAATTATGGCCCCGGGGATTCCATCCCCCGGGGCCAGCCTTCCATTTAAAAATAAATAAATACATAAATTAAAAAGGGAGGGGGCTGAGTGGCCCCCCTCCCGTAACAATTTTGGACCCGGGCATCCCATCCCCGTGGCCTGGCCTCATGTTGGGGACCGCGGGGGAGCCTCAATGCCCCTGCGGTCCCTGCCGGATCCCCGCCTCCTGCGGGAGCCGGCATTGCTTTTGGACAAGGGGAGCTGCAAACATGCAGCTCCCCTTGTCCAAAAGCAATTCTGCTTCGCTTCATGGAAGCGAGAGCAGTTTTTCTGCTCTCGCTTCCATGAAGCAAAGCAGAAGTTTGCAATGACAGGGCTGTAGTAGTGCTCCTGCCCTGCCATTGCAAACTGAAATGTCCCGGAGGTGGGCACCCCGGGACATTGCTGGAGCCGGCCCTTGGGGGTGGCGTTCCTAGGGCCATGGAGGGCACCAGGAGGGGGGCCGCACAGCCCCCCCAGCTGATTTAAAGCACCGGGAGGTGGCAGTCCCCGGGGCAGGGGTCTGCAACAGACCCCTGTATTTGAATAATTAGTGCCCCAGGGAGGTGGTGGTCCCTGGAGCAGTGTGGGGGGGGCTCGAGTCCCCCCACACTTAGTATTACAAGTAGCCCCGGGGAGCTGACGGTCCCCAGGGCTTGGGGAGGCCTGTGAGGCCCCCCTAAATAAATTAAAGCCCCGGGGAGGTAGCGGTCCCTGGGGCAGCATGGGGGGGAAGGAGCCCCCCCAGGCATTTTTTTGATAAGACGCAGGGAGGTGGTGGTCCCCGGGTCTGCGGGGGGGCCGTGTGCCCCCCATGCATAATTAACAAAGCCTCAGGGAGGTGGCGGTCCCTGGAGCTTGGGGGGCCCACGAGGCCCACGCCCCTAATAAATTGAAGCTCCGGGGAGGTGGCGGTCCCCAGGGCAGCGTGGGGGGAAGAAGCCCCCCTACGTATCCTTTTGTATAAGCCCCGGGGAGGTGGCATTCCCCGGGGCTGCAGGGGGGCCGCGTGCCCCCACACAAAATTAACGAAGCCCTGGGGAGGTGGTGGTCCCTGGGGCTGCAGGGGCCCCCGCGGGTCCCCACTACATATTAAAGCATTGCCCCAGGACCTGGCCCACCGGGGGGCTTAAAACAAACAAAGCGCGGGAGCCCGCGTTCGTTTTTAAAAAAATGTTGGCCAGATTTGCGGACCCTATGTGAATCCCGCCTAATTCATTTAAAAAAAATGCTTTGTTTGGGCCTGGGGGTCCCCTTGGGACCCCCTGACCAGGCCTAGGGGTCAGGGTGTTTCTACCCTGCCCCCTTTTCTTGTTTTATGACCTTTTTTCCAATCAGAATCAAGCTCGTGCTCTGGAGGGTTTGCGGATCCACCGCAGTCACCAGATATATAAATAATTTAAATATGAATATTTCAGAAACTACTGAACGGATTTACACCATTTAAAAAAAAAGATCGTTTTCTGAAACAAGAGCTACCTTTTTGCCAAATCTGGTGTAATTCCGTTCAGCAATTCGGGCTGTAGCTTTGTCTAAAGTTTCCTATGGAAATTAACATGGAGAAAACACGTTTTGGGACATCCCTTTTTTCCCAGCCCCTGCTTGACGAATCACCCCAAAACGTTCAAGACAGGATCTGACCGGAGCGCCCTATTAGTTTTGAAAATTTTGCGAAGATTCGTCAAACAGCGACAAAGATATTTGCAAAAGAAAAAACACTTTTCCTATGGAAACTAGGTCCTAATTATAACTACCTACTGGCGACCGCCAGTACGTATTATATATATATATATATATATATATATATATATATATATATATATATATATATATATATATATATATATATATATTCACTGAAAAAACCATAGGTTTCAGACACGTTATAGTTAGAAATTAGCATTTAAAAAACCTTTGAAATTCACAGTTTAGTCACTAACCCATGCATTTAGTAAGATACGTTTAATCACTCACTTATAGAGTCAGTCACGCACCTACTAAATCATCCGTCCAGACACTTATACACCCACTCATTATTCAATACACTATAGAAACACACAGTCACTGCATGATGTCATCAGTGATGTCATTTGAGATGTCATCAGTGATGTCATCAGTGATGTCACTGACCATGTCATGAGTGATGTAATATGTGACGTCATCAGCAGTGCATTGCGGGGCGCGAGTTATAGTTAGCTGAACTAACTATAACGGGGAATTTCTATGGTTTTGTACGAGTGAAATGTCCAACTAACTATAACTGTCCCTAAAACCTATGGTTTTTTCAGTGAATTTCAAAGGTTTTTTAAATGCTAATTTCTAACTATAACGTGTAAAATGGTTTTTTCAGTGAATTTCAAAGGTTTTTTAAATGCTAATTTCTAACTATAACGTGCCTGAAACCTGTGGTTTGTTCAGTGAATTTCAAAGGTTTTTTAAATGCTAATTTCTAACTATAACGCCCCTAAAATCTATGTTTTTTTTCAGTGAATTTCAAAGGTTTTGTAAATGACAATTTTTAAATGTATTAATTGTTATATTTATTTTTTGATACTGATTTACTACATTTTTTTAACTATTTATTTTTAGATATTTTATTTATTAAATTACATTGTAATTACATTATACATTACATTACAAAATATACTTTCTCAGAATGAATTACTTTAGTTTAAATAGTTTGCAAATAGGCAATAGAGTTTTAAGTACAGTAGTTACAGTTGTTGCAATGGGCAACACAATTTCAAACACAATGCAACATTGAGCTCAATGTGAATTTCTAGTTAAATGCAATTAGTTACTTTATGGATTACTTTTCTAACCACAGGACTGGATCCTAGATTCAGTCCTGGGACATCTCCTGTAAACAGTTGAGTAAAAGCGTTTTGGTTACAGTACTGATTTTTAAGGAATATTATTGTATTTTAAAAGTTGACACTTAGAAACTTTTTCACATAGAATCACCAATGTTATCCTATGGGAGGAAATTCACTTAGCAGGTAAGTAGTGTTATCGTTACTTTTTCTTACTCAGTGTTGGATCCTGGATCCAGCACTGGTGCATCTCCTGTAAACAGTTGAAAGAATGCGTTTAAGTCATACAGGCGATTTTTAAGGAATATTTGTAGTTTGTAAAAATCGACACTTTGAAACTTTTCTGCTGAAAACCAGACAATAGATTCCTATGGAAGGAAATACAAGTTACTGGTAAGTACGGTTAGAATTACTTTTCAGGGTCAGTGCTGGGCTAAAAGATGCAGCACTGGGTTCTCTCCTGATAACAGGTGAGTAAATCGGTTTTCGTAGTTCGGTTGATTTTAGAGGAATATTATAAAGTTCCAAAACTCCACACTTAGAAGAATTTCCAAGTGAAACCAGTGAATGATATCCTATGGAAGGAAATTCAAGTTACTGGTAAGTACGGTTAAAATTACTTTTCAGGATCAGTACTGGGCTGAAAGATGCAGCACTGAGGTCTCTCCTGATAACAGGTGAGTAAATCGGAATTCGTAGTTCGGCTGATTTTAGAGGAATATTCTAAAGTTCCAAAACTGCACACTTAGAAGAATTTCCAAGTGAAACCAGTGAATGATATCCTATGGAAGGAAATTCAAGTTACTGGTAAGTACGGTTAAAATTACTTTTCAGGATCAGTACTGGGCTGAAAGATGCAGCACTGAGGTCTCTCCTGATAACAGGTGAGTAAATCGGAATTCGTAGTTCGGCTGATTTTAGAGGAATATTTGTATGTTTCAAAAATCAACACTTAGAAACTTTTTCAGCAAAAAGCAGACAATGATATCCTATGGAAGGAAATTCAAGTTACTGGTAAGTACGGTTAAAATTTCTTTTCAGGATCAGTACTGGGCTGAAAGATGCAGCACTGAGGTCTCTCCTGATAACAGGTGAGTAAATCGGAATTCGTATTTCGGCTGATTTTAGAGGAATATTATAAAGTTCCAAAACTCCACACTTAGAAGAATTTCCAAGTGAAACCAGTGAATGATATCCTATGGAAGGAAATTCAAGTTACTGGTAAGTACGGTTAAAATTACTTTTCAGGATCAGTACTGGGCTGAAAGATGCAGCACTGAGGTCTCTCCTGATAACAGGTGAGTAAATCGGAATTCGTAGTTCGGCTGATTTTAGAGTAATATTTGTATGTTTCAAAAATCGACACTTAGAAACTTTTTCAGCAAAAAGCAGACAATGATATCCTATGGAAGGAAATTCAAGTTACTGGTAAGTACGGTTAAAATTTCTTTTCAGGATCAGTACTGGGCTGAAAGATGCAGCACTGAGGTCTCTCCTGATAACAGGTGAGTAAATCGGAATTCGTATTTCGGCTGATTTTAGAGGAATATTATAAAGTTCCAAAACTCCACACTTAGAAGAATTTCCAAGTGAATCCAGTCAATGATATCCTATGGAAGGAAATTCAAGTTACTGGTAAGTACGGTTAAAATTACTTTTCAGGATCAGTACTGGGCTGAAAGATGCAGCACTGAGGTCTCTCCTGATAACAGGTGAGTAAATCGGAATTCGTAGTTCGGCTGATTTTAGAGGAATATTTGCACAATGGTGAAGGGAGGGGCGGGGCCTGAGGTGACATCTGTGCAAACGCGCCCCGTGGCGCGTTTTAAGTTGGGGGATTAAGGCCCCTTGAATCATGAGGGTCCCTGGGGTCCATCTAGCCCACCCTGTACCTCCAGTATGCGCCAGGGAGCTGCGTTGCAGAGAGGTGTTCAGAGGCCACGCTCCTTTACACCTCTCTGCAACGCAGCTCTGTGGCGCTTTTAGAAGTACATGGTGGGATAGTTGGCCTCCAGGGACCCTCAGGATTGAAGGGGATTTAATTCCCCATCTTAAAACGCGCCACGGGGCCTGTTTGCACACATGTCACCTGAAGCCCCGCCCCTCCCTTCACCACTGTGCAAACGCGCCCGTGGCGCGTTTTAAGTTGGGGGATTAAGTCCCCTTCAATTCTGAGGGTCCCTGGAGTCCAACTAGCCCACCATGTACTTCTAAAAAGTGCCACAGAGCTGCGTTGCAGAGAGGTGTAAAGGGGCGTGGCCTCTGTACACCTCTCTGCAACGCAGCCCCTGGTGCATACTGGAGGTTCCTGGTGGGCTAGTTGGCCCCCAGGGACCCCAGTATTCAAGGGGAATTACTTCCCTTCCTAAAACGTGCCAGGGGGCGCGTTTGCAGAGTACTGCAGGGAGGGGGCGGGGCCTCCGGCACGATGCCGGTCGGTTTTTTTTTTATATTTTTTTTTTAATGGGAGGGGGCTGCGTGGCCCCCTTCCCTTGCCCACTTTTGGCCCCGGGGACCCCATCCCCCGGGGCATGAGCATTTTATTTTATTTTTAAATTAAAAAAAAAAAATCGGGAAGGGGGCCGCATGGCCCCCTTCCTGGGCCTGTATTGGCCCCGGGACCCCATCCCCGGGGCATGCCCTTGGTTTTTATTTTATAGATTTGGAGGGGGCTGCGTGGCCCCCTCCTCAGGCCATTTAAGGCCCCGGGGACCCCATCCCCGGGGCCGGCCTTGCACTTTTTTATTTTTTATTTTAATTTTTTTAAATTTGGGGAGGGGGCTGCGTGGCCCCCTCCCTGGCCACTTATGGCCCCGGGGACCCCATCCCCGGGGCCTGGCCTCTGGTTGGGGACTGTGGGGGTCCCCAATGCCCCCACAGTCCCGCCGGCTCCCGCGTCCCTTGGGAGCCGGCATTGCTTTTCCACATGGGGAGCAGCTAACATGCTGCTCCCCGTGTGGAAAAGCAATCAGCTTTGGATATTGGAAGCAAGAGCTCTCTCTTCCAATATCCAAAGCAGTTGCAATGACAGGACGGGAGCCGCGAGGCTCCCGTCCTGTCATAGCAAACTACAGTGTCCCGGGGTAGGCACCCCGGGACACTGCAGGAGCCGGCCCTGGGGGTGGCGGTCCCCAGGGCCATCAAGGGCTCCGGGAGGGGCCGCACGGCCCCCTCCCTTGAATTGCACAGCCCCGGGAGGTGGTGGTCCCCGGGCTCTGAGGTCCGTAACGGACCCCCACATTTATTTTCTATGTGCCCCGGGAGGTGGTGGTCCCCGGGCGTGTGGGGGCTGGAGCCCCCCACACATTATTAAAATTTTAAAAATGAAGCCCCGGGGGTGGCGGTCCCCGGGGAAGCGGGAGGGCAAAGAGCCCTCCCGCACCATTTTTTTTATTAAGCCCCGGGGGGGGTGGCGGTCCCCGGGGCTTGGGGGGCCTTAGAGGCCCCCCATATAAACAATAAACACCCCCCGCATGCCCCCGGGACTTGGGCCACCCGGGGGCCAATTTGCATCGAAGCGCGGGAGACCACGCTTCGATTTTTTTTTTTTCGGCAGGATCCGCGCACCCTGAGCGCATCCCGCCGATTTTTTAAACAAAAAAAATTATTTTTTCTGCCCAGGGGGGTCCTTGTGGGTCCCCCTGAGCAGACCTAGGGGGTCAGGGTGTTTCTACCCTGCCCCCTTTGAGCGTTTTGCGCACTTGTTTCTGACCCTCGGTTCTACCGAGGGACAAAATGGCTGCCAACACTTCCTGGTTTGGAGTGTTGACAGCCAATTAGCATGCAGCTCGTGATCGGGAGGGTGCGCGAATCCAACGCGGCCATAGATATATATGTGATTTTCATTTTGATTTTCTCAGGAACTACTGAACGGATTTACACCATTTAACAAAAAGGGTTCTTTCTGAACCAAGAACTACCTCTTTGCCAAATTTGGTGTAATTCCGTTCAGCAGTTCGGGCTGTAGCCGTGTCTAAAGTTTCCTATGGGAAAATGAATGGGGAAAACACGTTTTGGGACCCCCCTTTTTTCTCGGCCCCCGCTTGACGAATCAACCCGAGACTTTCAGGGTAGGAGCGGACCGGAGTGGGCCATAAAGTTTGAAAATTTCGCGAAGTTTCGTCAACCGGCAAGAGAGTTATTTCAAATAGAATGTCGCGGATATCCTATGGAAAATAGGTCCTAACTATAACTATCCACTGGCGACCGCCAGTAGATAATATACATACATATATATATGTGTGTGTGTTCCATTCAAGGTTGACGCATAGAAGGGCACCGAGCCTCTCAAGTCGGGGCTTGTAAACCGGAGCCTCACCGCTTACATATTCCGAAAGGCAACACACACTATTCCAAGAACATGAGACAAGCCCTCCATCCGTTCATACTGCAAACATTTATTAGATAAGAGTACACTTCCATGAGGCATTCCAACCCCTCTCAGGCATCGGTGGCCGGCACAGGTAAACGCGGTGGGGCAGTGCGGTGGGGCGATGGGTGTGGCAGGGGCAGGGTGGGAAGGGGGGAAGTCGACAGATGATGGAATAGGTATAAATAAATAAATAAATAATACCAATTCCATCGTCTGTCAGCTTCCCCCCTGCCGCGCCCTGCCCCGCCCATCGCCTCACCGTGCACACCTGTGCCAGCCGCTGCTGCTTCCAGGTCTTAATCATATGGCAATATGGAACAGATGAGTTACTTTGCTTTTTAAAGGTAACATGTATAAACAGTGAAGGTAGACTGTGGGCGAGATAACTTTACCATCAAATCATTATCAGCACTCCAGGGGCCTTATTATGTAGAAAATCAGTGAATGTACAAAACGTTTGAGAATAATAGTTTCCATAAAACTGATCATGCTCATTGATATTGTTCACAATTCTCAGAGGAAAATCTATGTTTTCACTGATAGCTCGTTTCTCCATTCTTCAGTTCTTATTGAAGCCACAATGTCCATAATGCAAAGCCACAGTGCATATTTCTCTCATTATTTCTCTCAATATATAAGCGACAGATGAAGGGTTCATCGTGCTATGTTAATGCTTCCCAGTAAAATACACAGTGGCAGAATTAAGCACTCTCAGTGCATGACAAGGATATTGAGGAATCTTTCCCATTATGGCAATGAAAATGTACTACAAAGATATTGTCATTACTGAGATGTAATAAAATCACTATGATTGAAATACAACTTGATAAATACATACGCAATAATGGCAGTGTTATCAACTGAAAGGACTATTCTGAAAATGTGGTACTTTCTTGCTATCCACTGTGCAGGGAGGCTAATGTAAGTATTGAAACACCTGCATATAAATAAGGCTTGGTACCGAAACGTGTTATACCTAGTGCAATAAATGAATACTGAACCCACTGGAGTGCTCCGTTTTTATTCCTGGTGGAGGGACTTTGGTGTTTAATGTATTTGTGCAGGCCATATGCACGATGGATGCACCTGTCAATAAAGAGTTCGGCAGGCCTAGTGGCATTTTGTCAGACTATTGCATTTGAAATCTGCCAGAACTGCAGAGGCCGTGGAAATAATGTACCTGCTGACAGCAAGTTAGGACATGGCGACATGACAAGGCGTAGGTCACTGAGACTGAGTACCTTTAGGTACAGAACTTTGAATTGGCAGTAAGCGGCAGACAAAGGGTTCATCGTGCTATGTTAATGTTTCCCAGTAAAATACAGGGTGGCAGAGTGCAAGCACTATCAGCGCATGACAATAATGATGAGGAACTTTTCCCATTATGAGAATGAAAGTCTACTAAAAAGACATTATCATCACTGAGATGTAACAACATCACTATGATTGAAATACAACTCAATAAAACACACGCAA
The DNA here is from genome assembly GCA_963921515.1 of Calotriton arnoldi. Lineage (NCBI taxonomy): Eukaryota > Metazoa > Chordata > Amphibia > Caudata > Salamandridae > Calotriton > Calotriton arnoldi. Next base: position 2,005,947 of record CAWUFW010002267.1, on the reverse strand, counting down.
TGATGGCAGCGATATCAACTGAAAGGACTATTGTGAAACTGTGGTCCCTTCTTGCTATCCACTGTGCAGGGAGGCTAATTTAATTATTGAAACACTTGCTCGTAAATTATTTGTTTCACGAGCAGCATTTGAAAAAGGTTGGTGCCAAACGCGTTATGCCTAGTGCAATAAATGAATATTGAACCCACTGGAATGCTCTGTTTTTGTTCCTGGTGGAGGGACTTTGGTGGTTAATTAATTTGCGCAGGCCACACGCATGCCGGAAACACCTGTCAGTAAAGAGTTCGGCAGGTCCAGTGGCATTTTGTTAGACTGTTGCATTTGAAACCTGCTAGAACCACCACGGCCTCGGAAATAATGTACCTCCTGACAGCGAGTTGGGGCATGACGACATGACAAGGTGTAGGTCACTTAGACAAACCACCTTCAGGTACAGAACTTTTTAAACACCTCCACGTAAATTATGTGTTTCACGAGTGGCATTTGAAAAATGCTTGGTGCCGCAACGCGTATGCCTAGAGCAGTAAATGAATATTGAACCCATTGGAGTGCTCGCTTATTGTTCCTTGTGGAGGGACTTTGTATGTGTGTATATATATCTGTAGCCGCCAACCAAATCCTAATTTTTAAAACACACGGGTAGTGAGGTTCTAAACACATTTTTAAGAAGTTAAGGAGGTAGCACAGAGCACTTTTTACACACTTTATTGCACTAGCAAAAGGCACTTTAAGTCGAAAGGTTTACAACAATGAAGTTACATCATAAGTACTGTATATGCACTAGCACTTTTTCTAGTGAAGGAAGTTAATTTTATTTCATCGTTAACAGATTGAGGGTATTTATACCTGGACGATCTTAGTAAATGGCAAACTAAAAGAAAGAAACATTTTCTCTCTTTTTAATCAATCAGATTTTATTGGCCTTTTACTTAAATGCAGTACTGCAGTGGATATTTATGGTTTTAGAAACAATGTGATGGAGATTTGAACTAATTATATTAATCTGGTATTCATACCTATATTGTTTTTATATATGTTTATATATGTATATATATATTTTTTCAAATCTGTATTTATTGTATTTATTGTCGATTCTAACCATGAAATTCTTTCCTTTATGTCTATTGTTGAACCTGACGATTTAAATGCACGTCATTTTAAAAATAAGAGAAAATGTTTAAAAAAATGGTTTATAAAGAGCCCACCTTCCATGATGCGCGTCATGTGATCAAGACCCTCCCTGGGTCGAAACGCGTCATGGCTGCCATGGTCTTGTGAAACTGAAATAAAGACTATGCAATGAGCAACAAATTGTGGTCCGTGCTCCGTTCTTGCAAAGAATCTGGTGAGGTGAAGATGGAGTAATGTGAATATATATATATATATATATATATATATATATATATATATATATATATATATATATATATATATATATATATATATATATATATATATATATATACATATATATATATATATATATATACATATATATATATATATATATATATATATATATATATATATATATATATATATATATATATATATATATATATGCTGGGGGCTGTAGTCTGACATTTGATTACAGCTGCCCGGTGTTAAGCAGGAACAGCTGATCTCCCACTACTGGGAGTGCCGTATAAAGAGCACAGGAGGGAGAAGGTGCAGACTAGTGGTGCGTGGCATCTGAGGAAGGCAGGAGCAGTCGAAATGCATTATGCCAAGCCACAATTGGTGAATAAAGGGTTCCCACTTGAAATCCCCGCTGTGTCCTTGGATTGCTTTTTACAGAGTGGTCTTTTTCTTCATGCTTCCGCGCCTGCCAGAGGCGCGCTACAAGGACCCGTCCATCCAAGAGTCCTGGGAGTTTTTTCTGGCACCGAACTTCACAGTAATCAAGGGATTGATTATCCCGGGACCGCCACAAGAACGGACCACACCAGAGGCTGCTGCCAACAGGTAGACTGTGACTTCACGGGGGAGATGGCTTATTGCAGCTTTCTCCCCGGGCCGGTTTGTTTCGCAATTATGGCTTGGGACGTTGGGGACTCGAGGGAATGCTGAACACTGTTAATAATGGACTGCACCTGCCACTACATGGTCCCTTCTGTAATAGGCATTGTCGGCGCTTATTAACAGTTTTATTATTCCTGCTTATGTATTCACCAACACATTGCATGCTGGGGGCTGTAGTCTGACATTTGATGACCCACGGCGGAAGGACGTGTTTGCAGGCTCTCTACATCAATTTTAAGATAGCTGTATTGAGAGACTGTAAAAGACAGTAAATAAATCCCTCTTTGAGTGAGGAGTACGCCGGTTAATTAAGAAGTGAGGGAGTGAGGACTCTCTCCCAGATTGAAAATTATTGATTTTAATGCAACACTTTCAGTGAAATAACTATAAATAACGTTCTGCCTAGAAATTACAATAAAGATCCCATCACTAACTTTACAAGGTTCTCAGGACCAGAGTATCCTAATATGACCAACCAATCAATATATATGGAGTTGGCAGGAAAATGAAATAAGGATTGAGTTTAAAGGCAACCATACAGTGCCAGCCAAGAGAGACCAATTGTTTGTCTTGAAAAAGATGGGAAATTGTTAGAACCATCGAAACGCGTCGACGCTCCATTCAACACAATCCGTGGAAACAGCTTATCCTATAGATAAAGAGTAGAAATTTTATCTAGGATCTGTATTTGAATTATTTCGACTGGATGTGTTTGTAAATGACAAATTGTATTGTCTATATTTGTCTCTCCGTTACGTGTGTGTTGGCCTATTTTAGTGACTATAATCCCTGTAATGATTTTTATGTGTGTCTAACATTTGTGTTGCTTTTATCAGTTTGTGTTGTTATTTGAATGTTTGTAACACAGGTTTTTATTGGTATATGAAATTGATGCTATTTTGAGTGTAATGAGCTTTTATAATTGTTTTTTGTATACATTGAGTGATAAATTTTAAATAAAACAATATTTTTAATACAATCTACAGTTGTGTAGGAATAACCTTAACTCAGTATCTTTCTAATATATGGGCAATAAAAATCCTTTGTACTGGGAAACTTAGAGACCCAGTTATAGTATATTTTTTCACCAAGGGATTTCTCCTTTTTACTTATCAATAGTACCCTATTCCCCTGGTTTGAACAAAGGGGTCCCTCTTTTTCATATTGTAGTCTGACATTTGATTACAGCTGCCCGGTGTTAGGCAGGAACAGCTGATCTCCTACTACTGGGAGTGCCGTATAAAGAGCATAGGAGGGAGAAGGTGCAGACTAGTGGTGCGTGGCTTCTGAGGAAGGCAGGAGCAGCCGAAATGCATTATGCCAAGCCACAATTGGTGAATAAAGGGTTCCCACTTGAAATCCCCACTGTGTCCTTGGATTGCTTTTTACAGAGTGGTCTTTTTCTTCATATATATATATATAAAAAGAAGGAAACTGAAAATTAACTGTGCAAAATGCTTCTGGAGGCCCACTGGAGGGCTTTACAAAATGTTATTAATCACTGGAGATGACGCAGACCCCACTGGAGGGAGAATTGTAGCGCAGGACACTACAAGTCCCATCATGCATCTAAAGGTAATACTCACCTGAGAGGCCCACTGGAGGGCAAGATGACTTTTAATTGGCTTGTAGTTAAATATGTTTCCTGCGCAGCTGCAACATTTCCTAAACAGCCTGTGAACAAGAAGCTTGTGGCTTCGAAACGCGTCTGGCATGATAGAAATGTTTCTGGAAGCAAGTTGCCGGTTTTGCTTGAAAATACAGGGATTTTAATAATTCAACAGCAGACGAGTGCGTTTTCACCTCAAGGGCAAATTTTAGAAACAAACATACTGGCTGTCCTTCCAGAGAAGACTGCACCACCACCATCAAAGTAAAGGAGGGGCTGCAGGGTTGGAACCTTTTCAACCTACAAAGCGGAACTGCTGTAAAACGAAGGAAACTGAAAATTAACTGTGCAAAATGCTTCTGGAGGCCCACTGGAGGGCTTTACAAAATGTTATTAATCACTGGAGATGACGCAGACCCCACTGGAGGGGAGAATTGTAGCGCAGGACACTACAAGTCCCATCATGCATCGAAAGGTAATACTCACCTGAGAGGCCCACTGGAGGGCAAGATGACTTTTAATTGGCTTGTAGTTAAATATGTTTCCTGCGCAGCTGCAACATTTCCTAAACAGCCTGTGAACAAGAAGCTTGTGGCTTCGAAACGCGTCTGGCATGATAGAAATGTTTCTGGAAGCAAGTTGCCGGTTTTGCTTGAAAATAAAGGGATTTTAATAATTCAACAGCAGACAAGTGCGTTTTCACCTCAAGGGCAAATTTTGGAAATATATATATATATATATATATATATATATATATATATATATATATATACAAGGAAAGGGTTGCACCCGGTTGGAGAAGCACACACTGGTGGGTTTTGTTCATCCTTTAATGGAGGCTGTTGCGACATAAGTTGGAGACATCCAGATCCATTCACACCTAACGCGTTTCGAGCTGGGGGAGCACCGCCGCATGAGTAGCAGACCTGTGATGACGCCAACTTGGAGTCATTAGCCTGGACGATGGGACCTAGTGGAGGGCAGATATGTGTGGCTCTTTGAGAAGCGGGACTTTTTCATCAACTCACTGGGGTTTTTATTGACATTTTATATTTTTGGAGTAATGAGAAATCTCACTTGAGACAAATTATTGCAGTACTATATATACCATGATGCCCTGCACTTGTGGAATGCCCACTGTGGGCGGGTGTATTAGAATATATATAATGGCGACTGCAAAGGCTTTTTGAATGCTCCAAAGATGCCTGTGACCAAGGGAGGGTAGCCCGAAACGCGTTAGGTGTGAATGGATCTGGATGTCTCCTACTTATTTCGCAACAGCCTCCATTAAAGGATGAACAAAACCCACCAGTGTGTGCTTCTCCAACGGGGGCAACCCTTTCCTTGCATATTTAACAGCCGGTTCAGTGGTGGGGGAGCACCGCCGCATGAGTAGCGGACCTGTGATGACGCCAACTTGGAGTCATTAGCCTGGGCGATGGGACCTAGTGAAGGGCAGATATGTGTGGCGCTTTGAGAAGCGGGACATTTTCATCAACCCACTGGGGTTTTTATTGACATTTTATATTTTTGGAGTAATGAGAAATCTCACTCGAGACAACTGATTGCAGTACTATTTATACCATGATGCCCTGCACTTGCAGAACGCCCACTGTGGGCGGGTGTATTAGAATATATACAATGGCGACTGCAAAGGCTTTTTGAATACTCCAAAGATGCCTGTGACCAAGGGCGTGTAGCCCGAAACGCGTTAGGTATGAATGGATCTGGATGTCTCCTACTTATTTCGCAATAGCCTCCATTAAAGGATGAACAAAACCCACCAGTGTGTGCTTCTCCAACGGGGGCAACCCTTTCCTTGCATATTTAACAAGCCGGTTCAATGGTGGGGGAGCACCACCGCATGAGTAGCAGACCTGTGATGACGCCAACTTGGAGTCATTAGCCTGGGCGATGGGACCTAGTGAAGGGCAGATATGTGTGGCGCTTTGAGAAGCGGGACATTTTCATCAACCCACTGGGGTTTTTATTGACATTTTATATTTTTGGAGTAATGAGAAATCTCACTCGAGACAACTGATTGCAGTACTATTTATAGCATGATGCCCTGCACTTGCAGAACGCCCACTGTGGGCGGGTGTATTAGAATATATACAATGGTGACTGCAAAGGCTTTTTGAATACTCCAAAGATGCCTGTGACCAAGGGCGTGTAGCCCGAAACGCGTTAGGTGTGAATGGATCTGGATGTCTCCTACTTATTTCGCAACAGCCTCCATTAAAGGATGAACAAAACCCACCAGTGTGTGCTTCTCCAATGGGGGCAACCCTTTCCTTGCATATTGAACGGCCGGTCCAGTGGTGGGGGAGCACCGCCGCATGAGTAGCGGACCTGTGATGACGCCAACTTGGAGTCATTAGCCTGGACGATGGGACCTAGTGAAGGGCAGATATGTGTGGCACTTTGAGAAGCGGGACTTTTTCATCAACCCACTGGGGTTTTTATTGACATTTTATATTTTGGGAGTAATGAGAAATCTCACTTGAGACAAATGATTGCAGTACTATATATACCATGATGCCCTGCACTTGCGGAACGCCCACTGTGGGCGGGTGTATGTGAATATATATAATGACGACTGCAAAGGCTTTTTGAATACTCCAGAGTCCAAAGATGCCTGTGACCAAGGGCATGTAGCCCGAAACGCGTTAGGTGTGAATGGATCTGGATGTCTCCTACTTATTTCGCAACAGCCTCCATTAAAGGATGAACAAAACCCACCAGTGTGTGCTTCTCCAATGGGGGCAACCCTTTCCTTGCATATTTAACGGCCGGTCCAGCCGTGGGGGAGCACCGCCGCATGAGTAGCGGACCTGTGAATACGCCAACTTGGAGTCATTGGCCTGGACGATGAGACCTAGTGGAGGGCAGATGTGTGGCGCTTTGAGAAGCGGTACATTTTCATAAACCCACTGGGGTTTTTATTGACATTTTATATTTTTGGAGTAAGGAGAAATCTCACTCGAGACAACTAATTGCAGTACTATATATACCATGATGCCCTGCACTTGCGGAACGCCCACTGTGGGCGGGTGTATGTGAATATATATAATGGCGACTGCAAAGGCTTTTTGAATACTCCAAAGATGCCTGTGACCAAAGGCGGGTAGCCCGAAACGCGTTAGGTGTGAATGGATCTGGATGACTCCTACTTATTTCGCAACAGCCTCCATTAAAGGATGAACAAAACCCACCAGTGTGTGCTTCTCCAACGGGGGCAAACCTTTCCTTGCATATTTAACAGCCGGTCCAGCGGTGGGGGAGCACTGCCGCATGAGTAGCGGACCTGTGATGATGCCAACTTGGAGTCATTAGCCTGGACGATGGGACCTAGTGAAGGCCAGATATGTGTGGCGCTTTGAGAAGCGGGACATTTTCATCAACCCACTGGGGTTTTTATTGACATTTTATATTTTTGGAGTAATGAGAAATCTCACTCGAGACAACTTATTGCAGTACTATATATACCATGATGCCCTGCACTTGCAGAACGCCCACTGTGGGCGGGTGTATTAGAATATATACAATGGCGACTGCAAAGGCTTTTGAATACTCCAAAGATGCCTGTGACCAAGGGCGTGTAGCCTGAAACGCGTTAGGTTTGAATGGATCTGGATGTCTCCTACTTATTTCACAACAGCCTCCATTAAAGGATGAACAAAACCCACCAGTGTGTGCTTCTCCAACCGGGGGCAACCCTTTCCTTGCACATATTATATATATATATATATATATATATATATATATATATATATATATATATATATACACATATATATATATAAATATTAACTGAAAAAACCATAGGTTTCAGGGACGTTATAGTTAGGAATTAGCATTTAAAAAACCTTTGAAATTCACTGAAAAAACCACAGGTTTCGAGGACGTTATAGTTAGTTGGACATCTCACTCGTACAAAACCAGAGAAATTCGGCCGTTATAGTTAGTTGCGCTAACTATAACTCACGCCCCCGCAATGCACTGCTGATGACATCACATATTACATCACTCATGACATGTCAGTGACATCACTGATGACATGTCAAATGACATCACTGATGACATCATCCAGCAATGAGAAATCTCACTTGAGACAAATTATTGCAGTACTATATATACCATGATGCCCTGCACTTGTGGAATGCCCACTGTGGGCGGGTGTATTAGAATATATATAATGGCGACTGCAAAGGCTTTTTGAATGCTCCAAAGATGCCTGTGACCAAGGGAGGGTAGCCCGAAACGCGTTAGGTGTGAATGGATCTGGATGTCTCCTACTTATTTCGCAACAGCCTCCATTAAAGGATGAACAAAACCCACCAGTGTGTGCTTCTCCAACGGGGGCAACCCTTTCCTTGCATATTTAACAGCCGGTTCAGTGGTGGGGGAGCACCGCCGCATGAGTAGCGGACCTGTGATGACGCCAACTTGGAGTCATTAGCCTGGGCGATGGGACCTAGTGAAGGGCAGATATGTGTGGCGCTTTGAGAAGCGGGACATTTTCATCAACCCACTGGGGTTTTTATTGACATTTTATATTTTTGGAGTAATGAGAAATCTCACTCGAGACAACTGATTGCAGTACTATTTATAGCATGATGCCCTGCACTTGCAGAACGCCCACTGTGGGCGGGTGTATTAGAATATATACAATGGTGACTGCAAAGGCTTTTGAATACTCCAAAGATGCCTGTGACCAAGGGCGTGTAGCCCGAAACGCGTTAGGTGTGAATGGATCTGGATGTCTCCTACTTATTTCGCAACAGCCTCCATTAAAGGATGAACAAAACCCACCAGTGTGTGCTTCTCCAATGGGGGCAACCCTTTCCTTGCATATTGAACGGCCGGTCCAGTGGTGGGGGAGCACCGCCGCATGAGTAGCGGACCTGTGATGACGCCAACTTGGAGTCATTAGCCTGGACGATGGGACCTAGTGAAGGGCAGATATGTGTGGCACTTTGAGAAGCGGGACTTTTTCATCAACCCACTGGGGTTTTTATTGACATTTTATATTTTGGGAGTAATGAGAAATCTCACTTGAGACAAATGATTGCAGTACTATATATACCATGATGCCCTGCACTTGCGGAACGCCCACTGTGGGCGGGTGTATGTGAATATATATAATGACGACTGCAAAGGCTTTTGAATACTCCAGAGTCCAAAGATGCCTGTGACCAAGGGCATGTAGCCCGAAACGCGTTAGGTGTGAATGGATCTGGATGTCTCCTACTTATTTCGCAACAGCCTCCATTAAAGGATGAACAAAACCCACCAGTGTGTGCTTCTCCAATGGGGGCAACCCTTTCCTTGCATATTTAACGGCCGGTCCAGCCGTGGGGGAGCACCGCCGCATGAGTAGCGGACCTGTGATGACGCCAACTTGGAGTCATTGGCCTGGACGATGAGACCTAGTGGAGGGCAGATGTGTGGCGCTTTGAGAAGCGGTACATTTTCATAAACCCACTGGGGTTTTTATTGACATTTTATATTTTTGGAGTAAGGAGAAATCTCACTCGAGACAACTAATTGCAGTACTATATATACCATGATGCCCTGCACTTGCGGAACGCCCACTGTGGGCGGGTGTATGTGAATATATATAATGGCGACTGCAAAGGCTTTTGAATACTCCAAAGATGCCTGTGACCAAAGGCGGGTAGCCCGAAACGCGTTAGGTGTGAATGGATCTGGATGACTCCTACTTATTTCGCAACAGCCTCCATTAAAGGATGAACAAAACCCACCAGTGTGTGCTTCTCCAACGGGGGCAAACCTTTCCTTGCATATTTAACAGCCGGTCCAGCGGTGGGGGAGCACTGCCGCATGAGTAGCGGACCTGTGATGATGCCAACTTGGAGTCATTAGCCTGGACGATGGGACCTAGTGAAGGCCAGATATGTGTGGCGCTTTGAGAAGCGGGACATTTTCATCAACCCACTGGGGTTTTTATTGACATTTTATATTTTTGGAGTAATGAGAAATCTCACTCGAGACAACTTATTGCAGTACTATATATACCATGATGCCCTGCACTTGCAGAACGCCCACTGTGGGCGGGTGTATTAGAATATATACAATGGCGACTGCAAAGGCTTTTTGAATACTCCAAAGATGCCTGTGACCAAGGGCGTGTAGCCTGAAACGCGTTAGGTTTGAATGGATCTGGATGTCTCCTACTTATTTCACAACAGCCTCCATTAAAGGATGAACAAAACCCACCAGTGTGTGCTTCTCCAACCGAGGGCAACCCTTTCCTTGCACATATATATATATATATATATATATATATATATATATATATATATATATATATATATATATATATATATATATATATATATATATACACATATATATATATAAATATTAACTGAAAAAACCATAGGTTTCAGGGACGTTATAGTTAGGAATTAGCATTTAAAAAACCTTTGAAATTCACTGAAAAAACCACAGGTTTCGAGGACGTTATAGTTAGTTGGACATCTCACTCGTACAAAACCAGAGAAATTCGGCCGTTATAGTTAGTTGCGCTAACTATAACTCACGCCCCCGCAATGCACTGCTGATGACATCACATATTACATCACTCATGACATGTCAGTGACATCACTGATGACATGTCAAATGACATCACTGATGACATCATCCAGCAACTGAGTGTTTTTAAAAAGTTTAAGAATTATATATATATATATATATATATATACGCCAAGGTGTATTGACGAATGAGTGGGTGTATAAGTGTATTTATGGAAAATTTAGTGGGTGCGTGACTGACTGTATAAGTGAGTGATTAAACACGTCTTTGTGAATGAATGGGAGAATGACTAATTTGTGTGAATGTCTCTGTCAGTCTGTCAGTTGGTGTGTAAGTGGCTGCATGAGTTGGGGAGTAGCTACATGAATGTCTATATCGGTTAATGATTGGTTGTCAGAGTACCTGTATGGGTGCCTGAGTGTCTGTGTGAGTGGGTGGGGGTGTGTGTGACTCCCTGCATGGATGTGTGAGTGGGTGATTCACTGGGTGCATGGGTTCATGAGTGCATCTGCAAGGGGCTGTTTGGAAGCGAGAGTGTGCATATGGCTGTGTTCGTGAGTGAATGGATGTCTCAGTGGTATATGTGTAAGTTACTAAATATGAGAAAGGCAGTATATGTGAGTGTTGGAGTGTATTAGTGACTAAATTTGAGAGTGAAGGATTGTGAGAGTGGCTGTATGTATGAGTGTGTGCTTGTGTCAGTGATTGTAGAAGAGAGTAAGTATGTGTTACTATCTGTATGAATAGGTGAGGTGGTGTGTGTGTATAACTGTATAGGTGAGTAAATGGCAGTGTGATTGATTCTTTGGGTAACTGACTAGGTGTTTGAGTAACTCTATGGGTGAGTGGCGGTGTGTGAGTGTCTGTATGGGTGTATGAGTGCATAAATAAGAGGCTGTATTGATGAGTGACTGCGTGTATGAGTGATTGTATGGGTAAATGAGTGGATATGTGTGTAGACCTAGGAATCAGTGAGTGTGTATGTAGTAACTGGTATTGGTGTGTTGATTGTTTCGAAAATGGTAGTCTGTATTTTATAGTGGGTGTATCAAAGTTTATATTAGAGTGTGAGGAGGTGCATCAGATGTTCACGTGGATGATGTCATCAGTGATGTCATTTGAAATGTCATCAGTGATGTCATCAGTGATGTCATCAGTGATGTCACTGACCATGTCATGAGTGATATAATATGTGACGTCATCAGCAGTGCATTGCGGGGGCGCAAGTTATAGTTAGCTGAACTAACTATACCGGGGGAATTTCTATGGTTTTGTACGAGTGAAATGTCCAACTAACTATAACTGTCCCTAAAACCTATGGTTTTTTCAGTGAATTTCTAAGGTTTTTAAATGCTAATTTCTAACTATAACGTGCCTGAAACCTATGGTTTTTAAGTGAATTTCAAAGGTTTTTTAAATGCTAGTTTCTAACTATGCCTACAGAGGTAGGACATGTGAAGAAAGAAGAAAAAACGCCCAGAAAGAAGCAAAAGAAATGCAGAAAGAAGCAACAGAAGTCCACAAAGACGAAGAAAAGAGCAGGAAGAAGCAAGACATGTGTAGAAAGAACCAACAGAGGAGCAGAAAGAGGCCTTGTTGCAAAATCATCCTGTGCCCACAACTTTTTCAGACGGGTACTGGTGGTAACTGACTCGGACTAACCAGGCCTAGAGCCAGTGCTATGCTAAAAGACACTTAGAATACAGTGAAAACACCTACATACAGTAGGGAACACTATGCGTTGGGGTACCCCTGTGATTAGCATGACCTCCTCTGTAAGGCCCTAGTACATAATAGGGCAGGGGGATTAAAACTTCCTCTTAAAACGCGCCCGGGCGCGTTTGCACAGTGGTGAAGGGAGGGGGGCCTGAGGTGACATGTGTGCAAACAAGCCCTGTGGCCATTTTAAGTTGGGAGATTAAGTCCCCTTGAATCCTGAGGTCCCTGGGGTCCAACTAGCCCACTAGGTACCTCCAGTAAGCGCCACAGAGCTGCGTTGCACAGAGGTGTAAAAAGGGGCGTGGCCTGGACCACCTCGCTGCAACGCAGTCCTGTGGCGCTTACTGGAGGTACCTGGTGAGCTAGTTGGACCCCAGGGACCCTCAGGATTCAAGGGGACTTAATCCCCCAACTTAAAACACGCCACAGGGCGTGTTTGCACATGTCACCTCAGGCCCCGCCCCTCCCTTCACCACTGTGCAAACGCGCCCGTGGCGCGTTTTAAGTTGGGGGATAAAGTCCCCTTGAATCCTGAGGGTCCCTGGGGTCCAACTAGCCCACCAGGTACCTCCAGTAAGCGCCACAGAGCTGCGTTGCAGAGAGGTGTAAAAGGGGCGTGGCCTGCACCACCTTTCTGCAACGCAGCCCTGTGGCGCGCACTGGTGGTACCTGGTGGGCTAGTTGGCCCCCAGGGACCCCCAGTATTCAAGGGGAATTAATGCCCCAATTTAAAATACGCCACAGGGCGCATTTGCAGAGTGGTGAAGGAAGGGGGCGGGGCCTAAAACACGATCGCGTATTTAAAAAAAAATAATAATAATTTGAACGGGGATGTGTGGCCCCCCTTCTTTTTTCCTTTTTTGGGCCCTGGGGACACCATCCCCCAGAGCCTGACCCCTTTTTTATTTAAAAAAAAAAAAATTGAACGGGAAGGGGGCCGCATGGCCCCCCTCCCGTGGCCAATTCCGGCCCCGGGGACCCCATCGCCCGGGGCATGGCCACATTTAAAAAAAAATTTAAGGAGGGGGGCTGCGTGGCCCCCCTCCTGAGGCCTCTATTGGCCCCGGGGACCCCATCCTCCGGGGCCGGCCTTTTATTTGTAGTTTTTTTTTTTAATTTTGGGGAGGGGGGCCGCGTGGCCCCCCTCCAGGGCCACTACTAGCCCCGGGGACCCCATCCCCCGGGGCAGGCCCTATCCGTTGGGGACCGTGGGGGGAGCCCCAATGCCCCCATGGTCCCGCCGGCTCCTCACGTCCTGCAGGAGCCGGCATTGCTTTTCCACATGGGGAGCTGCTAACATGCAGCTCCCCATATGGAAAAGCAATTTGGTTTGGATTTTGAAAGCGAGAGCAGGTTTCCCTGCTCTCGCTCAGGACCAAACCAGTTTGCTATGGCAGGACGGGAGCCGCGAGGCTCCCGTCCCTGCCATAGCAAACAGCAGTGTCCCAGGGGTGGGCACCCCGGGACACTGCAGGAGCCGGCCCTGGGGGGTGGCGGTCCCCAGGGCCATCACAGGCTCCAGGAGGGGGGCCGTGCGGCCCCCCTCCCAACATTTTCAAAGCCTCGGGGAGGTGGTGGTCCCCGGGGCTCTGTTGAAATATTTAGTGCCCCGGGAGGTGGCGGTCCCCGGGGCGTGTGGGGGGGCTCGAACCCCCCCACACAGGTAATTTGTTTTAAAAAAAACAAGCCCCGGGGGGTGGCGGTCACCGGGGCTGCAGGGGGGCTGTGTGCCCCCTGCAAATATTTGACAAAAGCCCCGGGGGGTGGCGGTCCCCGGGGCTTGGGGGGGCCTTGGAGGCCCCGCAACATTGAAAAACAAAGCCCCGGGGGGTGGCGGTCCCCGGGGCTGTGGGGGGGCTGTGTGCCCCCCGCAAATATTTGAGAAAAGCCCCGGGGGGTGGCGGTCCCCGGGGCTGCGGTGGCCCCCTGGGCCCCCGCAATTATGTTAAATATGCCCCCGGGACCTGGCCCACCCAGGGGCTAAATATTAACGAAGCGCGGGAGGCCGCGCTTCGTTTTTTTTTCTTCACGGCGGAATTCGCGGATCCTACGCGAATTTCGCCTTGTTTTTTAAAAAAAAAATGCTTTTTTGGGCCCTGGGGTTCCTTGTGGGACCCCCTGAGCAGGCCTAGGGGGTCAGGGTGTTTCTACCCTGCCCCCTTATCTTTTGTTTCGCATTTTTTATTCTGATTTCTTGTGACTTGGTTCTACCGAGTCACAAGATGGCTGCCACCACTTCCTGGTTTGGAGTGTTGACAGCCAATTAGAATAAAGCTCGTGGTCGGGAGGGTCCGCGGATCCTCCGTGCCTCTAAATATCGAAACTTTTATTTTTGATTTTCTCAGCAACTACTGAACGGATTTACACCATTTTTAAAAAGGTCACTTTCTGAGCCAAGCAGTACCTTTTTGCCAAATTTGGGGTAAATCCGTTCAGTAGTTTCGGCTGTATCCTTGCATAAAGTTTCCTATGGGAAATTGATTTTTTGACTCTTATTTTTTGAATTTCTCTGGAATTACTGAACGGATTTACACCATTTAAAAAAAAGGGCACTTTCTGAACCAAGCACTACCTTTTTGCCAAATTTGGTGTAATTCCGTTCAGCAGTTCGGGCTGTAGCCGTGGCTAAAGTTTCCTATGGAAAATAACATTGAGAAAACACGTTTTGGGACCCCCCTTTTTTCTCGGCCCCCGCTTGCCGAATCACCCCAAAACGTTCAAGACAGGAGCTGACCGGAGCGCCCCACTAGTTTTAAAAATTTCGCGAAGATTCATCAAACAACGCTAAAGTATTGGGTAAACAAAAAATGCTTTTCCTATGGAAAATAGGTTCTAACTATAACTACCTACTGGCGACCGCCAGTAGGTAATATATATATATATATATATATATATATATATATATATATATATATATATATATTCACTGAAAAAACCATAGGTTTTAGGGACAGTTATAGTTACTTGGACATTGCACTCGTACAAAACCCGTGAAATTCCCCCGTTATAGTTAGTTCAGCTAACTATAACTCGCGCCCCGCAATGCACTGCTGATGACGTCACATATTACATCACTCATGACATGGTCAGTGACATCACTGATGACATCACTGATGACATCTCAAATGACATCACTGATGACATCATCCAGTGACTGTGTGTTTCTGTAAAGTTTAAATATTTTTAATATATATAGGAAAAGACGTATTGAAGAATGAGTGGGTGTGTAAGTGTCTGTATGGATGATTTAGTAGGTGCGTGACTGACTCTATAAGTGAGTGATTTAACGTATCTTACTGAATGCATGGGTTAGTGACTAAACTGGGTGAATGTCTGTATCCGTCTGTCTGTTGCTGTGTAAGTGGCTGCATGTGTTTGTGAATAGCTAAATGAGTGTCTATATGAGTTATTGAATGCTTGTCTGAGTATCTGTATGGGTGCCTGAGTGTTTGTGTGGGAGGGGTGTGTGCAACTCTGTGCATAGATGTGTGAGTGGGTGATTCACTGGGTGGATGGTTTCAAGAGTGCATCTGTGATAGACTGTATGGGTGGGTAAGTGTGTGTAAGAGTGTGTTAGTGAGTGAATGTATGTCCCAGTGGTACATGTGTGAGTAACTACATATGTGAAAGCCAGTATATATGTGTGTTGGAGTATATAAATAGCTATAAGCAAGAGTGAGTGATTGTGATA
The DNA here is from genome assembly GCA_963921515.1 of Calotriton arnoldi. Classification (NCBI taxonomy): domain Eukaryota; kingdom Metazoa; phylum Chordata; class Amphibia; order Caudata; family Salamandridae; genus Calotriton; species Calotriton arnoldi. The sequence continues at coordinate 1,990,344 of CAWUFW010002267.1, read as the reverse complement.
GTGGCTGTATGGATGAGTGTGTGCTTGTATCAGTGATTGTATAAGAGCGTAACAATGTGCTACTATTTGTATGAGTAAGTGAGCTGGTGTGTGTATAACTGTATAGGTGAGTAAATGGCAGTGTGTTTAATTATTTGCATGACTGACTAGGTGTCTGAGTATCTCTATGGATGAGTGGCGTTGTTTGAGTGTCTATATAGGAGTAAGAGTGCATATGATAGTCCTGTACTGAGTGACCGTAAGTATGAGTGACTGTACGGGTGAGTGAGTGGATGTGTGTGTGTAGACCTAAGAATCAGTGAGTGGGTATGTAGTTATTGGTGTTGGAGTGTCTATGGTTTTGCGAATGGCAGTCTGTAATTTAGAGTGGGTGTATCAAAGATTATATTAGGGTGTGAGGAGGTGCATCAGATTATCACGTGGATGATGTCATCAGTGATGTCATTTGAGATGTCATCAGTGATGTCATCAGTGATGTCACTGACCATGTCATGAGTGATGTAATATGTGACGTCATCAGCAGTGCATTGCGGGGCGCGAGTTATAGTTAGCTGAACTAACTATAACGGGGGAATTTCACGGGTTTTGTACGAGTGCAATGTCCAAGTAACTATAACTGTCCCTAAAACCTATGGTTTTTTCAGTGAATTTCAAAGGTTTTTTAAATGCTAATTTGTAACTATAACGTGTCTGAAACCTATGGTTTTTTCAGTGAATTTCAAAGGTTTTTTAAATGCTAATTTGTAACTATAACGTGTCTGAAACCTATGGTTTTTTCAGTGAATTTCAAAGGTTTTTTAAATGCTAATTTCTAACTATAACGTGCCTGGAACCTACGGTTTTTTCAGTGAATTTCAAAGGTTTTGTAAATGACAATTTTTAAATGTATTAATTGTTATACTAAATTTTTCATACTGATTTACTACATTTTTAGAAACAATTTTTATTTTACAGATTTTATTTTTTAAATTACATTGTAATTACATTATACATTAAATTACAAAAATACTTTCTCAGAATGAATTACTTTAGTTTAAATACTTTGCACATAGGCAATAGACTTTTAAGTACAGTAGTTACAGTTGTTGCAATGGGCAACACATTTTCAAACACAATGCAACATTCAGCTCAATGTGAATTTCTAGTTAAATGCAATTAGTTACTTTATGGATTACTTTTCTAACCACAGGACTGGATCCTAGATTCAGTCCTGGTACATCTCCTGTAAACAGTTGAGTAAAAGCGTTTTGGTTACAGTCGTGATTTTTAAGGAATATTATTGTATTTTAAAAGTTGACACTTAGAAACTTTTTCTCATAGAATCACCAATGTTATCCTATGGAAGGAAATTCACTTAGCAGGTAAAAACTGTAATCGTTACTTTTTCTTACTCAGTGTTGGATCCTGGATCCAGCACTGGTGCATCTCCTGTAAACAGTTGAAAGTATGCGTTTAAGTCATACAGGCGATTTTTAAGGAATATTTGTAGTTTGTGAAAATCAACACTTTGAAACTTTTTTGCTGAAAACCAGTCAATGTTAGCCTATGAAGGAAATTCAAGTTACCGGTAAGTACGGTTAAAATTACTTTTGAGGATCAGAACTGGGCTGAAACATGCAGCACTGAGGTCTCTCCTGATAACAGGTGAGTAAATCGGAATTCGTATTTCGGCTGATTTTAGAGGAATATTTTAAAGTTCCAAAACTCCACACTTAGAAGAATTTCCAAGTGAAACCAGTCAATGTTAGCCTATGAAGGAAATTCAAGTTACCGGTAAGTACGGTTAAAATTACTTTTCAGGATCAGTACTGGGCTGAAAGATGCAGCACTGAGGTCTCTCCTGATAACAGGTGAGTAAATCGGAATTCGTATTTCGGCTGATTTTAGAGGAATATTTTAAAGTTCCAAAACTCCACACTTAGAAGAATTTCCAAGTGAAACCAGTCAATGTTAGCCTATGAAGGAAATTCAAGTTACCGGTAAGTACGGTTAAAATTACTTTTCAGGATCAGTACTGGGCTGAAAGAAGCAGCACTGAGGTCTCTCCTGATAACAGGTGAGTAAATCGGAATTCGTATTTCGGCTGATTTTAGAGGAATATTTTAAAGTTCCAAAACTCCACACTTAGAAGAATTTCCAAGTGAAACCAGTCAATGTTAGCCTATGGAAGGAAATTCAAGTTACTGGTAAGTACGGTTAAAATTACTTTTCAGGACCAGTACTGGGCTGAAAGATACAGCACTGAGGTCTCTCCTTATAACAGGTGAGTAAATCGGAATTCCTATTTCGGCTGATTTTAGAGGAATATTTGCACAATGGTGAAGGGAGGGGGCGGGGCCTGAGGTGACATCTGTGCAAACGCGCCCCGTGGCGCGTTAAAAGTTGGGGGATTAAGTCCCCTTGAATCCTGAGGGTCCCTAGGGACCAACTAGCCCACCAGGAACCTCCAATATGCGCCAGGGGCTGCGTTGCAGAGACGTGTAGAGAGGCCACACCCCTTTTACACCTCTCTGCAACGCAGCTCTGTGGCGCTTTCAGGATGTACCTGTTGGGCTAGTTGGCCCCAGGGACCCTCAGGATTGAAGGGGATTTAATTCCCCATCTTAAAACGCGCCACGGGGCCTGTTTGCACACATGTCACCTGAAGCCCCGCCCTCCCTTCACCACTGTGCAAACGCGCCCCGTGGCGCGTTTTAAGTTGGGGGATTAAGTCCCCTTGAATCCTGAGGGTCCCCGGAGTCCAACTAGCCCACCATATACCTCCAAAAGCGCCACAGAGCTGCGTTGCAGAGAGGTGTAAAAGGGGTGTGGCCTCTCTACACGTCTCTGCAAGGCAGCCCCTGGCGCATACTGGAGGTTCCTGGTGGGCTAGTTGGCCCCAGGGACCCCCAGTATTCAAGGGGAATTTGTTCCCCTCTCCAAACGCACCAGGGGGCGCGTTTGCAGAGTGGTGAAGGAAGGGGCGGGGCCTGCGGGCCCGATCGTTTAAAAAAAAAAAAAAAATTTGGGTCCCCTGAAGGGAGGCTGTGTGGCCCCCTTCCTTTTTTCTCTTTTGGGCCCTGGGGACCCCATCCCCAGGGCCTTACCCCTTTTTAAAATTACCCAAAAAAAAAAAACGGGAAGGGGGCCGCGTGGCCCCCTTCCCTGGGCCTGTATTGGCCCCGGGGACCCCATCCCCGGGGCATGGCCTCTATATTTATTATTTTGAGGGGGCAGCGTGGCCCCCTCCTCTGGCCATTTTAAGGCCCCGGGGACCCCATCCCCCGAGGCCGGCCTTTCCATTTAAAAAAAAAAAAATTTGTTTCTCTTTTTTGGGGAGGGGGCGCGTGGCCTCCCTCCCGAGCCACTACTTGCCCCGGGGACCCCATCCCCCGGGGCTGGCCCTCTCCGTTGGGGACTGTGGGGGGTCCCCAATCCCCCCACAGTCCCGCCGTCTCCCCACGTCCCTTGGGAGCCGGCATTGCTGTTCCACATGGGGAGCAGCTGACATGCTGCTCCCCATGTGGAAAGCAATCGCTTTCGATATTGGAAGAGAGAGCAGGTTTCCCTGCTCTCTCTTCCAATATCCAAAGCAGTTGCTATGGCAGGACGGGAGCCGCGAGGCTCCCGTCCTGCCATAGCAAACTACAGTGTCCCGGGGTAGGCACCCCGGGACACTGCAGGAGCCGGCCCTGGGGGTGGTGGTCCCCAGGGCCATCAAGGGCTCCAGGAGGGGGCCGCGCGGCCCCCTCCCATTCAGTACACAGCCCCGGGAGGTGGTGGTCCCCGGGGCTCTGGGGTCCGTAACGGACCCCCATATTAAATGTTTAGTGCCCCGGGAGGTGGCGGTCCCGGGCGTGTGGGGGTCTGGAGCCCCCACACAGGTTTTAGAATGTATTAAAAAAAGCCCCGGGAGGTGGTGGTCCCCGGGGCTGCGAGGGCTCAGAGCCCTCCCGCACCATTCCTAAAAAAGCCCCGGGGGTGGCGGTCCCCGGGGATTCGCGCACCCTGAGCGCATCCTGCCGATTTTTAAAAAAAAAATTTTTTTTTTTTTGCCCAGGGGTCCTTGTGGGACCCCCTGAGCAAACCTAGGGGTCAGGGTGTTTCTACCCTGCCCCCTTTGTGCGCTTTGCGCACTTGTTTCTGTCCCTCGGTTCTACCGAGGGACAAAATGGCTGCCAACATTTCCTGAATCGGAATGTTGACAGCCAGCTGACAGCCAATTAACATGCAGCTCGTGATCGGGACGGTGCGCGCAGGGTGCGCTGAGGGTACGCGGACCCTACTCGGCCATAGATATCACTAACTTTTTACTTTTCATTTTCTCAGCAACTACTGAACGGATTTACACCATTTAACAAAAGGGTTCTTTCTGAACCAAGAACTACCTCTTTGCCAAATTTGGTGTAATTCCGTTCAGCAGTTCGGGCTGTAGCCGTGTCTAAAGTTTCCTATGGAAAAGTGCATGGGGAAAACGCGTTTTGGGACCCCCTTTTTCTCGGCCCCCGCTTGAGCGAATCCCCCGAGACTTTCAGGGTAGGAGCGGACCGGAGCGGGCCACAAAGTTTGAAAATTTCGCGAAGATACGTCAACCGGCAAGAGAGTTATTTCAAATAGAATGTCGCGGATTTCCTATGGATAATAGGTTGTAACTATAACTATCTACTGGCGACCGCCAGTAGATAATATATATGTATATATATAAAACAGTATGGCACACATCTTGGGGGTGTAGGTTAATGCAGGACCAACCGTTTTTTTCCCCCTGGATACTGATCACACCCGAGCTAATCCTTGCTTCATATAGTCAGTCCATGCACTGCGCCCATGGGCCTTTTTAATGGTGTCTAAATCAACGCCATGATTTGGGCCACTTTCAGCAACGTAAGCGCCTGCATATCCTAGTACTAAAGATCCCCCTATATTTATAACTAATGCACATGAAAGAATAGCATAGCATCAACCATATATATGAAGACGTGCAGGCAGTGATATGCCATTTATCATCATTGTTGAGGGAGGAGAGGGGCAGAATGGCCCACTCCAAGCTTCATCTTTTTTGTCATGGCACCTCACCAAACTCATCAATTGTAATAAGTAGCATATTACACTCAGTGCATTTGTATGAGAGGCAGGCAGGCAGATTGATAGATAGATAGATAGATAGATAGATAGATAGATAGATAGATAGATAGATAGATAGATAGATAGATAGATAGATAGATAGATAGATAGGCTGGCAGAAAGATAGACAGATAGATAGGCTGGCAGAAAGATAGATAGAGAGATAGATAGATAGATAGATAGATAGATAGATAGATAGATAGATAGATAGATAGATAGATAGATAGATAGATAGATAGATAGATAGATAGATAGATAGATAGATAGATAGATAGATAGATAGATAGATAGGCTGGCAGAAAGATAGATAGAGAGATAGAGAGAGAGATAGAGAGATAGATAGAGAGATAGATAGAGAGATAGATAGAGATAGAGAGATAGATAGAGATAGATAGATAGATAGATAGATAGATAGATAGATAGATAGATAGATAGATAGATAGATAGATAGATAGATAGATAGATAGATAGATAGATTGATTGATTTAAAAGCAGGTCAGTTGCATTCTACCCCTACCTAAGGCCCTGTTGTTGATGGAGATATGACATTAATATATGAAAGAAAACAATTGTTCATGAAATGAAGCACAGTGTGGATAGCACAGGGCAGAGAGTTGCTTGACATGATGGGCCTTCCCTCCTGTAGCCACCCCCAGAAGTGCCAATGTGACAGATAAAGAGGCGAGCACTCTGCAGAGAGGACAGGAGAGGATGTGGTCTCGGGCTAGACTGCCGAGCTTGGAGCGGGGAAATCAAGGTTCTCGCCTCGGGGGCGACTCCACATCCTGTGATTCTGGGCAAATCACTTAATCTCCCCCTGCCTACCAAAAAAAAATAAAAGGAATGTGTCCGTGTGTAACGTAACTGGTGCTCATGTAAAGCACTCCAATACCTTAGGGTCGAGTTCGCGCTGTATAAAACTGCAACAAAAAAAAAGTACAAATGATAGATTTTGAAGTGCTGGGTGAGATTTCGAAAATATAAGGTCGGCGTCTGGGAAAATAGGATAATCCGTTCATTCCCGGGCTGTTCGATCCTAAGTATATAATTTCACCTTTCTACGCCTGAGTCCCCTTACCTCCCCAAACCGTGGGTGCCTAGAAGCACTGTAAACTAGGGCATCGCAGGGTGCTCGTGGTTATGTTTTTGGATATTATGAGCGTGTTTTACAGCTGACTGCCTTCCGGCTCCCTCGCACAGGTTGACCCTAGCCACATCACAGTCGCCAAGATCACACGGCTTAGAATCAGGGTGATCCCCCAGCATAAAGCGCTATATTCAAGAAATACACTTTTACATTCATGTCGCACTTCGATGGATTGTTTCCAGGTACGGAGTCACAGACACTGCCTCCCTCCCCCCCAATGGGACCCCACATTCACAGGGAGTACCAAAGCTTAAAAGAGCACTGTCTAAGAGTAAAAAAAGCACTATAAAAACACACACAAAGTCGCTGAGCGTGTGCATTTGCATAAAACCCCTCATACACTCATCTCTGCCTCGAATCTACAAAGAAAAACGGAATAATTTGTTTATACAGATTAGAAAAAATAACCCTCCAGGTGGGACTAGAAACACAACACCAATCTATTTCTGCATTTCTTGTTGACACGTAAAGGCAAACTTTTCAATTGCTTCCTAACAAAAATATTGCTTGTTTTAATTTTTTTTTTTAATTTTAATCCCGAAGCGCGTGTTCGGGGCTTACCTGTTTATGGTGGTCCTTAAAGATCTGGCAGTCTCAGAGATAAAAGGGGGCAGGGGGGGGGGAGGGGGCTTCTGCGGATGGAAACAGTGATAATTCACTGAAAGAGGCTGGGATGGGATTTGCAAAGCAGGCCCCTCTAATAGAATTCTCCATAATCTATTATCGCGACAGGACACCCAGAGACCTATTTCAAGAGATGCTGCCTCCTTCTGCGGCCCTTTCAGTTATCCTAGTGCATTATTAACCGAGAGGAAAGTCCAAATGCCCTATCGAAATTTTACACTTCTGGGGGCCACATATTTCTATTTTTTGTTGCATGCACGCGTTGCTATTTACATTCTATTTCACCTTAACCCCTTCGGTGCGCGTGACGAGCTCAGCTCGTCATGCTGCGCGGTAGCGCTGTGCGCATGACGAGCTGAGCTCGTCACGACTGCACCCGCGATCGGAATGTCCAGCACACGAGCGGAATTCCGATCGAGGTCAAGGGGTTAAAGAAAGTACTTTGTGACAGTCGCGGCTCCTGGAGGGAGTTCCGCCGGGCGTTGACATGCGGCGGGGGAGGGGCAGGGTGGGGGGTAGTAAAAACCGGAATCCGGCTGAACACAGGTAAGTTAGCAAATAAATAAATAAAACGAATTTCGTAGCGCGCACTACGAAATTCGTTTTATTTATTTATTTGCTAACTTACCTGTGTTCAGCCGGATTCCGGTTTTTACTACCCCCCAACCTGCCCCTCCCCCGCCGCACGTCACCGCCCGGCGGAACTCCCTCAAGGAGCCGCGACTGCTTTGTGAGGTGGCAGTCAATAATGTAAACCGCGCACCGACCGGCGACAGTGTATGCCCCAGCGGCGGGTATGAGAGGGAAATTGGGATCGCCCCCAGCACCCCATAGACATTCCCGTGCATACTTGAAAATATAGTTCCTCTAATCGAATGTTAGCACTTGAGGTGTTTCCTCTGACTCAATGTTGGTCGACTTTGAAACAGTTTAAAGAGAACACCAACAGATTAAAGAGAAAAGCAATGGACAGGGAGGAGCTATTGTAGTGAACAGTGGACAGTGCAAGGGGGTGGTTCAAGAGGGGCAAGGAAGCACTATTTGAAGTAGGCAAGGTCATTTCGGTGTAAAGAGGGGGCTGCATTAAACCGAGCACAGGACGGGAGAACCAGAAGGGGGTACACCTTGGCCTGAAGGGGCATTATAGGGTCTAGGATCACAGCGGGCCCTCTGCCGCCATGTCCGGCTCGGGGCCCGTCTCTGGGGCGTCGGATATAATCGACTGTGCAGGAACATTGGGAGGGGAGCTCTCTGATGTAAAAAAAAAAAAAAAAAGTGCTATTCTGTAAACAAACCACACACGGACATCCCAGAAAAAGAACGCTTCATGCCTGTCCTTTCTTTGCAACAAATTCTGCCCTGCCTGTTCCATCCAGTAGTCAGTACACACCACAGACACCTTGGCACACGGGCACTGCCCTGCCACCCAGTAGCCACTCTGTACGCACCTCACACCACAGACACCTTGGCACAAGAGGCACTGTCCTGCCACCTCACACCACAGACACCTTGGCACACGGGGCACTGCCCAACCACCCGGTAGCCACTCTACGCATCTCACACATCAGACACCTTGGCACACGGGGTACTGCCACTCTGTATGCACCTCGCACAACTGACACCTTGGCACATGGGGCACTGCCCTACCACCTTGCAGCCACTCTGTATGCACCTCACATCCCAGGCACCTTGGCACACGGGCCACCGCCCTGCCTCCCAGTAGCCACTCTGTACGCACCTCACACCACAGACACCTTGGCACATGGGGCACTGCCCCGCCACCCAGTAGCTAGTACACATCTCACATCACATACACCTTGGCAAATGGGGGCCTACCCCACCACCCAGTAGCTAGTACACATCTCACATCACAGACACCTTGGCACACGGGGCACCGCCCTGCCACCCAGTAGCCACTCTGTACGCACTTCACACTCCAGACACCTAGGCACACGGGGCACTGCCCTGCCACCCAGTAGCCACTCTGTATGCACTTCGCACTCCAGACACCTAGGCACATGGGGCACTGCCCTGCCACCCAGTAGCCAGTACACACCTCACACCACAGATACCCTGGCATCGCGCGCAAAGAGTGTGTACTTAGTGTAACTGGCAGCGACACTGTAAGCCTCTTTCCCCTTCCATCCAGTGGTCGTTCTGTAAAAACATCTCAGAACACACACGCCCTGACACAAAGGGTACTGCCATGCCAGCGCTGGGGACATTGCACCACAGAGCATGGACATTGCATAACTGGCAGAGAGCAGGTTCCCCTTCCACCCAGTGGTCATTCTGTAAACTTACCTCACCTTATGCTACAGTCGTCATGGCACACAGGGCAATACCCTGCCAGCACCAGGGGCACCGCGCGCATACACCATAGCCTTTGTACAACTGGAGGAGACAGCAGAAGCTGCCCTGCCCTTTCCAGCCAATGACAGTTCCCTAAACACACCTTACACTAAAGTCACCCTTGCACACGGGAGCTCTTCTGTCAAGGCGCCTTAAAATACACCCCAAACAAACAGGCCCATGTGGCAGCACCAGGGGGTACGGGACAAGCAAAAGATGCCGACATGCCCTGTCCACACGGCGATGCCTCTGTAAACAAACCCCACAGTGCACCACAGACACACCGGGCGCGACGCTGGTAGCGCCAGGGGGCACCGCACACTTGGAGTCTGTACTGTGTGGGACTGGCAGAGACAACACGTGCCACCTCGCTCTGTCCCCTCACTTACACCAAGGACATATTTGTGGCTGCCAATTAGGTGCTCTGTTGTGAATGTGTCACTTTAACCAACCCTGAAGTATGTTTGAGGACTGTATGTTTTAATCTCTTGTCTGACAAACGGTTTGTAAACTTCCGGCCACGCCCCCTCTGCCACCTCCTCTCAAGTCGAGCAGTTTGTTTAACGAGGAAATTTCTCTACAAGGAATACAGGTAGGGGGGCGAGATTAAGGGTGGCAAAGATGGCTGTCTAATGGACCCCTCTGCCAGACTCAAGAGGTGATGAGCCTCTGCAGTGGGCAGTGCCCTAGAGAGCACATGCTTGAAACTGGCATTTCTTTTGTCGCACAGGTGGCACAGATCACCGAGCCCTGTGAAGGGCATGAAGAGCACATTGTTAGGTTTTAAATTCCCGTCCCTGCAATGTATTCCTTTCATGTTATAGTAGGTTAGCAATGTGTGGCTAAATAGATGCTAATTGTATTTACGTTATGCAACCCACTGAATTATCCGTGTAATATGCAGGCTTCAGTTGACGAATGCGACTCCATTTTGTTTCTTGCAATCCTTACTTGGCTGCTTAGACTGTGCCTGAGTTAGGCCTCATGGCTCGTAATGCTTGCCCCAGCAGAACACTGTACTTCGCTAATGTTTTTTCTTTCTGTCCAAGGCTGTTTCCCGACCTGCTAATGAGGAGACAATACAGCTCTCGCATACCAATCTAAGTGTGTAGTTCTGCTCCCACGTTAGGAGACGCTGAGACCCAGCGCAGTGGCCTTGGGTTTCTGATAACATGTACCCATCTGGCAGGTGGTAGCTCACCTCCCAGTGCCTCCTTTGTTCATGTTCGGCCCCGGCTGGTAGTTTTCCATGGTGGGCGGGGTTGGAGGCTTTTGGGGAAGAATGATTACTCACTGTGGATCGTTGGGAAGTTAGTCCCTCGGCAGACATCTTAGGGTGCAGGTCATGATGGACTCCTCTGCAGAGCATTTCTAATAAAGCTTGTAAGTTTGTATTCTCTACTGTCTGACCGACTCTTCATTCTTGGGAAGGCATAGCAGGTGGTTGTGAGAAAACCAGAGTGGCCCTAGTGGGCCACTTCCTTCAGTTGGTGCCCGAACAGGGACCCCGCAAGGTGATCTGACTTGCCCGTAATCGGGTTGTAGGGTCGGGGGTGCGTTTGGTCGGTTGGGCGGATCGGGGTACCTCACACAAGACTGAGCTTGGTTCTCGAAGCTGCCCCGCCCGGCTGATCGGGCGCCCCCTCATCTAGTGGTCACCAGCTGGGGTCCTGAGAAGGCGAAACCTTGGAGTTGACCGTTTGGTCCGAAGAGTCGGCAGCGGAGAATAGCTTGACTCAACCTGTGTGCACCAGGTGAGTGATTTGATTCTTGGAAAAAATGGCGCCATTCTTGGACGGCACAAGCCTGTGGGCTGTGTCTTGATACAGTCTTCGGACTGTCTTGTCTGCAGTTTTTGAACTGCCTTGCTTGAAAGACACGAGTCAACGGGCTGTGTCTTGGTACGGTCTCTGGACTGTCTTGTCTTGAACTGGGTGGGTCTGCGGACCCTTGGAAAAGGCACAGAGTGTTTGCGAGCAGTTCATTGGACCACCCGGAAATTTGGCACGTGCTTAAAAAGGCCCGGGACTGCCCGCGAACAATCTGCCAGACCAACTGGTAATTTCGCTAATGCGCGAAAAGGTCTGGGGCTGAAGCCTGTCTTCTTGGATTTGACACAGTCTTCGGACTGTTTTTGTTCGGCTCCGTGACTAATATTTGTTATTTTATTTTTGTCTTTGTCTGTCGATTGTTGGTGTTATACTGGTCCGTTAGGGACTGTGCCTGTGTCTTATATTAAGATGCCTTGTTTCAGCAAATTGGGGTGTTTTGGATGTCGATGTGGTTTTACTGATGGTCGATTGGAAGAGAGCCAGCCTGCACCTCTGGAGGGTTCTCCAAATTTTTATATATATGTTAAACATGGTATTGGCCCTGTTATGTTTAGCACATTGTGGCAAAAATATACGAGGGACAATGCTGAGTTACAGTGGCCGCTTACTGGCTCATTTGATGAGCAGAAATTGAACTTCTTGCAAGATAAGTTGTTTGCTAGGAGGAGCAGACAGTCGATGTTTGATTCTCTGAGAGTATGGCAGAAAGAAGCAAAGCAGCGATGCATGAGGGCAGAGAAAGAGGCCCGGAAGAGGCATACGCAAACGATAACACAGAAAGCAGTAGCTTTTGAAAGAGGAAAGGTAGAGAAGTGTATAGAATGTGCAGATAGAAAGTTTTGGTTACAGACAGATAAATGCTATGTTACTAGAGAGAAAGGTGATGATTTTGTCGAAGACCTATTGGATTCTCGTCCTCCTCCTCCTTATGCCCCTGAACGGATATACCCGGCAGTCCCAGCCTCTCAGTCCTTGGCCCCTAGTGCCGCCCCTTCTAGCATTTCCATTTCTGGCACTACCGCTACAGCCCCGGCCCCTCTTGTTTCTCTTCTACTCACACCAGGCACCGAGGCGGGTGCTGTTAGTTCTCCGGCCCAGTCTGTTGGCTCTGGATCGACCGCTACTCTCCCTCTCACCCCTACCACCCTGTCTCCCTACATGATGGTGCCTGTCTCTGCTTCTGCTCCTTCCCCCGTGAGTGTGGAACACCAGGCACAGTTGAATGTCGAAACTCCTGCATGTGGCGTGCATGATGTGAATTGGGCAGCGGCACGAGATCGAATGGATAAAGTATTGGTGCGATCTGCAGTGGGTGATGAGGAAAAGAAAATGGTGGCGAACCAAGCAGCTCAGTGGGCTCGACACCCGATCTATAGTGTGGAGGATATGTGGAGTGTGATGAAAGATTATGAGCCGTTCATACAGCAGCATGCCCTTAAACACGTCAGCGATGCTGATAGAGTTGTGGGAACAATATTTTCAGGGTGTTGCACCGCAAATAATATATGACATACGAGATAGGGTATTTGCTGCAGGTATGGCTCCCAATGAGGGTTTTAGCAATATAACGACACTAGTGGGTTACCGAGGTAGATTGCTCCAGAAGGTACCGACAATGGGGACACAGCATCCCATGAGGGAGGTTCATCCCATTTACCACCCTGAAATTCCAGAACTGCGCGATTCCACTAATGCTGTGATTAGACAACGGGTCGACGCTCGGTTTCAGGAGCAATGGATTTATACTCCTTGGAAGAGGAGTGAGGTCCTATCCTTAAAGGGCCAGCTGCCGGACCCCCGTAAAAACCCTACTGCATATTATAAGGAATTGACGGAGGCGGCCTCCTCTACAGTAATGACGTTAGCGGATATTGAGTTGTTTTTCGGCCTGTTGGTACCAGTGGACATATGGAGGCAAGTCCATATGCAGGATCATGCACTAGAGTTGGGGGGAACATGGGATGAGATTAGGGCTTGGGATAAGGGGAGCAAGCCCAGCGACAAGCCGAAAGCGGAGCTCCTCGCTTTGCCAGGGCGTATTATCACATACATGCATTCACTTATCCCGCCAAAAAGAGTGGATTGGGATAAGTTGACTGCGTGTTGCCAGAAGAAGGATGAAAGTGTGTCGGAATTCTTTATTAGATTTGAAGGGGTGTTCTTAGATTTTAGCGGACAGGACCTGTCGCAGGAGGGTGGTGTTTGTTTATTTGTCAACAGATTTGTCACTAACCTACTTCCCGAGATTACAGCGCGGTTGCAGGCTTCGGAAAGTACTTGGACGACACCAACCCCGTCCGTGATATTGAGTATGGCACAATATTACGAACATAGAGAGAATGAGGACAAGGAAAGGGTGGAGAAAAAGTCAAAGGCTTTGAAGACGAGGGTATTGATGCAGCAGGTTGCAAGGGGAAATGGACAAGGTAGAGGTTCGGGTTCGGCCCAGCAGCGGTCTGGCAGAGGTGGCGCGTCAATCGCGACCCTCGGGCTCAACCAATGTGCATACTGCAAAAAGGAGGGACATTGGCGGAATGAGTGTCCGGAGTTGTGACAGAAGGGTGAGGCCCCAAGGGGTCGAGGTTTCCGAGGACGCGGACAAGGAACAGGAGGTAGAGGGGGAATTCAGTCAGAAGATACGTCCCACAATAGGCAGAGCGGAAATTATTTCGATGATCCTAGGGAACGGCAGTATTATCACGACGATTATGACATGGACGAAGTGACGGGGTTGTCTCACAGCTAGGATAGCCGAGGACAGGGCGAGGGACTGGTTCCAGTGCCTATAGATCAGAATGGACCTTATGTCACTGCTGATATACAGGGTACTACTAAAAAATTTTTAGTTGATACAGGGGCTATGAATAGCTCTGTTTCCCATTCACTGTGTCCCGGGGGCAGCTCTGTCTGTCCAAAATAATGTTTCGGTGGGTTTCTCAGGCGTGCTGGTCATTAGCCCCATTTCAAAGCCCCTTGCTTTGACCATTGGCCCCTTTACGGTTGATTCACCATTTTTACTGACGTCAAATTGCGTGGAAAATTTGTTAGGGCTCGATTTATTGAAAAAGTTGCATGCGTCAATTTTCTGTTCCCCAGACGGTGTTTATATGACTATTGGACCGCAGGTCGCTCGTGCCAAACAGTGCTTTGCGAAAGATGCCTCTCTTCCAGCTGAGTTTAGAGATGTACCACGTACGTTATGGGCTACAGGAGACACAGATGTGGGGTTACTCCAGATCCCGCCTGTCTCTATACAGATCAGAGACAATGCTAAATTGCCACGTATTCCCCAGTACAAGATATCCCATGCAGGTGAAAAGTCCCTATTACAAATAATACAGGATTTGATTGAGTCTGGTGTGGTTGAGGAGACTACGGCGAATGTGTGTAATAGCCCTATTCTTCCTATCCTTAAGAAGGCCCCCTTGGATTCCCCTGATGCCCACCCTGATGTTTACCGCTTTGTGATTGACCTCAGAGAGGTTAATAAGATCGTAGTTCCCCAATACCCCGTGGTTCCGGACATTACAGCGATCTTAACAATGACTCCCCCATCAGTGAAATTTTTCTCTGTAATTGACTTGAAAAATGCTTTCTTCAGCATACCAATTCATACAGATAGCCGATATCTGTTTGGCTTTGCAATAGCCGGTCTGAGCTTTAGATTCTGTCGTGCTCCACAAGGCTATACTGAAAGCCCTAGTATCTATAGCCAAGCCTTGAAAGCTCAATTGGATTCTTTGGAGCTTTCCCCTGGTAATGTGCTGTTGCAGTATGTTGATGACCTCCTTATTGCTTCGGACAATGAAGATGGTTGCAAAGACGCCACTGTTAAATTATTGTTGCATCTGGTGCATCATGGACACAAGGCGTCCCTTTCCAAATTGCAATATTGTTGACAGGAGGTCACCTATTTGGGTCACCTACTGTCGAAGGAGGGTCGCAGACTAACACCTGAGCGCATAGCTACCATCACTAGCATGTCTATCCCTAGAACCCAACGCGAGGTACGCACGTTTATAGGGATAACATCGTATTGTCAGCACTGGATCCCTAATTACTCCCTACTAACAAAGCCCCTTCTTTACCTGACCACAAAAGATGTGCATGAACCCTTGCCTTGGACACCTGCATGCCAGCAAGCTTTTGAGCAACTAAAGACTGCGCTTTGCTCTGCTCCTGTGCTTGGTACTCCTGATTACCAGAAGCCTTTTGTACTCTACGTGCATGAGGTGGACGGTTACGCGCTTTCTGTTCTAACACCGGGTTTCGGTGGTAAGCAGAGACCCTACGCCTATTTGTCGGCCCTGCTTGATAATGTCGCCAGAGCGCTCCCGAGCTGTCTGAGAGCTGACGCAGCAGTGGCGGTTTCTATCAGACAATCGGAAGGGCTCGTTTTTGATACAGACCTCACAGTCATGGTACCTCATGCTGTGGATACATTATTGAATAAGACAAAGACGCAGCACCTTACTAGTGCGCGTCTGACTGGTTATGAACTGACCCTGTTTGCTCCGCACATTACCATCAAAAGATGTGCTACTCTGAACCCGGCCACGTTACTACCCCTCCCTTCGGAAGAAAAGGGCAATGATGTCCATGATTGTTCATTTCAACTGAGGAAGAAATGAAGAGATGGGTAGACCTGACTGATGTTCCCTTATCTGAACCCCAAGGGGAACTATATGTCAATGGCTCTTGTTTTAAGTTACCAGATGGCACCACCACTGCAGCCTATGCAATAACAACATTACACACTGTAGTTGAGACATCCCGTATCCCGCACCAGTCGGCCCAAGCTGCAGAGTTGGTTGCCCTCCTTAGGGCTTGCGAGTTGAGTGAGGGACTGGCTGTTAATATCTACACCGACAGCCAATACGCCTTTGGGGTGGCCCATAATTTTGGGCGCCTCTGGGCGGAGAGAGGGTTCTTGACTTCGCACGGACTGCGGATTCAGAACGGGCCATTGATACATAGATTGCTGTCAGCATTGACAATTCCCAGTAAGTTAGCAATAGTGAAATGTAGCGCTCATAAGGCTATTACAGATGATGTGGGAAGGGGAAACGCTTTTGCAGACCAGACAGCTAAGGAGACATCTCGATCAAAGATGACACAGATGTTGGTGGCAGGTCCCACGAGGTGGGTCCCAGACAATGTAATGTTTGAGGACACATTGGAGAATGTCAGGGAAATCCAGGGTGAGGCAACTTTGGATGAATTAGCAATGTGGGAGGAGAGAACAGGTCGCTTGGATGAGGATGGGTGTTGGACTCACTTGTCAGGGAAGCAGCGGTGGTTGCTGCCTAATTCATATGTGATCCCTGTTGTGACTATGGCCCATGGCCCGGCGCACATTAGTGCTAAAGGAATATGCAAGTTGCTGGACCCAGTATGGCAGAATGATAATATCGCCAAGGCAGCCACGCACCTAGTCAAGCATTGTATCAT
This sequence comes from Calotriton arnoldi, assembly GCA_963921515.1. Lineage (NCBI taxonomy): Eukaryota > Metazoa > Chordata > Amphibia > Caudata > Salamandridae > Calotriton > Calotriton arnoldi. Next base: position 1,973,835 of record CAWUFW010002267.1, on the reverse strand, counting down.
TTGTCTGAAACATAACCCCGGGAAAGATACCCCTAAACCTTCTGGTAATTTTGCACCGACTTTCTTCCCTTCTGAGGTTCTCCAGATGGATTTCATCGAAATGGAATGTGTGAATAACCTGAAGTATGTGCTAGTAGTGATCTGCGCATTCAGTAAATGGATTGAGGCTTACCCCACTAAAGCGAATACAGCTATGGTGACGGCGAAGGCACTTCTAAAAGAGTACTTCCTGCGCTATGGATTGCCACGCGTGATATGGAGTGACAACGGAAGTCACTTTAATGCAAAAGTCATTGAATTGGTGTGCACAGGTTTGCATATTAAACAGAAGTTTCATGCAGCGAATCACCCCCAGTCAGCAGGCCTGGTTGAGAAGTACAATGGTACTCTCAAGCTGAAGTTGGCAAAAATTCAGGAAAGCACAGGACTAAAATGGCCAGATGCATTACCCTTGGCTTTATTATCTACCAGAGCGACATTGCATTCTAGAACAGGGTTGTCCCCCTACGAGGTGGTCTTTGGACGCCCTGCTAATGTTTGGGGCGTCCCCGACCCAAGCGCTTTTCCGAGATAGAGTACCCCCTACTTGTAGACTACCTGTATGAATTGTCTAAAGATTTTCGTTCTCTTCATCAACAGATACACGCCACGTTGCGGCCAGTACCAGAGGGGCCCGGGCATTGCATACAGCCCGGTGAGTACGTGCTAATAAAGAACTTCCAACGGAAGAACAGCCTGGAGCCGAGGTGGAAAGGGCCAGTGATCGTGCTACTCGCCACTAGAACAGCTGTCAAGGTGGACGGCAGAAAGCACTGGATTCATGCGTCTCATGTGAAACGGATGCCTCTCCCACTTCCGTTTGACCGCTGGGTCAACGAAGGCATCGGTGATGAAGAGTGTGAGAAGGTGCCACGCTTTGTTCCCTTCTCTGACGCCCGTGTGAGGTGGGCGCAGACAGATGAAGAAAGTGATGCAGTTCTGTCTGAGGCGATCCCACCGGAGATAAGGGCCCCCCCGGATAACACTGTCTCTAACATGCTGAAATATGAGTCCCGATGCCCATCTGATCCTGAGTTTCTGCCCCTTTTTGTTGATGAAACAGTGCCTGGAGTTACCAAATATAATTTGAGGCCCCGGAAAAAGGACGGTGCACCAACCGAGCAGTCTAGGAGATAGGGAAGGACTTGAGCTTAGGGCGCAGGTGCTGTGCCTAAGGTGCCTGTATTAGACTAGGGTGAGCAACACTGGTGCACTGCCCTGAACACTGGACAGGATAGCTGAGGGCATTGGCCCAGGAGGGAGGGTGCTCTATCCTGAAAGAAGAAGGATTTGCTTTTTTCTGCAAGGGTTGCGATCGCGCAGCTCCTCCATGGGAGTGCTTCATAGCACCGTCGTTGATGAACAATAGGAGCCTGCCAGTGAGGATCTAAACGGACACTGGGTGACTTGTGCCCCCCTGGTACTGTGGTTGCAATAAGTGGCTCTAGCCTGGGAATTTTTCTTTCCCTTTTTGACACCTATAAATTGCCTTTGAAGTTGTCCAAATGTATCCTTTTGGCCATCTTATCCCTGATGAGGAGCAGCCCTTTGCGGCTCCGCGTCCTACTCCAAATGATCCCGTTTGGTCTTCTTGGTCCACTAAGAGTAAAATAGTGTTTGTGGTAATAATTTTGCTTTCTCTGATATTTGTGTTTGGGGTGCTGTTTTTCCTGGAAGAGAAATATCCTGTGCATGCTTGGATCAGTACTACACCTGCCCCTCCTGAACATATTTTTGGTACGTTAGCGCCCCACAAAGAAGAGCACCGGAAATCCTATAAGGAGAATGTTTTTAGTCAGACGTTGCATCAAATGCATGCTGTTTATAATACAACGAGATGTTGGGTGTGTGGTTTGCTACCTTCCGTCACGCATCGAAGTGAGAACCTGCTGCCTATGCCTCTATCTCATGTTAGTAGCTGAGAGGGATGGTTTACATTACTTAGCTTGATTAGCTCATTCTCCCAGCCAGACTTCTTGGAACGCAGAAGTACCAGTTCCCGTTCTCTGACAATGAATGTGCACTCTCAGCATAGGTCCCCACCTGGTGTTTCCCCGGGAGATGGGCGGTTCGATCGAGTGTTCTTAAGCACTTGCCTCAGAGCAGCAGATCGAGGTAGAAAGGCAAACAGAACAGGGATGGATAGAGATAGGTTTTCACAGTTAAAAATATCTGACTATTACCAATCCTTCCAAGTCCGCAAAGTCAGTGAAGATAAGCCCATAGCCCTGGCGGTGGTAGACGTAATGGCCCCTTTTTGTGTTCAAGGGGCAGGAGACATAGCGGTGGGGGACAGTAGATGCAACACCACTTCCATATTGAGAATACCCAAGAGTCCGCCCTTGATCCCACCACCTAATGTTTATTTTGTTTGTGGTACTCGTGGTTATGTGGGGCTCCCTGAGGGATAGTCTGGGTGGTGCTACCTTTCTTACCTCCTCCCCCCTGTCTACATAGCCCCTCTTAACTACCACAAAACTCATCGCTTGCAGCGTAGGAGTGCCCCAGCACCCCGAGTTAGGAGAGTTGTCAATCCTGACGATATTGATCAGACAGATACCTCGTTGCAGCAATTTACTGACATAATGAAGGGCATTCTGCCGTTCTGGGGTCCCATGTTCAATAGCCGTAATATTTGTCGTCATGCTAGGGTAGTTGAGGGAGTTATTAATACTACTGCTGGTATACTGACTAATATTACAGTCGAGCTTCAGGCTACGAGGCTCGTTTCTCTTCAAAGCCGGATGGTTTTAAGCGTCATCCTGGCTGATAGGGGTGGAGCCTGTCGCGTCATCGGCAGCAGCTGCTGTGTGTATATTCCTGATAGTGCCCCTACTGTATACTCCGCAATACAGAAATTGCACCGACTCGCCTCAGACATCCATCAGGACAATGGTTCATGGTCACTCACGGGGTGGCTCTGGGGTCTAGTGACATCATGGGGTTGGAAAATATTACTTGTCCTAATAGCAATTGCAGGAGTCATCTTTACCTCTTGCTTATGCATTAACTGCCTCCCAGCCTGTTGCACCTATTGTATGAGTAAACTTGTCCCTACCCCTACATTGCCAAGAAGCGATAACAACATTTCTGTTATGATGCTGCAGGAAATTCAGGATATCATGCTTATTGATGAGGGCATCTTCGAATATTAGATGCCTTCACTGTTCATGCCTTGCTTGTTTTTTCCCCTGTAACATGAGTGACTTTGTTTATTCTTCCTCTCCCTTAGAAATGTAAAGACCTTATCGGATAGCAATAAAGCATTTAGCCACCCATGCTAAAAGGAGGGTCTGTTAGGTTTTAAATTCCCGTCCCTGCATTGTATTCCTTTCACGTTATAGTAGGTTAGCAATGTGTGGCTAAATAGATGCCAATTGTATTTACGTTATGCAACCCACTGAGTTATCCGTGTAATGTGCAGGCTTCAGTTGACGAATGCGACTCCATTTTGTTTCTTGCAATCCTTACTAGGCTGCTTAGACTGTGCCCGAGTTAGGCCTCATGGCCCGTAATGCTTGCCTCAGCAGAACACTGTACTTCGCTAATGTTTTTTCTTTCTGTCCAAGGCTGTTTCCCGACCTGCTAATGAGGAGACAATTCAGCTCTCGCATACCAATCTAAGTGTGTAGTTCTGCTCCCATGTTAGGAGACGCTGAGACCCAGCACAGTGGCCTTGGGTTTCTGATAACATGTACCCATCTGGCAGGTGGTAGCTCATCTCCCAGTGCCTCCTTTGTTCATGTTCGGCCCAGGCTGGTAGTTTTCCATGGTGGGCGGGGTTGGAGGCTTTTGGGGAAGAATGATTAGTCACTGTGGACCGTTGGGAAGTTAGTCCCTCGGCAGACATCTTAGGGTGCAGGTCATGATGGACTCCTCTGCAGAGCATTTCTAATAAAGCATGTAAGTTTGTATTCTCTACTGTCTGACCGACTCTTCATTCTTGGGAAGGCATAGCAGGTGGTTGTGAGAAAACCCGAGTGGCCCTAGCGGGCCACTTCCTTCAACATGCATGGATCGCCCATAGTTTGGGTCTGATAGATCCACGCTCAAATAAAGATAACTTTTACTATATAGCGCTCCATACCAAACTTCTGCTGTTTAAAGGCGCTGTAAACACCGAAGGGTGCTATTACCCTAATTAAACTACACAGTTTACTGAGCTCAGAAAGTTGGAACCCTGAACAGGGCTCTCGGGCATTCGAGCTGGCGTCTTGCAAACTGTTGTATATTTTGAGGGAAAGTCGACTCCGAGAGGAGCTGCTCCTGCGGCTGTTTGTATCAAATATTCACCTATGTCTGCTGGCGAAATGACTGCTCAGTTTGAAAAGCCCAAATTTGTGTGAATGTTTCCTAGAATTCATAGGGATTACATCATTCCAGTGGATGACAGAATTCAACCAATGGGCAATCAAGACAGTTAATGTAGGCCCTTTGTTAGTGTTCTCACCTGTTGAGATGGTCCTAAGGATGTCAATATGTAGGAATAATCATGTCATCAAAACATCTTCCTAGCTCAATCAACCCTCTTTCTTCAACCAACAATAGCGCTATGAAAGACATCAGTGAAATCAGTGGTACATTGTAAGATAACACCCTTTCTTCAATCAACAATATCCCAATAATAGTTTGAGGCAGACACAACCGGGCTCGTGTTTATCAAATATGCTTTAATTACAATTTGGCCCACCTGGGGGCTTATTAAAAGGAAGCGCGGCTTCATTTTTTATTTTTTTTCGGGCGGATTCGCGCACCCAGCGTGAATTCGGCCGATTTAAAAAAAAAAAAATGCTTTTTTTGGCCCTGGGGGTTCTTGTGTGACCCCCTAAGCAGGCCTAGGGGGTCAGGGTGTTTCTACCCTGCCCCCTTTTCTTGTTTTTTTATGTTTTTTCCTCTGTTTTCTTGTGACTTGGTTTCCGAGTCACAAGATGGCTGCCAACACATTCTGCTTTGGAGTGTTGGCAGCCAATCAGAATGAAGCTCGTGTTTGAAAGGGTTCGCGACTCCTCCTCAGTGCTCAGATATATAAACTTTAATTTTTTGAATTTCTCAGCAACTATTGAACGGATTTACACCATTTAAAAAAAAGGTCGCTTTCTGGACCAAGAGATACCTTTTTGCCAAATTTGGTGTAATTCCGTTCAGCAGTTCGGGCTGTAGCCATGTCTAAAGTTCCTATGGAAATTAACATGGGGAAAACGCGTTTGGGGGCCCCTTTTTTTCTCAGCCCCCGCTTGACGAATCACCCCGAAACTTTCAAGACAGGAGCTGACCTGAGTGAACCATTAGTTTTGAAAATTTTGCAAAGGTTCGTCAAACGGCGCCAAAGATATTGGCAAAAGAAAAAACGCTTTTTGAATAGAAACAAGGTCCTAACTAAAACTACCTACTGGCGACCGCCAGTAGGTAATATATATATATATATATATATATATATATATATATATATATATTTACTGAAAAAACCATAGGTTTCAGGCACGTTATAGTTAGAAATTAGCATTTAAAAAACCTTAGAAATTCACTGAAAAAAACATAGGTTTCAGGGACGTTATAGTTAGTTGGACATTTCACTCATACAAAACCAGAGAAATTCTGCCGTTATAGTTAGTTCAGATAACTATAACTCATGCCCCCGCAATGCACTGCTGATGACATCACATATTACATCATTCATGACATGGTCAGGGACATCACTGATGACATCACTGATGACATCTCAAATGACATCACTGATGACATCACTGATGACATCATCCAGTGAATGTGTTTTTCTTTAAACTTTAAATATGTATTATATATATACCAAGCTGTATTGAAGAATGAGTGGGTGTAGAAGTGTCTGGATGGAGGATTTAGTATGTGTGTGACTGACTGTTTAAGTGAGTGATTAAACGTGTTTTACTGAATGCATGGGTTAGTGACTAAACTGTGTGAATGTCTGTATCAGTCTGTGTGCTGTTGTATAAGCTGCTGCATGGGTTGGTCAGTAGCTACATGAGTGTCTATATGGGTTATTGATTGGTTGCCTGAGTATTTGTATGGGTGTCTGAATGTGTGTGTGGCTTCGTGGGAGGTGTGTAACTCTGTGCATATATGTTTGAGTGGTTGATTCACTGAGTGTATGGGTTCAAGAAGATGTGGAAAAAGCTGTATGGGTGATTGAGTGTGTGTATGGGTGTGTTAGTGAGTGAATGGATGTCTCACTGGCACATGTCCAAGTAACTACATATGTAAAAGGCAGTGTATGTGAGAGTTAGAGTATATAAATGACTATACATGATAGTCAATGATTGTGACAGTGGCTGTATAGATGAGTGTGCACTTGTATCAGTGATTGTATAAGAGAGTAATTATGCATTTCTTTCTGTTTGCATAAGTGATGTGTTGTGTGTATTTTCAGGTATAGGTCAGTAAATGGAAGTATGATTGATTCTTTGCCTGACTGACTATGTGTGTGAGTAACTCTGGATGAGTGCTGGTGTGTGAGTGTCTGTGTAGGTGTATGAGTGCATATGTTAGTGTTGTATTGATGAGTGACTGCATGTATGAGTGATTGTATGGGTGAATGAGTGGATGTATATGTAGACCTAACAACCAGTGACTAGATATGTAGTAAGTGGTATTGGTGTGTCTATGGTTTCGAAAATGGTATTCTGCATTTTGGAGACGGTGTATCAAAGGTTATATTAGGGTGTGAGAAGGTGCATCAGATTGTCACATGGATGATGTCATCAGTGATGTCATCAGTGATGTCATTTGAGATGTCATCAGTGATGTCACTGACCATGTCATGAATGATGTAATATGTGACGTCATCAGCAGTGCATTGCGGGCGTGAGTTATAGTTAGCTGAACTAACTATAACGGTGGAATTTCTCTGGTTTTGTATGAGTGAAATGTCCAACTAACTATAACGTCCCTGAAACCTATGGTTTTTTCAGTGAATTTCGAAGGTTTTTTAAATGCTAATTTCTAACTATAACGTGCCTGAAACCTATGGTTTTTTCAGTGAATTTCAAAGGTTTTTTAAATGCCAATTTCTAACTATAACGTGCCTGAAACCTATGGTTTGTTCAGTGAATTTCAATGTTTTTTTTAATGCTAACTTCAAATTATAATGTTCATTTAACCTATAGTTTTTTCCGACACGCAAGAAGGACACAACACCCAATGCCACAACCCTCAGGACCTCCCCCCCGTACCACCACTCTCCCTACTGGATTTTTTTTTATTTGTTATTTAAACTATATAATGTCTTCTTGTTTTTTAAATATTAAACAACTACATACAGTATGAAAGGGAGCCCAGCCCAGAGCCACATCTGAAGACCAACACATGTCATAGACCTACTGAGCAAGCAGCTCCGACACCCAAGAACACCACAACACCCACCACCACCCCCAGGACCCCCCCTCTACCACCGAGGCAGCGCAGAACAAGACAGCGAACTTTCCGAAAACGGCATGGCCCCTCAGCCACACAATAGCTGAATATTGGGACAGGTGTGAACAAACTATATGTGAAGGAAGCAATTCACCCATGTTTAACAATGCACACAATGCAAAGTGTAGCGGTGATGTGCTGGACACATCTCAGTGTGCAGAACACACACCTCTCCATGTGCACAAATAATACTGGTGCTTGTAGTGTTGTGGACAGTGGACCCAACCATGTTACGTCAAACACTAGGGAAGATCTCAGTCATGTAGCTGTGTCGTCCCCTCCTGTAAGCATAAGAGTAACCGGAGTGGGCTGGTCCGACGTACGCCACTTCAGCGTAGGAGTGTGAATAAATAGGCCGGAGCTCTGTGCGTGGTTCACTTGTGGGAAGGCCAAAGCGTCTGCCAGGGCGGCGCCCCTCACCCTGCCACGAGGCCGCCGACGTGACCGCCAGCCTCCTCAGCCGATCGCTGGCTTCCGCCACACAGGCCCCCAGCGGCACAGCACCGCGGACTTATGTCTGTACAAACTACTGCCTTCGATATACACTGCGGACAGCAAGGCTCACAATTCAGATCGAGTCGCGATTGCAGATGACGCAGTCCAGTAGGCAAGAGACATTGCTCAAGTCAACAACACGTGTCTGTGGGCCCTTCCTGACCGCTGCCTCCGGCCTACACTGTGGAAGACCGGCGACACGTGGTGCCACTAACCCTGTTCAACACAAGCCGCGACACGTGGTGCCACTATCCCTGTTCAACACAAGCCGCGACACGTGGTGCCACTAACCCTGTTCAACACAAGCCGGCGACACGTGGTGCCACTAACCCTGTTCAACACAGGCCGATCCCACATGTGCAACTGTGTCCTGAGTCCTGAATGGAAGTGACCCCAAGTCTGTGGCAGCGACCACAGCACCAGACTCCCTTCGATCAGTGAGCTATATTTCCATATGCAAAGCCGGCGACACGTGGTGCCACTAACCCTGTACAACACAAGGCGCGACACGTGGTGCCACTAACCCTGTTCAATACAAGCCGATCCCACATGTGGAACTGTGTCCTGAATCCTGAAAGGCAGTGACCCCAACTTCATGGCAGCGACCACAGCACCAGACTCCCTTCAGTTTTATTTGTTGTTGTTTTATTTAAATAAAATGTTTTATATGTAAATCTATACATGACTAAGATTCTTGTTTGTCCAACCACACAGGGACAATTCCGGGCCCAAGAAGGTTGTTAGGGGTATGTTGGTAATGTGGGAAGAGGGTGCGTTACCTGCTGATGTGGGGAGAGACAGCGTGAAAGGGGTATCTCTCACAGAAAGAACTCCGGTATGTTTCAGAAATGCCTCGGACAGATGCCAGCTGACGGACTGAATCACAAAATGGCTTTTCAATGCTTATGTAGTGTGACTTATGAACAGTTCGCACCCAGGCTCGCAGAGGGACAACTGCGGCCCGTCCGCTCGACTCACAGACGCAGTACTACGAGCCGTCCGCTCCCAAAGGAACAGCAGCGTAGTAGCTCACAGAGGTACAGGCACAGCAGCGTACTAGCTCGCAAAGGTAGAGAGCTGCGAGCCGACGGACTGGCTTCTAACGGCATAGCTGTGAAGTGGTGATGTTGGGCAGAGGGAGCGTGAAATGGTTATCTCACACAGGCAGAGCTCCGATATATTAAATTGCCCCCGGGACCTTTCTTTTATATTTTCACTCGATGCGAGAAAGCGCGCTTTCTGGACCAAGACCTTTCTCCCTACCAAATTTGGCATAATTCCGTTCAGCAGTTTGACCTAGAGCCTTGTCTAAAGTTTCCTATGGAAAATCCATTGAGAAAACACGTTTTCACACCCCCCACATAGCTACCTGTCGCAGGCGTACTCGCTGTTGGTGTGCAGGTCAGTGGTCTAGTTGTCAACATGTCACAGCCACTCCCTGAGGGCAGGTTTGCACACACACCACACCCATCCGGCACATGCGTCACAGGCCATGTGACCACGCAAATATAATGGATCGACAACGTCACATCCTTTATTGCCAGTGGTGACTGGATGGCGGGTGCTCCACGAGTCTCAATCATAAAGAGTCCATGAAAAGTTGCGCAGAGGGTTAGTCACACCCTGAGCTGTATGGCCGTCAGGGGCCTACTACCACGTGGCGCGGACTTGAGTTGCACAGGGTTAGTGTCACCCGAAGTTGATGTGGCCATCAGGGGCCTACCACCACGTGGCACGGACTTGAGTTGCACAGAGTTAGCACCACCCGAAGATGATGTGGCCGTCAGGGGCCTACTACCACGTGGCACGGACTTGAGTTGCACAGGGTTAGTGCCACCCAAAGCTGATGTGGCCGTCAGGGGCCTACCAACACGTGGCGCGGACTTGAGTTGCACAGGGTTAGTCGCACCCTAAGTTGTATGGCCGTCAGCGGCCTACCACCACGTGGCGCTGACTTGCGTTGCACAGCGTTGGCGGCACCAAAAGCTGATGTGGTCTCCGCCATTGATGACTCAGGACTCAGCGACATGTGTGGGATCTGCTGGGCCGCGGAGCGGGTCCACATAATGTGCACCAAGCCATGGTGGCGGGACCGGGCCCTGGAGTTTCACGGGCACGTGGAGTGCCCACTGGTAGACTCTCCGGTGGAAGCAGGTCATTATTTGGTCATGGATGCGCAGGGGCGGCAGTGTCTCTCTCTCTCTCACTTCCCTCTCAACACTCTCTCTCTCACTCTCTTCCTTCCTTTCCTTCTATCTCTCTCACTCTCTCTCCCTTCTCCCTTTCTCACTCCCTTTCTTTCCTTCCCTCTCTTTTTCTCTCTGGCTTTTTTTTCCTTCTCTCTTTCTCTGTGTCTCACTCCTTTGATATGCGCATTACACACGTCCTTATTTTGTGCTTTATTTTCCAGGCTGTGTCGTCGACATTGATGGACCCGACAGGAGTCTTCCGCCTTGTTGTTTTGTGTTGAGTTTGTTAAATTTAGTTTATCCTCTATATGTACGTAAATGGAAAAATAAAGTTTGGAGAAAAAAAAAATGTCAATAAAGTTTTTGGTTGTTACTTAAGTGCTGTGTGACTCTTTCTCGTTCTTATTACTGTTATTTGGTGGTGTCCACCATGGTGTTAAATTTTGGGGTAGTTATCGCGGGAATACTGGTGATGTCTGCAGTTTGCACCAGCTTCTGAATAATGTGTTAGATTTATCTCAACTTTAGTTGCATTAAAGTGCTGATAATGAGATGCAGAGTAGGCATTCCCGTGCAAAAACACACGAGGTGCACCTTTGCGATTTATTCTAAATACTAAAATCCTGTGTTGAATTGCACTGTGGTAGTGGGTGCATTTACAGTGTACACACAAAATCAATGAAGAAATGTCATTGTATTTATATTGATTGGGAATAGTGGGTCAGGTGCTGAATATTGACGGGATACACTGCCCAGTTCGTTTATTTTTCTGTACACAAAAGAACCACATCACAACTTTCACAACAAAAGGCAAAAACTGCGATGCGAAACAAATTCCGGCGATAAGCCGCGTTAGCACCAGGGATTTTACACCTGCTTTCTGCTGGTGTTAAGCAGGACGACTACCTGCAGCATGAAAGGGAACACAGCCAAGAGCCACACCGGAACACCCACAGGTGCCATAGAGTCAATGAGCATGATACACGGATACCCATGAGGGTCACAACACTCATCGCAACAACCCCAGGACCGCCAACGCCCCCCGAACCCGCATCTGAGCAAGTGTGTCTGTGTGGTCATTGTGTTAGCATGATGGGCACGGGCCCTGCAACATCACAGTGTGCTGTCTTCAGCGGACGTTACCATCTCACCTCAGCATTGGCAGTGAGCCTGGACATGTAGCTACGCACGCATCCTCCTGCATGCACAAGCGGCGTGTGCTAGTCCGGCGTACACAGGTCAGCGCAGGGGTGTGCCTATCCGGCAAGGGGAACGGGGTGTCTCTGACATGTCCGTGTGCAAGAAGTGCGGTAAGTGTGTCTCTGTGTTCTGGTGTGGCCGCCACAAGGGCCGCAGCAGTCAATGTTGTAAACTGGCATGCACCACCTCCAAACGGCAGTGTCACGGTGTGATTGGAATGCCGCAGGACATGCGCGAATAGGCATTACAATGGTGTGCCGTAGGAGTGCACGGGATACAACAGTGCAGCGCACAAAAGTGTGGGGGCTTGTGGGAGGGAGGAGCAGCTGTTTGGCAACGTAACACACAGTGAACCCGCTCATGTGCCACGTGCAGGGCATCTCATCCATGATGACCAGGGTGGCAGACATCCCACAACACCCACGACCGGCCTTTGTACACATCCTGTATGAATGCAGCTGGAGAAGTTACTGTAGGGATGAAAGGTTATTTGTCTGAGCTATCTTGCGGTAACACATCTGCTGCTCCGAGAAGGAACTTGCAAGTGGCCAGCCCCCCCTGACAGATACGATAATATTTGCATCCGTCTCCCACACTACGCACTGCCTGATTTGAGAACAACGAGTACACATCCCACACTCAAAAGTCCTTCGTCGTAGTTAGCGTGCGTGAAATGGCCTTCACACTTACTCCCACTACACCCCTGCCCTGCACCCATTGCACACAGACCCGGCTCATTGCACCAAGCTGTGCCATTTCATCCCCAAGACTGGCAAACGGCAAGCCAGTGCAGCTACAAGCAGAGCCACTGATGCAATGGCAGTGCATCCCGAACACATGCTCGACTCCATTCACGTCCACCTATACCTTGCACGCCTGCTGCATGTCCTGGGTGCACTGCCTTTGGCAGTGCTGCGGATCACTTACCGGCTGAGCTTCCGCATTGCGGACGTCACCTGCGTTCAACCTGTATTGCAATGTCGCACGTGCCTATCCGAGTGGTGCATGGACGTGTGCCTCTCCAACGTGGGCGTAGCTGACATGGATTACGACGGGTGTGTGCGCCCCCTGTTGGCCCGCGACCAGGAGTGTCATGGTGATGCCCGTTTATGGCATGCATGGATGTTTTGCATGCATGTTGGGAACTGGGCCTGGGAGATTGCACGTGTCGTAGTATGCAGTGAGCAAATTGACCCACTTCCCGATTCTGCTTTGGTGCACATTGGGTACAGTGGTTGGAGTCAGCACATCTGTCCCAGTCAGCTGATGGATTACGTCGACGACATGTCAAATATTGTGGCCAACCATCACTCATTAGAGATAGTGGCTTACGCAGCTGCACTGGCGTTCATGGACGAGTGACAAGGTACCTGCAACCACGACTCGATGTGCCACATTGCATGTGTCCCGCCGCATCATTGCACGTTGTGCATCTGGTCACATGTTCCAAGACGACAGTGGACATGGCTGCATTGGTGTCGACTGATGTCCGAGGTGCGGACAACCAACTAGGCCTGGGCGGTAAATTCCGTACCGCTCACGGAATTTGCGGAATTTGGGTAATTTCGCGTTCCGCGGAGAACGCGAAATTGCCAAAAATTCCGCGATCCGCGGCTTCGCTGAGTTTTTTGCTTGTTCGCGCTTTCAAAATGCGTGTTTGCGAGATATTTCTCCCCAAGCACGCAAACCGCATTCGCGAACAGGAAAAAAGCATCGCGAACGGGCGGAACAAGCAATTCCGCGTGTTCACGGAACTTTTGCGTGCTCGCGTAGATTTTTTACCATTTCGCGGAGCTTTGCGTAGCGCGACTACGCAAAATCCACCCACCCCTACAACCAATGCTGCTTGACACTGACGTGTGTTGGTGATGGACTACCCCGAGGTGAACATGGACGTTTTCCTACGTTCCTTATTCAGGCATGCTGCTGCATTTGTCTGCATATCGTGGCACTACTCTTGGCCGTACTGACACGCACTTTTTTTTATAAAGTTTCCACATTTTCACTTGTCTCCAAATGTGTTTTCTCTTCATTTGTATGCCAATGTGTGTCTCACGGACTCTCTGGCTGCCTACCATACGTGAATTGCTACCCCATCCGGACTGTGGCTTTGTACTTATGTGTTCTCATGTGCCTGTTTCGTACTGACGCTTTTGGACGTTTATCCGCCACAGGCGAGTGCATTTGTGTCCTGTGTTCGATTGTGCGAATGTTTGTGTTTGGACAACATTGTGTTGGATGTTGTGTGCTCTGCTTCCTATGTGTGTGTGCTGCATTCTGTGTGAGATGTCCCTTCATGTGAGGTTTTGTTCACCCTTCTCCCTTTCAGGCAGTGTGGTTTTCACTTCTGTGCTTGTTCAGTGGTGTGATGTTGGTGGGTTGTGTGACTTGTGCTCCTTGTTGGTGTGTTTCATTTTAGCCATGGTTTGTCTGTAGTTGTGCTGTACTTAATTGTGCATGTGTGCCATTGTGCCCATCTCCCCCCGTCCCCCCACTCCCTGCTTGTTCCTCTTCCTGCTGCTGTTGTGTCTGTAATTTTGTTACTCCACACATAAATACAGGTAAAGAACAAAGTAGAATAGTTCCTTGATTCTTTTAGATTGCAAAACTTCTCTCTATTGGTTATTTTTGAAATTTCCATATAAACAGTTTTTTTAATATTCAAGGACACATAGAAGTCAGAAGTGCAACGTATTCTATCAACACACTTTCTAGAACATTCTACAACACGTGCAGGTCAAAAGTTCATCAATTTTTTTAAACCTAACGATATTTTTTTGCAACATTTTCTCGAACATTTAACGGCTCGTGCAGGTTAAAAGTTCACGATTGTTTTAAGTTCGAACAGTGCCTTCCAAATGCAAGTAGCAGGTGTGGTTGAGTTGACCAAATTTTATCCTATCATATGTACTCCACGTTTAAATTGATTTTTCTTAACCAATCACAAAGATGCTTTTCCACAAAACGAATGTGCACCCTACTTTTAAAAAACAATGCTTTTCATCTCCCAATCGGTTATCGTTTTGAATGTGAAAAACAGTAGTTCCCCACCTTTAAACATATCTCTTATTCTACGAACGGACTGCATGAGCTACAGACATATATCCATACTTCCCAGCCATACCTTCAAAAGACCCTCACACCGCCAAAGCCCACCTCCACGAAGGAATGAAGGCCGTCGCCGAATGGATGAGGACCAGCCGCCTGAAGCTGAACTCGGACAAGACGGAGGTCCTCATCCTTGGTTCCAACCCTTCAGCATGGGACGACTCCTGGTGGCCGACATCACTGGGAACAGCCCCGACACCCACCGACCACGCACGCAACCTAGGGGTCATCCTCGACCCCACCCTCTCCATGACTAAGCAGGTCAACGCCGTTTCCTCATCCTGCTTCAACACCCTCCGAATGCTCCGCAGGATCTTCAAGTGGATCCCCACCGAAACAAGAAAAACAGTCACCCAGGCCCTCGTCACCAGCAGGCTGGACTACGGAAACGCCCTCTATGCAGGAACGACGGCTAAGCTCCTGAGACGGCTGCAACGCATCCAGAACGCCTCTGCACGTCTTATCCTCAACATCCCCCGACGCAGCCACATCACACCCCACCTGAGAGACCTGCACTGGCTCCCTGTCAACAAGAGGATAACCTTCAAGCTCCTCACCCACGCACACAAAGCACTCCACAACTCTGGACCAGCCTACCTCAACAGACGACTCAGCTTCTACACCCCCACCCGCCAGCTCCGCTCCACCAGCCTCGCCCTCGCCACAGTCCCCCGCATCCGGAAAACGACCGCCGGCAGCAGATCCTTCTCCCACCTCGCCGCCAAGACCTGGAACACCCTCCCCACCAACCTTCGGCAGACCCAAGACCTACTGGCCTTCAGAAGACTCCTCAAGACCTGGCTCTTCGATCAGTAGCAGCACCTCCCCCCTCTTCCCCCAGCGCCTTGAGACCCTCGCGGGTATGTAGTGCGCTTTATAAGTGACATGATTGATTGATTGATTGATTGAGTGTGGATCGTAGGACATAGCTATGTTTTCTGGTGCAAGAGGTATGCAGAACAGAGACGTATTGACTTAGACCTAGGTTTACAAAATGTGGACATTAAATGGTTTGGACAGAGAGGATTGAAGTGGCACCAATTGTTGCCTTTGGTTAAAACCTGTTTGCATCTCCAACACCCTGACCTCATGATTGTGCACTGTGGTGGAAACGACCTAGGCACATTGACTGGTGTAGGTTTGGAAATGCTAATAAAAGACACCTTTCGACAATTGATGTTGCTTTTGCCTCAAACTGTCTTTGTATATTCCAATATATGCCAAAGACAGAAGTGGAAATGGTCAAACCAATTTTGTCCTCAGATTGAAAAATCTAGGAAGAATGTCAACAAAGCTGTGTCTGCATACCTCAGAGACCACAGAATGGGGTCAATCTACAACAACAACATACGTTTTGATATGGCTGATATCTACAGAAGTGATGGAGTACACTTCACAGATCAGGGAAATCGAGTTTTTCTGAATAACCTGAAGCTGTGCATCCGCACTTATATGTAGCTCCAACTAATAAACACAAGGGCTCTTTTTAGAGCCGCCTTATATTCCCAATATCAGTTCGCAGAGTGACAGCTGCAATCCGGCTAGCACAGGGAGACCTGTGGGCCGTCGGGCAGGCTTGCAGAGGGAGAGCTGCGGCCCGTCGGCTCGTCTTGCACAGGGAGAGCTACGGGCTGTCGGCTCGCAAACGCACACCAGCGTGCTGGCTCGCAGAGGGAGAGCTCAGGTCTAACTCGCAAGGGGACACCAACGGGCCAACGGCCCTGCTAGCAGAGACACACCTATCACCTAACGGACTGGCTCGCACATGTACAGCTATGGACACAACAGCTTGCAGACGCAGACCTGCGAACCGACGGACTGGTACTGGTTTATGCTTTAGGGTAGTACAGTGGTGTTTGTGTACTGTAGGGGATTCGTGCTGGAGGTAGCGTTTTAGGGTTTAAGGTAGTGCAGTGGTGTTTGGGTAGTGTAAGAATCGTGCTGGAGGTAGTGTTTTAGAGTTTACGACAATGCAGTAATGTTTGGGTAGTGTAAGGGGTCATGCTGGGAGTACTGTTTTGGGGTTTAGGGTAGTGCAGTGATGTTAGTGTAGTGTAGGGGGTCATGCTGGGAGTAGTGTTTTAGGGTTTACGGCAGTGCAGTGGTGTTTGGGTAGTGTAGGGGGTCATGCTGGGAGTAGTGTTTTAGGGTTTACTGCAGTGCAGTGGTGTTTGTGTAGTGTAGGGGTCATGCTGAGAGTAGTGTTTTAGGATTTAGGGTAGCACAGTGGTGTTTGTGTAGTGTGGGAAGTCATGCAGCGAGTACTGTTTTAGGATTTAGAGTAGTGCAGTGGAGTTTGTGTACTGTTTGGGGGTTCATGCTGGGGGTAGCGTTTTAGGGTTTACGGTAGTGCAGTGGTGTTTGGGTAGTGTAAGAATCGTGCTGGAGGTAGTGTTTTAGAGTTTACGAAAATGCAGTAATGTTTGGGTAGTGTAAGGGGTCATGCTGGGAGTACTGTTTTGGGGTTTAGGGTAGTGCAGTGATGTTAGTGTAGTGTAGGGGGTCATGCTGGGAGTAGTGTTTTAGGGTTTACGGCAGTGCAGTGGTGTTTGGGTAGTGTAGGGGGTCATGCTGGGAGTAGTGTTTTAGGGTTTACGGCAGTGCAGTGGTGTTTGTGTAGTGTAGGGGGTCATGCTGAGAGTAGTGTTTTAGGATTTAGGGTAGCACAGTGGTGTTTGTGTAGTGTGGGAAGTCATGCAGCGAGTACTGTTTTAGGATTTAGAGTAGTGCAGTGGAGTTTGTGTACTGTTTGGGGGTTCATGCTGGGGGTAGCGTTTTAGGGTTTACGGTAGTGCAGTGGTGTTTGGGTAGTGTAAGAATCGTGCTGGAGGTAGTGTTTTAGAGTTTACGAAAATGCAGTGGTGTTTGGGTAGTGTAGGGGGTTGTGCTGGGGGTAGTATTTTAGGGTTTAGGGTAGTGCAGTGGTGTTTGGGTAGTGTAGGGGGTTGTGCTGGGGGTAGTATTTTAGGGTTTAGGGTAGTGCAGTGGTGTTTGGGTAGGGGGTCGTGCTGGGGTAGATTTAGAGTTTAGGGTAGTGCAGTGGTGTTTGGGTAGTGTAGGGGATTGTGCTGGGGTAGTGTTTTAGAGTTTACAACAGTGCAGTGGTGTTTGGGTAGTCTTTGGGTAGTGTAGGGGATCGTACCGACAGACTGACTCACAGAGCTCAGAGCCGACGGACGGGCTTCTAAAGGCATACCCGCGACCTGGTGATATGAAGAGAGGCAGCGTGAAAGGCATATCTCACACAGACACAGATGCCAGTGTTGCCTCGCAGAGGTAAAACTACGAACCCGATAGCTTCTACACAGAGAGATGCGAGCTGAGGGAGTAAATCACAAAATGGCTGCCAACACTTCCTGGTTTCAACCATTCACAGCCAATAAGCCGCAAGCTGATGCTTGTAACCCCTCAGCCAATCACATGTCAGAATTCTCAAATATCGATATCTGTAAAATTTAATATTTCTCAAAAACTACTGAACGGATTTACACCATTTAAACAAAAGTTTGCTTTCTGGACCATCACCTTTCTCCCTGCCAAATTTGGCGTAATTCCGTTCAGCAGTTTCACCTGTAGTCTTCTGTAAAGTTTCGTATGGAAATTGCATGGAGAAAACACGTTTTAGGACCGTCTTTTTCTCAGCCCCTCCTACACCATTCACCCCCAAACTTTCAATATAAGAGCTAATCAAAAAAAGAAACTTTTGGATAATTTCATAAAGATTCGTCAAACGACGCCAAAGTTACAAGCACATAGAAGGCTCCAGAAGGGGGGCTGCGCAACCCCCCTCCCAACATGAGTGAAGCCCCGGGGTTGCGCGGACCCCAGCGCACCCTTGCAAACCCTGCGAGCCCCTGCTATTATTTTTTAAGAAATACCCCCGGAACATAGCCCACCCAAGGGCCTCATTAAAATGAAACGCGAGAACCCGCGACCCCAGCGCGAATTTTTGCCGATTTTTTATTTTTTGTTTAAAATGATTTTTGGGCCCTGGGGGTCCTTCTGGGAACCCCTGAGCAGGCCTAGGGGTCAGGGTTTTCTACCCTGCCCCTTCTCTTGTTTTATACCTTTGTTTCTCCATTTTCAGGTGACTCGCTTCTACCGAGCCACAAGATGGCTGCCAACACTTCCTGGTTTGGACTACTAGCAGCCAATCACAGTGAAGCTCGCGCACGCGATTTAGGCTCCGCCCAGATATTGAAACTTATTTTTCTAATTTCTCAGCAACTACTGAACGGATTTACACCATTTTTAAAAAGGTCGCTTTCTGACGCAAGCACTACCTTTCTGCCAAATTTGGAGTAATTCCGTTCAGTAGTTTCAGCTGTAGCCTTGCACAAAGTTTCCTATGGGAAATTGATTTTTTGACTTTTATATTTTGAATTTCTCAAAAACTACTGAACAGATTTACACCATTTAAAAAAAAGGTCGCTTTCTGAACCAAGCTCTACCTTTTTGCCAAATTTGGGGTAATTCCGTTCAGCAGTTCGGGCTGTAGCTCGTCGCAAAATTTCCTATGGAAATTAACATGGAGAAAACGAGTTTTGGGACCCCCCTTTTTTCTCAGCCCCCGCTTGACGAATCACCCCCAATCTTTCAGGATAGGAGCTGCCCTGGATAGACTTTTGTTTTGGAGAATTTCAGGAACATTCGTCAAACGACGCCAAAGTTATTAGCAAATCAAAAAATGCTTTTCCTATGGAAACTAGGTTCTAACTATAACTACCTACTGGCGACCGCCAGTAGGTAATATATATATAAATATATATATATATACAGAATTGGTAACCAGGTTTAGACACACACGAAGGGTGCTCTTGCAATCCATATCGGGAAGTGTATTGCACAATAGTAAAGTACTGCTACTAGGAGGAAGGGTCAGTCACCAATTCAACCCTAACTGTCCCTTCAAAAAAGAGAATAAAGCAACAACAGAGGTCCTTTCCGAGCACACATTGGAGTAATAAGAATGTCAATAATGATCTTGAGTTCACAAGTATAATCTTAGTACACTTTTAATCCATTGACACCAGTTCAGGATCAAGGTTCAATCCAAGTTTCTTATTACAGCCAGTAATCCATATGATACAATCCACGTGATAATTGTACGTTTCTTCTTAATATAGCTAACATGTGTTTCATTGACTGCTTCAGGGCTGTAATTTCAAATACATAGTATCATGAAATTATCTGACGTAGGCCGAAACAGAACCGTCACCCACCAATGTGTCAGATAGGGAGTAGTTGCCGGAATCTGAGTAAATAAGAGAGTGTGTCTGCAGTAGACCGAAACGGAACCGTCACCCACCATAGTGCCAAACAAAGAGTTATTTTCAGAATCTGAAAAGATCAGAAAACTGTATTAATCAAAATTATTCGTTCAAGAACAGGCATTTGGTTAAGTGGTGATGAATCTCATGAAAGGAGTGCCACCCGAATAATGAAGAAGGTGAACAATTCCAAAGAACGGCTGTGTACTTGCGACAGGAGAGGGACCCTTAAGAAAAAAAGACCAAGTCACAATGCTACATGCAACCCATTAAATGTCTAGGGTCAGTGCCACAAGAAAATGGAGACAAATGACACTTAAAGTAGGTAATAACCTTCGACGATATCAAAATCGTGGTTGTTGTAAGCTGTCCATCAATAACGTCCTGATAGATCCATTGTAGCACCGATCTATAATCTAAAATAAGTAACCAATTAGTAACTCAAAATTGGGCTATACCCCACAAATCTCCGAAAGACATAAGAAAGGCAATAACCTGAAGCCAATACGCAATTGGCCCACAGAGTCGTTCCACCCGTATCAAAGGTCCAAAGTATAAAAACGCGGAAACAGTATAAAATCTGTAGTAAGGAGAAAAATCAAGGGTAGAAAAGATAGACACAAATAGTCAAATCCGACCAAATAAACATGACTAGCTACCCCAATCACTAATTCCTATTGCAGGAAGACAGTGGGGGAGGGAAAAGGAAGACAGTGGTAGTCAGCACACATAGTCTCTCTTTCACCAAACCTACCAACTCATAGGTCAATGTAATCATAGTTACGTGTCACTCTGAAAATGGTAGACGCAATTGGTGCCAAAAATTAAATCAACAAAAATCACGGTTGAAACCCAGTAAGAAATGCGATCGCGGTCCTGAGTGAACCTCATGGCATAAGGTAATGAATTATACCTACAACATATATACAAATAAAAACTCCTCCATTTCCTTGGCATGTGAGCTCTAACACCCTAATAAAATTAGAGTCTGTAGGGGATAGTCCCTACTCACTCTCTATGACGCTGCCGGTATTTCAAAGAGTGAGGAGAGTAACCGACATAATGAGTACGGCAATGACATGTACCTGGGGTACTGTTAACGACAAAAGGCATACGTTCCTCTAGCGTGCAAAATTTAAGCATACCAAAGTGTAGCAGTGTGTAGTTAGACTTCTAAAACGGTATTAACGCGCAGTACATGCATTCCTCTCTGTTGCATAAAAGTGCCCCAAAAATTATTACATCCCGTTTGGTTAAATTACTGCAGCCCATCTAAGCAGGTACTGGTATTAACAATGGCTGGAAAACCGAAATGGTAGCAGGACATATAAAGGTGGCTTAGGCATATAATCACGAGGAATGGTAGCATGTTGAGCCTTGAACCCGGAGAGTATTCACATTTCAGTACAGTAAAGAACGTATTGTGTCCTTGGATGTGGAACTCTATGTATGGGGTGACAGGATCTGCAGTAAAATGTATACCTGTAACGCCTTACTGCACGCAACCAGCTGTCATCCCAAATTTCAGATCAATGCAATCCCCTATGGGGAAATGGTTAGGGCTTGAAGAAACTCTACAGAGAAAATTGAGTTTGGCAAGACTGTTTGGGATATGAGGCAAAGGTTTATTCAGAGGGGGTATGGTAAACACACAATAGACAAAGCAGCACTGCGAATGCAACGATTGTCGCAAGAGAATTCTTTGAAGCCGACACAGAGGAACCATTCAAAAATGACGGATAAAATCAGATTGGTTACTAATTTTCACCCTGACACCAATAAGCTTTATCGTACACTACAGAAACATTGGTACATACTCAGGTCAGACAAAAGTCTGGCACCATTTTTGACCTCGACCCCTAGTCTAACTTTCAGGAGGGGTCAGACTCTTGCAAACATGATGAGTCCCAGTTATCCTCGACCACTCTGAAGAAGTAGCTGGTTGAGTGATCGCATCAAACATGATTAGTCCCAGTTATCCTCGACCACTCTGAAGAAGTAGCTGGTTGAGTGATCGCATCAAAGGTTTCCTCAAATGTGGACGGTGCAGTACATGTAGGTGGGCAGTTGAGATAGTGTTACAATTCAACTTCAATAACACAGGTGATCATGTCATACCCGTGTATATTAACTGTGATACGAGATTTGTGGTATATGTAATTATATGCACATGCCAGAAAATATATGTTGGGAGCAAGATTAGACCACTGCGAGAAAGAATCGCTGAACATTTCAGGGCACTGAAGTGGCAGGTCTGTACGTCCATGATTTCGAACGCAGATTCATCCTACCTGCCGACAACCCATAGACCTCTTCTATAGTATTTTGGAAGAGGTATATTGATGACGTCCTTATGATATGGAAAGGACCTGGAAACGTTCTCAATGATTTTCTTCTCTGGATCAATACCCTTGACCAGAACCTAAAATTTACCCACACTTGCAACCAACAGGAGGTGGTATTCCTGGATGTGGTCATCACGAAATCAGAGGGGGGGCCTCACTACCAAGACGCATTATAAACCAACGGCGAAAAACAATCTGCTTGAATTTTCAAGCTTCCATCCCAGGCCCCTACGGGAAAATCTGCCATACGGACAATATCTTCGGTTAAGAAGAAATTGCAGTAAATTGGAGGACTTCCGCAACCAATCAGCTGATCTTACATCCAGACTGAAAAATCGAGGCTACCCTGAAAGAATCCTCAACAAGAGCTACAAAATAGCCCGCAACCATCCGAGGGAGGCTCTCTTAGAAGATAACCCCAGAGAGACCAAGGAAATCCCTCTTATCTGTGTCACAACATACAGCACTGCATCCAACACAGTTAAGAAAGCAATAAAACACTGGAGAATAATCACAAGCAGTAATAGGACATGGGAGAAACCCCTCTTTTCATTCAGAAAGGGACGTAGCCTTAGAGACTCCCTGGTTCACACACGACCGAGAAGTCGCGAACCCACGGACACTCCTACCATAACTGAAGCATGGGGTCTGCCAAGAGTAGTGGGTCACTTTCCCTGCGCAAACTGCAGCATTTGCCACCTAACCACACACACGAAGGTTCTTAACCTAGAACCAGGTAAAACATGGACACAACGCACCCACACTAACTGCAACTCCACGAATGTGGTCTACCTGATCACCTGCCCTTGTGGGTTGCGTTATGTGGGAATGACGACACGGAAAGTGAAGCAACACATTTGTGAACACAGAAGCAACATCCGGTGTAGGAGAATCATGACAAAATTAAGTGAGCACTACATACAACAGAATCACACCACAAATGACTTAAAGTGGACTATCAAAGAACAGGTGAACACAGGTAGAAATATACAGCAGTCCCTGTTCGAGAAAGAACAGAGGTGGGTCTACTGTTTCGGCACACACAAACAAGGGCTCAATGATAACATCCCTTGGAGCACTGTACTACGAGGTTAATTCCTCTACACCCTTGCACAGAAAGATGCATCTCGTTCAAGTACATTGACTGCCTCTTCTATTAAGTTCCCGTTAGGAGTTGTTTCTACCTTTGGCCCATGAGGAACTCATAATACTTGATCCATCATGCAATATGCACACTTACAATGACAGACTTTCTATAATCACAAGATGTGGCATACCTTTCATGCACATATGACTATTATCATCGCGCCCGCACTAATGACAGTATTGGACTGCCTAGAAATCAAGATATATCATGTAACTTATGTACACAAGACCGTGTATATAACAAATGACCCGACAGCTTTTCCCCATTTTTTAATACTCTCCCCTTTTCAATTATAAAAGCCATGTCATGCTTGGCAAATGTCTTTGAACTAATCGGCATCACGCTCCCTCGTTTGTCGATAAAGTTGGTTGAATACATCAAAGGCAAGACCGAGGTTAGCGGTCTAGTAGTACTTATGACGCCGCGGGGCACATGACTAAACATCCACTGCCCTGATTGACCCAATTTACTACATCCACGTAATGACGAAAGCACTATGGCGCCTTCAGCGACGCCGACGCCCAAACCGGGTGGCTCTGACCGGTTTCTACAGCCCCATATAAGATCGTGTGAAACACCGGACCACCCATCAACGGGGTACGGTTCTTTGAGGGCTACATCAGGTACCAAGCGGGTGCCTGGCTTTGCCGGCGTGAGTGAAACTCTGCAACAGCGCTGCCGACCAGATAAGTAACTTGCTTGCCGCTTGGGGTCAGGATCTAACTTCCCCGCATTCCCTTTCTCTTCCCTACAGGGTGTGCCTACTAGCCACCACCCCCCTCCCGAGACCCATGGTGTGATTAATGGTCACTCCACATGTAAGATGTTTTCCTATTTTGTTGTTTATCCCACCCGCCAAACCGCACTGGCGTGTTCCTTAGAGTAATGATAGCGTTTTTACACTGACGCACTGATACCGTTAATGCCCAAGTAGGCGTGCAGGTGAAATAGCGCTATAAACGAGGTACCTTCACATTACGAGTGGACCTAGCCACCACAACTAGCGATAATGTGAGAAAAAATATGTGCACATCCTTATCTCACAATAGTACACCGTAGCTCCTATAGGTAAGGTTACAGTGCACTTTGAGAAGAGCACGAGTGCATTATGAAACTGGAACAACAAACGCACTGTTACTACATTTTAAACAATTGCTTCTTTCTTTGTGTGTTTGTCTGTGTCTGTTCTTCATTTCAGATAAATGTTGGGTTCCTACAATTAAGAAGGATCCCTCGGTAACAGCAGGTTACAAAAAAAAAAAAATCCTGTTTTTTTCACACTTTGGACCTCTTGGCTAGGGTGAGACTTAGCGCGCTCATACCGCCGGGGTCCACACTTTGGTCCTGAAGAATGCCTAGCCATTAGCATCATATAGGCAGAAACATGTTGACCACACACAGTGAGATATAGCTGACCAATCTATCCAGCACATACATCGATCACCTTGTTTTTACCCGTGCCTGGTTGGCCGACGAATAAAATTATTTTTGGACACAACCTAGACACTTTTAAACTCACTTCACAATCACTTGCACTTGTCACTCAGACAACACTAACCTGCTCCGCAGTAATCCTGGCGTTGAAGCACACCGGGGAGGTACTCGACCTTCCTGGTGGGGCCCGATGATGAAGCATGTCACCAACCAGGTTGGTGAGTGAGGGCTTTCTAGAGAATCAAGTTTGATTCTTCATGCTTGCTCTTCTCCTAAGAAGGCACACTCTTTTGTTGTTTTGACCACTGAAAAACAATGACACCAAATATCCAATTGTGTTGGATACCCTTGAAGGTGCCCCTGGTACACAAACTCACAGATTTAGCTTCCATGGCATGGACTGTGTAAGGAATGTTATACGGGGTGGTAACAGGGAACTCCAACTGAGACGCAGGGAAGCTATTTTGATAATGAAACTCCATGCAGTAGAACTTGGAATTAATATCGATAATAATTTACAATACTTCATTGGAGAGTGATGACTCAATGAATTCCGAGATCTTTCACATTGAGGCAACACCCTATAGTGTGCCCTGATACATTGTATATTTGACTGTAATAATGTTGTAACTATCAAGCATGTGGTTTTGTAACATCTCTGGATCATTTTTCATTTATGTTAATAACGGGTTGCTTTTATTGTTCCAATCATGTAAATTAATATCACACAGACATGTAGGATGTGTTATTAGCGAAGCGATATTGCTGGAGGAGAGAGAATGTTCCATATGCAGTTTACCAGTTCTTGATACATGATGTTCTGGTTTCTCTCTCAACCCTCCCCCGTCTATGCACCGTTATTTCTTTACTCTTCCTGCCTATGGTGATTTCACACTTTGAACTGGTAGTTATCACAATTCTTTTATTACTAATAATATCTGATATGGCTGCTATTGTCAAGTGTACACTCTTTCTTTGAAACACACACCCAGCAGTGGAGTTACGCTTACTTTGTCTTTATTACTTTCGCACCCTTATTTTTGAACTTATGCGGTTAACTTTATTGCTCGCATAGACAGGGTACTCAGCTCTTTTGATATCCGTGAAACTTTCGTTAGGAGGCCCCGATATCTCTTGCCTTCCTGTGATGTCGTACTACAGCTCTATTGTCTTATTTGCCTTACTAGGGTTTTCCATCAATCACTATACATCCCCTTTCAGGCGTATAACTGTTTCCGATGTAAGAGTACATAATTGTGTGTACTTTTTCATGCTTTGTGAGGGATTTTTATTTATTCTCAATCACAGACTGACAGTATCAAGATGGCGCCGGACTTTGACATAGTTTACTGACTCATGCCTAATACTCTATCCTTAGAGGCGTTAGCATGTTTTCCGATGGGAAAGTAATAATTTATGATGATCTGGTATCAGAGTGTGACTCTAACTGCAAAAGAGAGGGACTCCTGGTGTCCCTCTTTTTCTTTTGGATGGTTTTTAGACTCTATACTTCACTTTCGTAGCGTTAAGATGACGCTGCATTGCTGTTACGGATGGATAGTTCTCAAACGACACTTGTTTGTGACATAGCACATAGACTCTTGTGAACCGTTCCCCTAGTCCCTCTCGTTCGACTGCGTTTCTGCACGTGAGGTAACTCTGTTGATTAGGGTATGTTATTGATAATTGACTTACCTTTCCATTATATCTATGTACGTATATAGATGTCAAGTCCTTCATATTTTAAATGATTTTTGGGTTACATAATTACCATTACAGTGTTAAGATGGCGCTGACTTTTTGAGGGCACATCAGTCACATGATGTAGGAGAGTAGGATCTGCCTCTTATGTTGCCCCCACTTTTTTTCTGATGTTAGCACTGGTTTCTGGCTATAGTCTGGCTGGGTCCCTGCCAATCAGGGCCCCAGCCTCTCTGTTCTCTCTAAACGACATGGAGTGCACTCTAGGTGCACTAGTGATTGGATACTGTGGTGCCTTATGAGTCCCTAGTATATGGTACCTTAGGTGCCAAGGGCATAGGTACTTCACAGGCCTACCAGGGGCTGCAGCATGTATTATGCCACCCCTGGGAAGCAGTCTAAATCTGACACCACAGGCCTGCTACTGCAGCCTGGGTGAGGTGGTGCTAGCACTCCTCACTGAGATATAGGTTTCCTATATCTCTCCTGCACACACATATAAACCTATCAGTCACCCCTAAGGCAGGCCCTATCAATCCTGAGGGCAGGGTGCTTGGCTTCTATGTGAGGGGGTGCCTCTGCCTGAGCAGGGCCCCTCTGCAGCTCTCAGAGTCTATTCTCTGGTGCTGTTTGTGGATGCGGTTAAACCATATACTATTAAGTGCATTATATCCTCGCGGTAAATGCTAACTTTGGAATGGCTGCATCAAAACATGTCGTGTTTGGTGTCAAACATCTTGGAATACTAACCCCTTGCCAATCCTGGTGGCGGGGGTAGCATTCCACCCTTCTAGAGGGATAAGACATGTACCTGCTGTGGAAACGCGGTAGAATCCTGAAGAGCCCTGGCATCACAAAATGGATGCCACCAGTCACAGACACTGTGCTGCCCTCCTGCTGATGACCGAAACTCACAGTGGAGGAAGCCCAACAATAGGCATCCTGTCACAGGGAGGTGTAACCACCTCCCAGACAGGGTTTAGTGTATTGGGGTTGGGTGGGTGCACTCTTAGAGTGCTTTGAAGTCCTGCACTGGGGGAGCAGAAGGCTCCTCTGTGCATATGCCAGTTCAAACCGGCTTAGGGGCTACCTGCCCCTGCTCTGGCGCGAAACTGGACAAAGGGAAGTGGGTGTAGCTACCCCCTTCCTTGACCCTCCCATAGGTGGGGTCATAGAGCTAGTCCATCCCCTCTTTTTAGTATAAGAAGGGGAACCCTTGAACTTGCTAGTTAGATAACCCCTGGATGACGCTCTACAGAAGAATCCTGGCCCTTCGACGTTCCACTACCTTTGGAAGACAGAAGAATCTCCCTTGGAGTCAAGGAGTGACTCCCCTGCTTGGCAGGCACCAAAAACGACAACGACGGTCGCAAACTACACCGCTCCCGCCGGAGTCCGAAGTCCCTGCAGCCCAAGAAGTAGATTTCCTGACTTCTCCAAGGCCATCGTGAGTCCCCAGCGAAGCTGAGGCAAGTGGACCCCACGAGTGACAAGGAACCGCGACCCCTGGGTACCGTGCACTATTCTCGAGTGCAACCCCTTCACAACGTTCCACGAACGTGTGCTTTGGACCACGTGTGGTCCCGACCTCCAGCAGGAATCCCTCCAAAGATCAGAGGCCTACACCGTCCCGAGTGACCGTGGGCCCCTGTTGAGTGATTCCGCCCAAGGTGTCTTCGCGATCCCTTGCCAGCCGGCTCGTGGGTCCCCAGAAGACTTCTTAAAGAAACCAAAGGGCTCCCCTGGTTGTTCCAGGCCTGCCCTGACTTACCCTCGCTGGGTGAGTCCCTCAGACCTTGCTGGTCTGTGCCATCGACTTTTCTTCATCTCCCCGAGACTTGCTGTTGGCAAGGCTTGTTGGCTCCAATCGAGTTACCGACACCGCAGTAAGCTGCAGACTTCGTGGGACACACAGAATCCAGCTCCTGGTTGTCGTCGACGCCTCCTGGACCTCGTGGCTGAAGAGTCAAGGCACCCGCAACCGACCTGAATCAACCGACGACGGTGGGCATCCATCTTCCTTGCCCCGAGTCACTGCCAAGTGACTTTGAACACTGTCCCCTCTGCTTTCAGGTCATCCTTCTTCAGAATCCAGGCTTGGATTCCACCGGACACTTCTTCAGCTCCCGCAAGCAGCAAGTCTTCTTTGTTCACCATTGAAAACGACGCCGCGACCCGACACCAAAGGACACCTATGCACCCGGCTTCCGTGGGTGAGGTAACTCCAGCACTACGGTGCTCCTGTGGGTGTGGGCCCTAGAACTACTTACCTTGTAAGTGACTTGCTTGTAGGTTCTCCCGAAGTCTCCTAGAACTCTTAATTTCCAACCGCGACTTGCCCCATTGAAGTTAACGGCGATCCGCGCCTGTGTATCCACACTGCACGCGTCCCCCGTGGGTCCTTTACTTACCTGCCTTGGGTGGTTTCGTGAGGCCCCAGCACTTCTAAAGGCCCTAGGCCTTGTCTCCCTGCAAGTCGTTGTTGCTAAGTCCCTTTTTTAGTATATGGTCTGGTACGCCCCTAGGGCCCCAGCCATATTTTGTGCTTAACTTATTGTGAAACGTTGATTTGTGCATATGTTTGTCTTCTAATCTTATAAAGAGATTAGTAGAGAGTTATTTAGAAATAAATACATATATATTTGATATATATACCTGTGTGGTGTCTTTTCATTTGGTGATTCAAGAGATTATATGGTAAAACAAGCTGCTTTACATTCCTTCAAGACTTAGCCTGAAGGCTGCTCTCCACAGCTACCACTAGGATAGCTTTCTTTAAAAGGTTGTCTTAAACCTATCTACCATAAGAGTCGATTTGCCCTGGTGCAAGGTGTCCACTTTAATTAGTGAACAGCATATACCAGGCCAACTTCTCACATTGGTGGGCAGCGGGTGGGATTCCAGCTTGCCATTGTTTTACCAGAAAATCTCTATTTGAATTACTAACTGAAAACCATTATAGGTACTCAAGGTACATATAAAGTCAAGCTTAGTATCAATAAGTTCTACTGAACTTAGAGCTGTGTGCCAAGGGATAGCACACCCTTTCCACAGCTCAAGCTAGGATCAGTAGGCCACAAACTAGTGTAGGTAGTACAACACTGCACAACACTAGAATGTCCTTAAAGGGTGGACCCAGTGGATCCACTCAGCCTCAGTATAAGGACATGGCTTTCTCTGACTTGAGAGCCATGTGTGTTGACAGACACCTGAGGCTAGGACAGAGTCCCTCAACACTACACCTGATAGATCTTCTGACAGCAGATGACCTTAGATTGGCTCTAGGAGCTAAAGGGTTTGAATCAGTGGGTGGGTCAGTCATAGTATCTGGGTCAGATGATGAAAATCAGAATGACCAAGACTCTGTGATTGAAGGGCCAGGCTTCAAGGGGCCTGAAAAGGACAGAGGGATTCTCCCTAAGAGAACTGACAGAGAGGAGGAGAGGCACAGATCCCCTTCCAGGGAATCTGACCACTCGTATCACTCTGGCAGAGAATTTGTCCAGCAGAGGAGCTCATACTTTTCCTTAAGAGAGACCTCCTCTGAGAGAAGGTGCAAACTGCTCCAGTATGAGGAAGCCAAGGTGGCCCTCAGAACCAAGCAGTTGGCACTGGATAGGGAAGCCCTGGAGATCCAGAGAGCTTCTAGAAAAGAGGGGTTAGAACCCCCTGGTGGCAGCAACAGTGTCCCTAGAGGCAGAGAATATATTCCTGACCATAGGAACCTGAGCAAGGTTGTTCCTCCCTACCAGAGTGGGGATGATATCCACAAGTGGATAACTGCTATGGAGAGGGCCTGTAGAGTACAGCAGGTCCCCCAAAAGCAGTGGGCAGCAATCTTGTGGCTCTCCTTTTCAGATAAAGGAAGAGACAAGCTCCTCACTGTTAGAGAGGAGGATGCTGATGATTATGAGGTCCTGAAGAGTGCACTGATAGATGGGTTTGGCTTAACCACTGAGCAGTACAGGTTGAAGTTCAGAGATACCCAGAAGGCACAGACTCAGGACTGGACTGACTTTGTTGATTGTGCAACCAAGGCTCTAGAGGGTTGGCTGGTTGGCAGTAGGGTTACTGATTTCAAGGGATTGTATAATCTGATGATGAGAGAACAGATCCTAAATAATTGCCAGAACCAGTTGTTGCATCAGTACCTGGTGGACTCTGATCTGACCTCTCCCCAAGAATTGGGAAAGAAGGCAGACAAATGGGTCAGAACCAGGGTGAGGCAGAAAACCCAGAACCAAGGGGGTGACACTAAGAAGCAAGATCCTAAAGGCTCTGAGAAAGGTGGGGATAAGTCAAAAGACCAGAAGTCTTCACAAGGGCCCCAAAAATCTGCATCTGGTGGGGAGTCACAGTCCAACAAGGGAAAAGGCCAAAAGAAGCCCTGGTGCAAATTCTGTAAACAGAAAGGGCACTGGACTTCTGATTGTACCAAGTCCAAAGACCAAACCACCACCACTCCTGCCCCTAAGGCAACTGTGCCCCCTAGCTCAGCTACTGGTGGAGGTGGTACGCAGAATAAGGGTGTAGTAGGGTTGACCCTGGGTTCTGAAGTGGATTCTGACCTAGTCAGAGTGACCACTCAGGCAATGCTGATTTGTGATGGAAACATTGATATGTCCTTCCTAGTAAGCCCCAGTAATCTGGGCAAGTACAAACAGCAGCCTTTGATAAATGGCAAACAGGCTTTGGCATTTAGGGACACAGGTGCTAGTGTCACCATGGTGGCAGAGGACCTAGTGGACCCTGGATAGATCATCCTGGGCGAAATGTACCAGGTGACCAATGCAAGCAATGTCCAGACCAACCATAGTCTGGCAGTTGTGAATTTCTCCTGGGGAGGGGTAACTGGCCCTAAAAGGTTGTAGTCAGTGCAGACCTCCCTGTAGAATGTCTGTTGGGCAATGATCTAGAGACTTCAGCCTGGTCTGAAGTAGAGTTATGGACTCATGCTGAGATGTTGGGCATCCCTGCAGAGGTATTTGCTGTGACCAGGTCACAAGCAAGAATGCATAACACTGAACCAGCTCTGGATCCTGGAACAATGGACCAGATGCTTCCCAAGAGGAGGAGCAGTAGGGTTAAGGCAGTGCCTTCCCCTCTGTCTCAGATCAAGGATTCACTTCCAGAGGGAGGTGAAGCAGAACCTGAAGAAGGAACTGCCCCAGAGGGACTTGAACCTGACCAGGTTGAGTTCTTGGGGGCAGGGGGCCCTTCTAGGGAAGATCTGAGTAAGGAGCAACAGTGCTGCCCCTCTCTTGAACCCCTCAGACAGCAGGCTGCTGCTGAGGCTGCTGGGAGTGCTAGTGGGTCCCATAAAGTTTATTGGGATGAGGGACTCCTATATTCTGAGGGTAGAGACCCAGCCCCTGGAGCCACCAGGAGGTTGGTAATACCTCAGAAGTTTAGGGGTTCCTCTTGACCTTAGCACATGATATCCCTTTAGCAGGTCACTTGGGCCAAAACAAGACCTGGGACAGGCTTGTTCCACATTTTCATTGGCCACATATGTCAGAGGACACAAAGGAGTTTTGTCGCTCCTGTGTCACTTGCCAAGCCAGTGGTAAGGCAGGTGGCACAACAAAGGCCCCCTGATACCACTACCTGTGGTGGGGGTACCCTTTGAAAGGGTAGGGATTGACATTGTTGGTCCCCTTGACCCTCAGACTGCATCTGGGCACAGATTTATCCTGGTGGTAGTGGATCATGCCACCAGGTACCCAGAGGCAATTCCCCTGAGGACCACCACAGCCCCTGTGGTGGCCAGAGCCCTCATTGGAGTTTTCTCCAGAGTGGGTTTCCCAAAGGAGGTCATTTCTGACAGAGGTACCAACTTCATGTCAGGATATCTGAAAGCAATGTGGAAGGAGTGTGGTGTAACTTATAAGTTCACCACCCCCTATCACCCACAATGCAATGGTTTAGTTGAACGCTTCAACAAAACCTTGAAAGGAATGATTAAAGGACTCCCAGAGAAGCTTAGGCGGAAATGGGACCTTCTTCTTCCTTGCCTGTTGTTTGCATACAGAGAGGTTCCACAGAAGGGGGTTGGTTACAGCCCATTTGAGCTTCTGTTTGGGCATCCTGTGAGAGGTCCACTATGTTTGGTAAAAGAGGGCTGGGAGTTACCTCTCAAGCCCCCCAAACAAGATGTGATGGACTATGTACTTGGTCTCCGCTCCCGGATGGCAGAGTACATGAAAAAGGCAACCAAAAACCTGGAGGCCAGCCAAGAATTGCAAAAAGCTTGGCATGACCAAAGGCTGTGCTGACTGTATACCAGCCAGGACAGAAAGTGTGGGTGTTGGAACCTGTGGCCCCAGCAGCCCTCCAGGACAAGTGGAGTGGCCCCCATACCATAGTTGAACAGAAGGGAGAAGTCACCTATCTGGTGAATCTTGGAACTCCCAGGAGCCCCCTAAGGGTGCTTCATGTCAACAGATTAAAGCCATATGTTGACAGGGCTGACATGGGCTTGCTCATGGCAACTGATGAGGACCAGGAGGAGGAGAGTGACCCTCTCCCTGACCTGCTCTCTCAGAACCCTGATGATGGGTCAGTAGATGGTGTTGCTTTGGCAAGCAGCCTCACTGACCATCAGCAAACTGAGTGCAGACAAGTTCTGCAACAGTTTAGACATATGTTTAGCCTGACCCCTAGTCAGACTACCTGGTGCACCCATGAGGTGGACACTGGGGACAGTCTGCCTGTCAAGAATAAAATCTACAGGCAACCTGACCATGTCAGGGACTGTATCAGGACTGAAGTCCAGAAAATGTTGGAGTTAGGCGTGATTGAGCCTTCAGATAGCCCTTGGGCTAGCCCAGTAGTCCTGGTACCCAAGCCTCATACCCAGGGTGGTAAGAAAGAAATGAGGTTTTGTGTAGACTACAGAGGCCTCAATGCAGTCACTAGGACTGATGCCTATCCCATACCAAGGGCAGATGAGCTGATTGATACTTTGGCCTCAGCCAAGTATCTAAGCACATTTGACCTAACAGCTGGCTACTGGCAAATCAGATTAGCTGATGATGCAAAAGCCAAAACAGCATTTTCGACCCCTGGTGGGCACTACCACTTTGTGGTGATGCCCTTTGGATTGAAAAATGCACCTGCCACTTTTCAGAGGTTGGTGAATAAAGTTCTGGCAGGGATGGAAACTTATTGCTCAGCTTATCTAGATGATATTGCTGTCTTTAGTTCCTCCTGGCAGGATCACCTGGTCCACCTCAGAAATGTTTTGGAGGCCCTGCAGAAAGCAGGCCTCACTATCAAGGCCACCAAGTGCCAGATAGGGCAGAGTCAGGTTGTGTACCTGGGCCACCTGGTAGGTGGAGGCCAGGTTCAGCCTTTACAGAGCAAAATCCAAACCATAATGGAATGGGTTGCTCCAACCACCCAGACACAGGTGAGAGCCTTCTTAGGCCTGACTGGGTACTATAGGAGGTTTGTCAAGGGATATGGATCTATAGTGACCCCCTTGAATGATCTGACCTCAAAGAGAATGCCAAAAAAGGTTCAGTGGACAGCTAGCTGTCAAAAGGCATTTGAAGACCTAAAGCAGGCCATGTGCACTGCCCCCATCTTACAGAGTCCAGACTACACCAAAAAGTTCATTGTCCAAACAGATGCTTCTGAGCTGGGTGTGGGAGCTGTACTGTCTCAACTGAATGATGAAGGTCAAGACCAGCCAGTAGCTTTTATTAGCAGAAGGCTGACCCCTAGAGAGAAACGTTGGTCAGCTATAGAGAGGGAGGCCTTTGCTGTGGTATGGGCCCTGAAGAAGCTGAGGCCATACTTGTTTGGTACTCACTTCATAGTTCAGACTGACCACAAGCCCCTCCTATGGCTAAAGCAGATGAAAGATGAAAACCCAAAACTTTTGAGGTGGTCCATTTCCCTACAGGGGATGGACTATACAGTGGAACATAGGCCTGGGACCCAACATGCCAATGCAGATGGTCTCTCAAGGTATTTCCACTTTGAACACGAAGACTCAACTGGTCAAGGTTAGTTTAGTGTCCCTGCGTTTGGGGGGGGTTGTGTAGGAGAGTAGGATCTGCCTCTTATGTTGCCCCCACTTTTTTTCTGATGTTAGCACTGGTTTCTGGCTATAGTCTGGCTGGGTCCCTGCCAATCAGGGCCCCAGCCTCTCTGTTCTCTCTAAACGACATGGAGTGCACTCTAGGTGCACTAGTGATTGGATACTGTGGTGCCTTATGAGTCCCTAGTATATGGTACCTTAGGTGCCAAGGGCATAGGTACTTCACAGGCCTACCAGGGGCTGCAGCATGTATTATGCCACCCCTGGGAAGCAGTCTAAATCTGACACCACAGGCCTGCTACTGCAGCCTGGGTGAGGTGGTGCTAGCACTCCTCACTGAGATATAGGTTTCCTATATCTCTCCTGCAAACACATATAAACCTATCAGTCACCCCTAAGGCAGGCCCTATCAATCCTGAGGGCAGGGTGCTTGGCTTCTATGTGAGGGGGTGCCTCTGCCTGAGCAGGGCCCCTCTGCAGCTCTCAGAGTCTATTCTCTGGTGCTGTTTGTGGATGCGGTTAAACCATATACTATTAAGTGCATTATATCCTCGCGGTAAATGCTAACTTTGGAATGGCTGCATCAAAACATGTCGTGTTTGGTGTCAAACATCTTGGAATACTACCCCCCGCCAATCCTGGCGGCGGGGGTAGCATTCCACCCTTCTAGAGGGATAAGACATGTACCTGCTGTGGAAACGCGGTAGAATCCTGAAGAGCCCTGGCATCACAAAATGGATGCCACCAGTCACAGACACTGGGCTGCCCTCCTGCTGATGACCGAAACTCACAGTGGAGGAAGCCCAACAATAGGCATCCTGTCACAGGGAGGTGTAACCACCTCCCAGACAGGGTTTAGTGTATTGGGGTTGGGTGGGTGCACTCTTAGAGTGCTTTGAAGTCCTGCACTGGGGAGCAGAAGGCTCCTCTGTGCATATGCCAGTTCAAACCGGCTCAGGGGCTACCTGCCCCTGCTCTGGCGTGAAACTGGACAAAGGGAAGTGGGTGTAGCCACCCCTCCCTTGACCCTCCCATAGGTGGGGTCATAGAGCTAGTCCATCCCCTCTTTTTAGTATAAGAAGGGGAACCCTTGAACTTGCTAGTTAGATAACCCTGGACGATGCTCTACAGAAGAATCCTGGCCCTTCGACGTTCCACTACCTTTGGAAGACAGAAGAATCTCCCTTGGAGTCAAGGAGTGACTCCCCTGCTTGGCAGGCACCAAAAACGACAACGACGGTCGCAAACTACGCCGCTCCCGCCGGAGTCCGAAGTCCCTGCAGCCCAAAAAGTGGATTTCCTGACTTCTCCAAGGCCATCGTGAGTCCCCAGCGAAGCTGAGGCAAGTGAACCCCACGAGTGACGAGGAACCGCGACCCCTGGGTACCGTGCACTATTGTCAAGTGCAACCCCTTCACAACGTTCCACGAACTTGTGCTTTGGACCACGTGTGGTCCCGATCTCCAGCAGGAATCCCTCCGAAGATCAGAGGCCTACACCATCCCGAGTGACCGTGGGCCCCTGTTGAGTGATTCCGCCTGAGGTGTCTTTGCGATCCCTTGCCAGCCGGCTCCTGGGTCCCCAGAAGACTTCTTAAAGAAACCAAAGGGCTCGCCTGGTTGCTCCAGGCCTGCCCTGACTTACCCTCGCTGGGTGAGTCCCTCAGACCTTGCTGGTCTGTGCCATCGACTTTTCTTCATCTCCCCGAGACTTGCTGTTGCCAAGGCTTGTTGGCTCCAATCGAGTTGCTGACACCGCAGTAAGCTGCTGACTTTGTGGGACACAAAGAATCCAGCTCCTGGTCATCGTCGTCGCCTCCTGGACCTCGTGGCTGAAGAGTCAAGGCACCTGCAACCGACCTGAATCAACTGATGACGGTGGGCATCCATCTTCCTTGCCCCGAGTCACTGCCAAGTGACTTTGAACACTGTCCCCTCTGCTTTCAGGTCATCCTTCTTCAGAATCCAGGCTTGGATTCCACCGGACACTTCTTCAGCTCCCGCAAGCAGCAAGTCTTCTTTGTTCGCCATTGAAAACGACGCCGCGACCCGACACCAAAGGACACCTATGCACCCGGCTTCCCTGGGTGAGGTAACTCCAGCACTACGGTGCTCCTGTGGGTGTGGGCCCTAGAACTACTTACCGTGTAAGTGACTTGCTTGTAGGTTCTCCCGAAGTCTCCTAGAACTCTTAATTTCCAACCGCGACTTGCCCCATTGAAGTTAACGGCGATCCGCGCCTGTGTATCCACACTGCACGCGTCCCCCGTGGGTCCTTTACTTACCTGCCTTGGGTGGTTTCGTGAGGCCCCAGCACTTCTAAAGGCCCTAGGCCTTGTCTCCCTGCAAGTCGTTGTTGCTAAGTCCCTTTTTAGTATATGGTCTGGTACGCCCCTAGGGCCCCAGCCATATTTTGTGCTTAACTTATTGTGAAACGTTGATTTGTGCATATGTTTGTCTTCTAATCTCATAAAGAGATTAGTAGAGAGTTATTTAGAAATAAATACATATATATATGATATATATACCTGTGTGGTGTCTTTTCATTTGGTGATTCAAGAGATTATATGGTAAAACAAGCTGCTTTACATTCCTTCAAGACTTAGCCTGAAGGCTGCTCTCCACAGCTACCACTAGGATAGCTTTCTTTAAAAGGTTGTCTTAAACCTATCTACCATAAGAGTTGATTTGCCCTGGTGCAAGGTGTCCACTTTAATTAGTGAACAGCATATACCAGGCCAACTTCTCACACATGACCTCTCTAGTTGTATATAGTAAGTCGCAGATAGAACAAAACAAACCCACCTAACAGGCAATGCAGGTAGACCTCGCACAGGAGGAGGAAGAAGCGCCATATATGAAGGAATGGACACCTTTATTGAAAAGATCAGTAAAATCGTATAAGAAACTTTGGTACCCATCTTATCTCGTTTAGTCTGTATAGAAGAGCGACTCCAGGACATAGGAAAGAATTTGGCAACCAACAAACACACTGAAAGGGCCACTCAAGTTATTTATACAGATCAAAATGTAAATTACTTTCTTATTAGTGCCCCATTTGATAGGTTGGCCCCTTTCAGTGTATCATCTATTTCCAGTACTTTAAGTAAGAGGGTCCCTTCCCTAGAGCCCCCCCAAACAAGCCCCCGGCGCATATAATATGGGAGCCTGTGCCCCATGGGAATACCCATGGGAATAAACTAAATGTGGGACAAGGGATTACCAATCGTCCAAAACCAGGCCTGTTGCATGAGGATAGTTCTCAAAAAGAAATACAAATACTAATGGTCCAGTGCATGGTTCCCTAAGTAGGGGGGTGCACCAAATATATTAAATTTACCCCCAGACTGTACACCATATACACTGATCCTGACAGGGTTTCCCTATCTCTCCCTTGGTCACCAAGAAAGCTGTCAAAGTCTCATCAATAAGTCAGCTCATTGGTGCTTTAAGCAAATGCCTTCCCAGATAAATTGGTTTGAACATATCATCATGGCAAGGCGGGTGAGTTGGGTAGTTTTCACGGCTAAGTCTGTAGAAGCGGATTGTGTGGTGCTGAATTTTAATGACGCACGGTGTGTATATTTTGCCTTAAAGCTCCTTAGAGTCACCCCTGGCGAACTCATAATGGCTCGTCCATTGGGTTTCTTCTATCCTCCCCATCAGAGGACTATTTTGAGACAAAAGTCTTCACGGTTAGGCTTGAATATATATTCCTCTTCACATCCCTCTCCTTTTAATCACCCAAACCGGTTTGATGCTCTCTTAGGACTCACTGATATCGACTGACTGCTCAAACAATTTGGACAGCCAGTCGAGAAGGGGAGAATGGGCGAATGGGCTCGCAACACGTCAACCAAGAGAGAAATTTATATGAAGGCGATTCTGTTAGCAAAGGGTTTGTAGATCCAGCCGGCAGGATCACATATATACCTAGCATTACTAATATGAATCTAGATGACCATGAAAACCCTTCCCTTTCACCTAATTCAATCATCGAGGGTAACCCAGTAGGGGAAGGGCCTGGCTTAGTAGCTCTTACCACTATGTTCGCTATTAATAGTGCACCAGTGGGTTTGATGAACCAGGGACATACCACCTTTCCCCTCAAAATTATTTCCTGTAATATTGCAGGTATTCGCCATAAACTGACCAATGAGGTATGGCTAGAGTACATCAGGGGGTTCGACATCATCTGTCTCCTGGAAACTTGGTATGGGGATGACATTGTGTTGGACGATTACTGCTCTTTTATTGTCCCTGCAATTCCTTCTCCGGCAGGGAGAGCTAAAGAAGGGCTAGTGTTGTTGATCTCGGTAAAGTATGGGTCTATAAAAGCCCTTGACTTAGGTTCCTCACCTTGGTATCAATTAATTATGATTTCCAAATTGATGTAGGTTAAGATACTAGTGGTGAATTGGTATTATAACATCTTAGACCAAAATTCCCATCATGTTATTGAAGCCTTACAGGCTGAAATTTCTCAAATCTCTGGGAAGTGGCAGCCTTTATGTATCTTATGGGTGGGGGATTTTAATTGCACTACCTGCGGGTTTAGTGCCCAACGAGTCTGTGGGCTGCTGGATACAGAGGGTCAGCCCCAGCCGCACTTTCCCCATATACCGCAGGGCGAGGCCTTAAATTCCATCATTATTGAGAATGATCTAGGCCTTATTAATAACTTGGTTTCTAGCTCCTCACCCCAGTGTCCCACATATGTTGGAGGTAGCAGGGAAAGTTTTATTGATTTTATGCTTATTTCAAGGACGTTTTTGTCGCTTGTCAGTGACTTTGAGGTGGAACCCAATAATGCTAGTGATCATAACCCCCTCACAGTTCTGCTTAGTATAACAGCTCAGGTAGGGAAAGGTGATGGCCGCCTGATTAATTATAATCCTAATAAATGGGTAAGATTAAATTGGGGTAAAATAAATCCTCCCTTATTTGAGGTAGAAACTGTTATAGCTAATTATCAACTGATTATGAATTTTATACAACAAGATTCTCCCCCAGAGGAGGTTATTTGACAATTTGAGCTGATCTGTATAAATGTAGCTAAGAGACTAACTAGGCCGGCCCAGCGAAGAGAACCCCAGGAGGTTCGGTGGTTTAACACCGAATGCACAAGGGCTCAAAAGAACCTTAAAATGGCCCTTCACGCTAGCCCTCATGATAGAATTCAAATTAAAATCACAAGGAAGATATATAAAACTACTATCAGCCAAAGGAAATATGAATTGAGGAGATTGGCATGGGAAAACCTGGAGAGAGCTAGTTCCCTTAAAGATACCAAAGGCTTCTGGGATATTATCAATCGCCCTTTATTTACAGACAATGTGAGGCAGATAGACTCACTGATTCTGGGGGATGTCTGGTAATCCCATTTCTCGGCTATATTTAACCCGAACTGCTGGCAGTTAGAGGAGAATAGTGGGGACCTGCCTCTCGATTAAAGCGTGGCCTCCCAATTAAGTTTATCTATCTCAGGATTGGAGGTTGAGAAGGCCCTAGCGAAGGGAATATGTATGAAAGCCCCAGGACCTGATGGGGTGCCACTTAATTTGTTCAAAAGGAATCCCAACCTTTGGGCACCCCTAGTGACTAATGTCTTTAAAGCAGTGGTGAATGGCCCTATCCCAGCAACCTGGAAGGAGGCCAATGACCCGGCTTGTTATAGGCCTATTTCCTTTATCGATGCCACAGCAAAGGTATTGGGGAGGGTCATTCTTGCCCAACTGGAAGCTTGGGCGACTACTACAGGGGTCATGTCCAAAACCTAATACGGTTTTAGGAGGGGACTGAGTACTACAGAGCAGTGCCTCAATTTGTCCCTGATTATTTGCAAGTACATGAGGGCCAGGATGGGTTATATCCACCTGGTTTTCATGGTTCTGTCTAGTGCTTTCGATACAGTTGATCAGGAGAAACTGTGGGCAAAAATGGGGAAAATGGGTGTTGAGGAAGCACTCATCTCCCTTTTGCGTAGGTTACATACTAACACCACTGTTGCCATAAGATACGGCCCGAAGCCGATTGTTTCTACTGAAGGTGTCCGGCAGGGGTGCATTCTAGCTCCTTTCTAATTTAATTTATACTACCAGTGGGTATGGTGAACCAGGGACATACCACCTTTCCCCTCAAAATTATTTCCTGTAATATTGCAGGTATTCGCCATAAACTGACCAATGAGGTATGGCTAGAGTACATCAGGGGGTTCGACATCATCTGTCTCCTGGAAACTTGGTATGGGGATGACATTGTGTTGGACGATTACTGCTCTTTTATTGTCCCTGCAATTCCTTCTCCGGCAGGGAGAGCTAAAGAAGGGCTAGTGTTGTTGATCTCGGTAAAGTATGGGTCTATAAAAGCCCTTGACTTAGGTTCCTCACCTTGGTATCAATTAATTATGATTTCCAAATTGATGTAGGTTAAGATACTAGTGGTGAATTGGTATTATAACATCTTAGACCAAAATTCCCATCATGTTATTGAAGCCTTACAGGCTGAAATTTCTCAAATCTCTGGGAAGTGGCAGCCTTTATGTATCTTATGGGTGGGGGATTTTAATTGCACTACCTGCGGGTTTAGTGCCCAACGAGTCTGTGGGCTGCTGGATACAGAGGGTCAGCCCCAGCCGCACTTTCCCCATATACCGCAGGGCGAGGCCTTAAATTCCATCATTATTGAGAATGATCTAGGCCTTATTAATAACTTGGTTTCTAGCTCCTCACCCCAGTGTCCCACATATGTTGGAGGTAGCAGGGAAAGTTTTATTGATTTTATGCTTATTTCAAGGACGTTTTTGTCGCTTGTCAGTGACTTTGAGGTGGAACCCAATAATGCTAGTGATCATAACCCCCTCACAGTTCTGCTTAGTATAACAGCTCAGGTAGGGAAAGGTGATGGCCGCCTGATTAATTATAATCCTAATAAATGGGTAAGATTAAATTGGGGTAAAATAAATCCTCCCTTATTTGAGGTAGAAACTGTTATAGCTAATTATCAACTGATTATGAATTTTATACAACAAGATTCTCCCCCAGAGGAGGTTATTTGACAATTTGAGCTGATCTGTATAAATGTAGCTAAGAGACTAACTAGGCCGGCCCAGCGAAGAGAACCCCAGGAGGTTCGGTGGTTTAACACCGAATGCACAAGGGCTCAAAAGAACCTTAAAATGGCCCTTCACGCTAGCCCTCATGATAGAATTCAAAATAAAAGCACAAGGAAGATATATAAAACTACTATCAGCCAAAGGAAAGATGAATTGAGGAGATTGGCATGGGAAAACCTGGAGAGAGCTAGTTCCCTTAAAGATACCAAAGGCTTCTGGGATATTATTAATCGCCCTTTATTTACAGACGATGTGAGGCAGATAGACTCACTGATTCTGGGGGATGTCTGGTAATCCCATTTCTCGGCTATATTTAACCCGAACTGCTGGCAGTTAGAGGAGAATAGTGGGGACCTGCCTCTCGATTAAAGCGTGGCCTCCCAATTAAGTTTATCTATCTCAGGATTGGAGGTTGAGAAGGCCCTAGCGAAGGGAATATGTATGAAAGACCCAGGCCCTGATGGGGTGCCACTTAATTTGTTCAAAAGGAATCCCAACCTTTGGGCACCCCTAGTGACTAATGTCTTTAAAGCAGTGGTGAATGGCCCTATCCCAGCAACCTGGAAGGAGGCCAATGACCCGGCTTGTTATAGGCCTATTTCCTTTATCGATGCCACAGCAAAGGTATTGGGGAGGGTCATTCTTGCCCAACTGGAAGCTTGGGCGACTACTACAGGGGTCATGTCCAAAACCTAATACGGTTTTAGGAGGGGACTGAGTACTACAGAGCAGTGCCTCAATTTGTCCCTGATTAT
Organism: Calotriton arnoldi; assembly: GCA_963921515.1. Lineage (NCBI taxonomy): Eukaryota > Metazoa > Chordata > Amphibia > Caudata > Salamandridae > Calotriton > Calotriton arnoldi. Next base: position 1,931,546 of record CAWUFW010002267.1, on the reverse strand, counting down.
TTGCAAGTACATGAGGGCCAGGATGGGTTATATCCACCTGGTTTTCATGGTTCTGTCTAGTGCTTTCGATACAGTTGATCAGGAGAAACTGTGGGCAAAAATGGGGAAAATGGGTGTTGAGGAAGCACTCATCTCCCTTTTGCGTAGGTTACATACTAACACCACTGTTGCCATAAGATACGGCCCCGAAGCCGATTGTTTCTACTGAAGGTGTCCGGCAGGGGTGCATTCTAGCTCCTTTCTAATTTAATTTATACTAATGGCCTAGAGACATTTTTCTTAGATAAGGAAATTGATTTTCCCCGAATTGGTGGCAATCCTGTCCCGCTACTATTGTATGCGGATGACACAGAGCTAATGGCTAAGACAGCCAGTGGCCTTCAAAAATCGCTTAACGCTTTTACGGATTTTATGTCGGCACTTGATTTGAAAGTTAATTCATTAAATCATATATTATGGTGTGTAGCCCCAAACTGACCAAAACGAGAAACTTTGCTGTAAGGGGTAAAAGTATTGATAAATTGAAAAATTTTACATACTTAGGAAATGTATTTAATAATACGATGAATTGGGAACCACTTATAACAGCAAGGGTGCAAAATACAAGGAGGGTTGTGGAGGGGGTTATTCCGTTTTGCATGTAAGCTAGGACACAAGCCGGTGACAGAGCTAGTCACTCTCTATAAAGCTAAATGTTTGTCCATGGCAACTTATGGGGCAGGGGTGTGGGACCACCACAAGAGCCGCCAATTACAGGTCTTGGAAAATAAAGTCATAAAAAAGGCTACTGATGACCCCGAACTGCGCCCCCACACTCCTTTGTCATCGAGAGTTGGGGTTGGAATTCTTAGAGGACTGTATAGGCATTGCCCCTTTGCTCTTATGGGCAAAAATGTGGTTGTCTGATGAATTACGTTCTCTAGGGATGTGATTAAAGACTGTACTAAACTAGATAGTGCCCTATCGATCCCTTGGCTTCGATTTGTGAGAGATACATTTCGTGAGATAGGCTTGGGGCACTTTTACGAGAATCCTGATAGTATCCTCACAAATGCGAAAGCCATTATTAAAGAGGCGTATTATTCTAGGGCAAATATGCGCCACACACAATCAGAGGCGACCGGTTTCTTAAGCTTGCTCCCTGCCCAAAAGCAATTTTATTTAACCTTTAGCACTAATGTACAGATACGATTTCTTTTAACTAGATTTTGTCTATGCACTCTGCACTTTTTAGTGGCATTCCTGAGACAATCAGGGGGGGCCGACAAACTTATGCCCTGTCCGTGTGACAATTTGGCAGCTCAGAGCACCTTGCACTTTATTCCATTTTGCTTTTCTATAAAGAGCCAAGGGGAAAAATTTTAGCTCCGCTTTCAAGGGAAATTCAGCCTTGCACATACATTGATGGTTTTAATCTGCTGTATTCATTCGCCACTCCTGCTATTTGCATTGCGGTCTCTAATTATATAAAAGTTGCAATGGCAATTAGAAAGTGCTATGAGATATAGAAGCTTACTAGGAATATTGTAATTTTTAATGCACAACTTTTATATCTTTGGAATTTTATGATCAGTGATATATTTTGCTGTGCTAGGTCATTTGTATTATGGATTATATGTTTTTACCTGCCAGATTCTTATGAACTCGTCTTTTATTGATTTTAATTACACTATTTTACAAATATGCTATGAAATCTTAAAATTGTGATGTTTTGTTTGTTAAACTTTCATGGTCTTTTAAACCGAATAAAGTTGATTTGATTGATACTATATAGTAAGTCGTAAAGATGGCACTGTTGGTCCACGCCTCGGAATTCTCTCCGGGCTCAACACGCTACCATTCCTTGTGAATATATGCCTAAGCCGCCTTTGCATGTCCTGCTACCATTTTGGTTTTCCGGCCATTGTTAATACCGGTACCGCTTAGATGGGCGGCAGTAATTTAACCATACGGGATGTAAAAATGTTTGGGGCACTTTTATGCAACAGAGAGGAATGCATGTACTGCGCGTTACTACCATTTTAGAAGTCTAACTACACACTGCTATACTTTGGGGTGTTTAAATTTTGCACGCTAGAGGAATGTATGCCTTTTGTCGTTAACTGTACCCCAGGTACATGTCATTGCTGTACTCACTCGTTATGTCGGTTACTCACCTTACTCTTTGAAATACCAGCAGCGTCATAGAGAGTGGGTAGGGACTATCCCCTACAGACTCTAATTTTATTAGGGTGTTTGAGCTCACATGCCAAGGCAATGGAGGAATTTTTATTTGTATTTATTTTGTAGGTATAATTCATTACCTTATGCCATGAGGTTCACTCACGGACCCCGATCGCATTTCTTACTGGGTTTCAACCGTGATTTTTGTTGATTTAATTTTTGGCACCATTTGCGTCTACCATTTTCAGAGTGACACGTAACTATGATTACATTGACCTATGAGTTGGTAGGTTTGGTGACAGAGAGACTATGTGTGCTGACTACCACTGTTTTCCTTTTCCCTCCCCCACTGTCTTCCTGCAATAGGAATTAGTGATTGGGGTAGCTAGTCATGTTTATTTGGTCGGATTTGATTATATCTTTTCTACCCTTGATTTTTCGCCTTTCTACAGATTTTACACTGTTGCTGCGTTTTTATACTTTGGACCTTTGATACGGGTGGAACGACTCTGTGGGCCAATTGCGTATTGGCTTCAGGTTATTGCCTTTCTTATGTCTTTCGGAGATTTGTGGGGTATAGCCCAATTTTGAGTTACTAATTGGTTACTTATTTTAGATTATAGATCGGTGCTACGATCTATGATGGATCTATCAGGACGTTATTGAGAGACAGCTTACAACAACCACGATTTCGTTATCGTCGAAGGTTATTACCTACTTTAAAGTGTGATTTATCTCCATTTTCTTGTGGCACTGACCCTAGACTTTTAATGGGTTGCATGTAGCCTTGTGGCTTGGTCTTTTTCTAATGGTTCCCTCTCCTGTCGCAAGTACACAGCCTGTCTTTGGAATTGTTCACCTTCTTCATTATTTGGATGGCACTCCTCTCATGAGATTCATCACCACTTTACAAAATGCCTGTTCTTGAAAGAATAATTTTAGTTAATACGGTTTTCTGATCTTTTCAGAGTCCGAAAATATCTCTTTGTTTGGCACTATGGTGGGTGATGGTTCCGTTTCAGTCTACTGCAGACACACACTCTGATTTACTCAGATTCCGGCAACTACTCCCTACCTGACACATTGGTGGGTGACAGTTGTGTTTCGGTCTATGTTAGATAATTTCATGATACTATGCATTCGAAGTTACAGCCCTGAAGGAAGTCGATATATATATATTATCTACTGGCGGTCGCCAGTAGATAGTTATAGTTAGAACCTATTTTCCATAGGAAATCCGCGACATTCTATTTGAAATAACTCTCTTGCCGGTTGACGTATCTTCGCTAAATTTTCAAACTTTGTGGGGCGCTCCGGTCCGCTCCTACCCTGAAAGTCTCGGGGTGATTCGTCAGCGGGGGCCGAGAAAAAAGGGGGTCCCAAAACGCGTTTTCCCCATTCATTTTTCCATAGGAAACTTTAGACACGGCTACAGCCCGAACTGCTGAACGGAATTACACCAAATTTGGCAAAGAGGTAGTTCTTGGTTCAGAAAGAACCCTTTTGTTAAATGGTGTAAATCCGTTCAGTAGTTGCTGAGAAAATCAAAAGTAAAAGTACATATATATCTATGGGCACGGAGGATACGCGCACCCTGAGCGCACCCTGCGCGCACCGTCCCGATCACGAGCTGCATGTTAATTGGCTGTCAGCTGGCTGTCAACATTCCGATTCAGGAAATGTTGGCAGCCATTTTGTCCCTCGGTAGAACCAAGGGACAGAAACAAGTGCGCAAAGCGCACAAAGGGGGCAGGGTAGAAACACCCTGACCCCTAGGTCTGCTCAGGGGGTCCCACAAGGACCCCCTGGGCAAAAGCATTTTTTTTTTTTAAATCGGCAGGATGCGCTCAGGGTGCGCGGATCCTGCCGATAAAAATCGAATCGCGGTCTCCGCGCTTCGATGTTAATTTGCCCCCGGGTGGGCCAAGTCCCGGGGGCATGCTGGGGGGTGTTTATTTTATGTATGGGGGCCTCTAAGGGCCCCCAAGCCCGGGGACCGCCACCCCCTGGGGCTTTCTTTTTAAAATGGTGCGGGAGGGCTCTGAGCCCTCCCGCAGCCCCGGGGACCACCACCTCCCCGGGGCTTCTTTTTTTTTTTTTTTTCCTGTGTGGGGGGGCTCGAGCCCCCCCACACGCCCGAGGACCGCCACCTCCCCGGGGCACTAACAAATTAAAATGGGGGTCCGTTTTGGACCCCGAAGCCCGGGGACCACCACCTCCCCGGGGCTGTGCTGATGTGGGGAGGGGGCCGCGCGGCCCTCTCCTGGAGCCTGTGGTGGCCCTGGGGACCGCCACCCCCAGGGCCGGCTCCTGCAGTGTCCCCGGGTGCCTACCCCCGGGACACTGCTGTTTGCAATGACAGGACGGGAGCCGCGGCTCCCGTCCTGTCATTGCAAACTGCTTTGGATATTGGAAGAGAGAGCAGGGAAACCTGCTCTCGCTTCCAATATCCAAAGACAATTGCTTTTCCACACGGGGAGCAGCATGTTAGCTGCTCCCCATGTGTAGCAATGCCGGCTCCCGTAGGACACGGGGAGCCGGCGGGACTGTGGGGGCTTGGGGACCCCCCACAGTCCCCAACCAGAGGCCAGGCCCCGGGGATGGGGTCCCCGGGGCAAGTAGTGGCCGGGAGGGGGGCCACGCGGCCCCCTCCCCAGAAATAAATTTTTTTTTTTAATTTAAAAAAAAAAAAAGGGGGTAAGGCCCTGGGGGATGGGGTCCCCAGGGCCCAAAAATAAGAAAAAGGAAGGGGGCTACACAGCCCCCTTCAGAGGAAAAAAAAAAAAACGATCGGCCCGCAGGCCCCGCCCCTTCCTTCACCACTCTGCAAACGCGCCCCCTGGCGCGTTTGCAGATGGGGAAGTAATTCCCTTTGAATACTGGGGGTCCCTGGGGGCCAACTAGCCCACCAGGAACCTCCAGTATGCGCCAGGGGCTGCTTGGAGAGAGGTGTACAGAGGCCACGCCCCTTTATACACCTCTCTGCAACGCAGCTCTGTGGCGCTTTTTGGAGGTACATGGTGGGCTAGTTGGCCCCCAGGAACCCTCAGGATTCAAGGGGACTTAATCCCCCAACTTAAAACGCGCCACGGGGCGCGTTTGCACAGTGGTGAAGGGAGGGGGCGGGGCTTCAGGTGACATGTGTGCAAACAGGCCCCGTGGCGCGTTTTAAGATGGGGAATTAAATCCCCTTCAATCCTGAGGGTCCCTGGGGGCCAACTAGCCCAACAGGTACATCCAGAAAGCGCCACAGAGCTGCGTTGCAGAGAGGTGTAAAATGGGGTGTGGCCCCTCTACACGTCTCTGCAACGCAGCCCCCTGGCGCATACTGGAGGTTCCTGGTGGGCTAGTTGGCCCCTAGGGACCCTCATGATTCAAGGGGACTTAATCCCCCAACTTAAAACGCGCCACGGGGCGCGTTTGCACAGATGTCACCTCAGGCCCCGCCCCCTACCTTCACCATTGTGCAAATATTCCTCTAAAATCTGCCGAACTACGAATTCGGATTTACTCACCTGTTATCAGGAGAGACCTCAGTGCTGCATCTTTCAGCCCAGTACTAATCCTGAAAAGTAATTTTAACCGTACTTACCAGTAACTTGAATTTCCTTCCATAGGATATCATTGCCTGCTTTTTGCTGAAAAAGTTTCTAAGTGTTGATTTTTGAAACATACAAATATTCCTCTAAAATCAGCCGAAATACGAATTCCGATTTACTCACCTGTTATCAGGAGAGACCTCAGTGCTGTATCTTTCAGCCCAGTACTGGTCCTGAAAAGTAATTTTAACCGTACTTACCGGTAACTTGAATTTCCTTCATAGGCTAACATTGACTGGTTTCACTTGGAAATTCTTCTAAGTGTGGAGTTTTGGAACTTTAAAATATTCCTCTAAAATCAGCCGAAATACGAATTCCGATTTACTCACCTGTTATCAGGAGAGACCTCAGTGCTGCATCTTTCAGCCCAGTACTAATCCTGAAAAGTAATTTTAACCGTACTTACCAGTAACTTGAATTTCCTTCCATAGGATATCATTGCCTGCTTTTTGCTGAAAAAGTTTCTAAGTGTTGATTTTTGAAACATACAAATATTCCTCTAAAATCAGCCGAAATACGAATTCCGATTTACTCACCTGTTATCAGGAGAGACCTCAGTGCTGTATCTTTCAGCCCAGTACTGGTCCTGAAAAGTAATTTTAACCGTACTTACCAGTAACTTGAATTTCCTTCCATAGGCTAACATTGACTGGTTTCACTTGGAAATTCTTCTGTGTGTGGAGTTTTGGAACTTTAAAATATTCCTCTAAAATCAGCCGAAATACGAATTCCGATTTACTCACCTGTTATCAGGAGAGACCTCAGTGCTGCATCTTTCAGCCCAGTACTGATCCTCAAAAGTAATTTTAACCGTACTTACCAGTAACTTGATTTTCCTTCCATAGGATATCATTGTCTGCTTTTTGCTGAAAAAGTTTCTAAGTGTTGATTTTTGAAACATACAAATATTCCTCTAAAATCAGCCGAAATACAAATTCCGATTTACTCACCTGTTATCAGGAGAGACCTCAGTGCTGTATCTTTCAGCCCAGTACTGGTCCTGAAAAGTAATTTTAACCGTACTTACCAGTAACTTGAATTTCCTTCCATAGGCTAACATTGACTGGTTTCACTTGGAAATTCTTCTAAGTGTGGAGTTTTGGAACTTTAAAATATTCCTCTAAAATCAGCCGAAATACGAATTCCGATTTACTCACCTGTTATCAGGAGAGACCTCAGTGCTGCATCATTTAGCCCAGCACTGACCCTGAAAAGTAATTTTAACCGTACTTACCAGTAACTTATATTTTCTTCCATAGGAATCCATTGTCTGGTTTTCAGCAGAAAAGTTTCAGTGTCGATTTTCACAAACTACAAATATTCCTTAAAAATCGCCTGTATGACTTAAACGCATTCTTTCAACTGTTTACAGGAGATGCACCAGTGCTGGATCCAGGATCCAACACTGAGTAAGAAAAAGTAATGATAACAGTTTTTACCTGCTAAGTGAATTTCCTTCCATAGGATAACATTGGTGATTCTATGAGAAAAAGTTTCAGTGTCAACTTTTAAAATACAATAATATTCCTTAAAAATCACTAATGTAACCAAAACGCTTTTACTCAACTGTTTACAGGAGATGTCCCAGGACTGAATCTAGGATCCAGTCCTGTGGTTAGAAAAGTAATCCATAAAGTAACTAATTGCATTTAACTAGAAATTCACATTGAGCTGAATGTTGCATTGTGTTTGAAAATGTGTTGCCCATTGCAACAACTGTAACTACTGTACTTAAAAGTCTATTGCCTATGTGCAAAGTATTTAAACTAAAGTAATTCATTCTGAGAAAGTATTTTTTGTAATGTATAATGTAATTACAATGTAATTTAAAAAATAAAATATGTAAAAAAAATTGTTTCTAAAAATGTAGTAAATCAGTATTAAAAAAATAAATATAACAATTAATACATTTAAAAATTGTCATTTACAAAACCTTTGAAATTCACTGAAAAAACCGTAGGTTTCAGACATGTTATAGTTAGGAATTAGCATTTAAAAAACCTTTGAAATTCACTGAAAAAACCATAGGTTTCAGACACGTTATAGTTAGAAATTAGCATTTAAAAAACCTTTGAAATTCACTGAAAAAACCATAGGTTTCAGGCACGTTATAGTTAGAAATTTGCATTTAAAAAACCTTAAAAAATCATTGAAAAAACCATAAGGTTTTAGGGACAGTTATAGTTAGTTGGACATTGCACTCGTACAAAACCCGTGAAATTCCCCCGTTATAGTTAGTTCAGGTAACTATAACTCGCGCCCCGCAATGCACTGCTGATGACGTCACATATTACATCACTCATGACATGGTCAGTGACATCACTGATGACATCACTGATGACATCTCAAATGACATCACTGATGACATCACTGATGACATCATCCATGTGAGAATTTAATGCATCTTCTCACACCCTAATATAAGTTTTGAAACACCCACTCTAAATTACAGACTGCCATTCTCAAAACCATACACACTCCAATACCAATAAGTACATACCCACTCACTGATTCTTAGGTCTACACACACACATCTACTCACTCACCCGTACAGTCACTCATACTTACAGTCACTCAGTACAGGACTATCATATGCACTCATACACCTATATAAACACTCACACAACGCAACTCATCCATAGAGGTACTCACACACCTAGTCAGTCATGCAAATAATTAATCACACTCCAATTTACTCACCTATACAGTTATACACACCAGCTCACTTACTCATAAAAATACTAGCACATTCTTATGCTCCTATGCAATCACTGATGCAAGCACACACTCATCCATATAGCCACTCTCACAATCACACACTCTCACTTATAGCCATTTATATACTCCAACACACATATATACTGCCTTTCACATATGTAGTTACTCACACATGTACCACTGAGATATACATTCAATCACTAACACACCCATACACACACTCACCCACCCATACAGTCCATCACAGACGCACTCTTGAAACCATGCACCCAGTGAATCACCCACTCACACATCTATGCACAGAGTCACACTCACCCCACCCACACAAACACTGAGGCACCCATACAGATACTCAGAGAACCAATCCATAACCCATATAGACACTCATTTAGCTAGTCAGAAACCCATGCAGCTGCTTACACAACAACAGACAGACGGATACAGACATTCACACAGTTTAGTCACTCACCCATGCATCCAGTAAGATACGTTTAATCACTCACTTATAGACTCAGTCAGCACCTACTAAATCATCCATTCAGACACTTATACACCCACTCATTCTTCAATACGCCTTTCCCTATATATATTAAACATATTTAAACTTTACACAAACACACAGTCACTGGATGATGTCATCAGTGATGTCATTTGAGATGTCATCAGTGATGTCATCAGTGATGTCACTGACCATGTCATGAGTGATGTAATATGTGACGTCATCAGCAGTGCATTGCGGGGCGCGAGTTATAGTTACCTGAACTAACTATAACAGGGAATTTCACGGGTTTTGTACGAGTGCAATGTCCAACTAACTATAACTGTCCCTAAAACCTTATGGTTTTTTCAGTGATTTTTAAGGTTTTTTAAATGCAAATTTCTAACTATAACGTGCCTGAAACCTATGGTTTTTTCAGTGAATTTCAAAGGTTTTTTAAATGCTAATTTCTAACTATAACGTGTCTGAAACCTATGGTTTTTTCAGTGAATATATATATACATATATATATATATATATATATATAGTGGCCACACAGCCCCCCTCACAGCCCCAGGGACTGCCACCTCCCCAGGGCACAGAATTAAGTTGTAAATAATGCGGGGGAGGATGTACAACCTCCCCCACTGCCCGAGGTCCTTTACCTCCCCAGGGCTAAATTAGAAAATAATGCATGGGGGCTCACTGTAAAATTACATACAGGACTGTGTGGCCCCCGCAGTCCCGCAGTCGCGGGGGCCACCACCTACCCAGGGATTAATTACATTAATTACATTAGATGGGGGCTGCACGGCCCCCCTCGTGATGCACTACATGGCTCTGGGGACCCCCACAGACCAGATTCGGTTCCAGCAATGTCCCGGGGGGCCCACCACCAGGAAATTGCAGTTTGCTATGGCTTGGCAGGAGTGGTGCTCTCGCCTAGCGATAAGAAACAAGTGCTCTTCTTTCAGCAAGCGAGAACACAAAATACTCTCTCTTGCTGAAAGCAGAGCAAGTGTCTGTTTCCCTGCCCACTGTGAAGCGTGCAGGGAAACAGACATTGCTTTGAGATCCAGGGAGTTGCATGTTAGCATGGGTCTCAAAGCAATGCCGGCACCCGCAGGAGGTGGTGAGCCGGCAGGCACAGCGGGGGCCTTCAGGCTTCCCCTGTGGTCCCCAATATTTTAAATATGGGTGCCCTGGGTGGGACCAGGGCACCCACAATACAGGCTGTGCCCCGGGGTCTGGGGTCCCCGGCACCAAAATCGGCCTGGGAAGGGGTCCGCACGGCCCCCCCTCCCTTTAAATAAAAATTTAAATGAAAGGTTGGGCCCTGGGGGATGGGGTCTCTGGGGCTAAATGTGGCCCAAGAGGGGATTCACACTGCCCCCTCCCTTCTTTTTAATAGAAAATGTTTTTAAAAGTGGTGGGCCCTGGGGGATGAGGTCCGCAGGAGCCAAAACAGTCCAGGGAAGGGGGGCCATGCAGCCCCCTTCCTTAAAGAGAGATAAACAAAAAAATGGCAACTCGCCATAGGACCTGCCCCCTCTTTCTACCCCTCTGCAAACGTGCCTCACTCACCCATACAGTCACTACACACCCACTTACCCAGTGATAGAGCCACTTACACCGTCACTCACCCACCCATACAGCCATTGACACACCCACTCACTCACCAATACACCCACTTATGCAGCAAATCACTCACCCACACAGCTACTCACACAACCACATATACACCCATACAGCCACTCACACACCCATATGCACAAGGATACATACAGTCACACATCCACTCACATAATATTATCACTCATTAATAGTACACCTAGTATACAACTTTAACTTTTGTAGTATCTTAGTATACATGTTCAACAATTATAAACTCTTACAGAATATATGCACACACACTGGATGGTGTCATCAGTGATGTCATCAGTGCTGTAACTGACCATGTCATGAGTGATGTAATATGTGAGGTCATTAGTAGTGCATTGCAGGGGCATAAGTTATAGCTATCTTAGGTAACTTTAACTGCTGAATTTCACTGGTTTTCTGACTCTAACTACCTAACTATAACGTCACTGTAACCTTTGTTTCTTTCAGAGAAAAAAAATATATATGTATATCTCTCTCTCTATATATATAGATATAGATATATATAGATATAGATATATATAGATAGATATATTTTTATTCACTGACAAAACAAAGGTTTCAGGGATGTTATAGTTAGAGATTAGCATATAAAAAACCTTAGAAATTCACGGAAAAAAAAGGTTACAGGGACGTTATAGTTATGCTGACATTTCACTCGTATAAAACCAGAGAAATACAGCTGTTATAGTTAGCTGAGCTAACTATAACTCGCGCTCCCACAATGCACTGCTTATGACCTCACATATACATCACTTATGACATGGTCAGTGACATCACTGATGACATCTCAAATGACCTGTGGTTTTTTCAGTGAATTTTTAAGGTTTTTTAAATGCTAATCTCTAACTATAACGTCCCTGAAACCTGTGTTTTTAGAGTGAATTTCTATGTTTTTTTTAAATGCTAATTTCAAACTATAACGTCCCTGAAACCTGTGTTTTTTTCAGTGAATTTCTAAGGTTTTTTAAATGCTAATTTCTAACTATAACATCCCTGAAACCTGTGGTTTTTTCAGTGAATTTCTATGGTTTTTTAACTAGCAGTCACGTTTGCAGAGTGGTGGAGAAAGGGGTCTTGGCCTCCGACCAGCTCTTAGGAATTCCGATGCGCAGGACTTACAGCAGGTACCAGGAGGCCTTCTTGGCCCCCAAGGTCCCTCTGGAGCAATCACAAACAGTGTCTGAGACACTGATATACATTCCATTTTGCAAGTGTGTTGATTATAAGCCATTTTGCAGTTGTAAGTATTGAATGTAGTGGTTATTGAATGTTTGCTTTTGTTTTGTCAGTTCGTGATATATTCGAGGTGATCACGGGTACCTACGTCATTGCAATGCCCGGCTTCGCCGCCAAAACAGAAAAGCTGTTTTCAAGATGCTTTTTATACAAACTCCTTAGAAAAACAGGATTTTAAATAGTGCACTAATAAACCCCTAGTGTCTAAAATACTGTAAGATGTTTGCATATATGTGTTTTTACACTTTATTAAAAAAAGGCGCGATCGTCGCAGTTACTGACATCATTGCGACTCTCGGCGTGATTGCGAAAACTGAAAATTGATTTAAAAGATTGTTTTATTCAAACTCCTAATACAAATATGACTTTAAACAGTGCAGTAATAAACCCCTAGTGTCTAAAATACTGTAAAATGTGTGCATATATGTGTTTTGTACCTCTTTAAAAAGGCACTGCCATCGCGACTCTCTGCATTATCGCGAAGACTGAAAGTAGGTTTCTAACACCGTTTTTTCCAAACTTACTAGAAAAATATGTGTCTAAACATGTTTTTTAAGCAGTGATGTAGTTAGAAATGTGTGTATTGTAATAGAATGAATTTTTTAAGTTTAAAATTTTGAATGTTTTGGTTGTAGTTGAATGTTTGCTTTTGTTTTGCGATTTTACGACGTGATCACGAACATCGCGACATCGTCACGAATAGCAAAATATTTTTTTAAATGATTTAAAAAGAAAATGAACAAAACCTTGGGTTCTTGTGTGGCTCTGACAGGAGCCTTTGTGTTGAGAGTGTGTATAAGACAGCTACAGATAAGACTGTATGTAGAGTTTCAGGTTGCTTAGAAACACCCTGTGCCCTTCATCTGTAAAGTGAACTCCATCAATTCTATCGATTTTAATCATGTTAAAATGCAGGTTGTAGTTGTGGATAGAGACCATATGATGGTCTCTGAGGAAAGCAGAAACAGATTTATTAACATGTTTCCTGGCTTTATCAATCTGTGGACAGAATTGATTAGACCACTTCCATTTTTGTCTTTGGCATATGTTAGAGTATACAAAGACAGTGTGAGGGAAAAGCATCATAAATTCAGCAAAGGTATCCTTCATTAGGATTTCCAGTCCTACTCCAGTTAATGTGCCTAGGTCATTGCCCCCACAGTGTACAATCATGAGGTCAGGGGCTGGTGAATCCACAATAGTTTTAACCAAAGGAAGTAATTGATTAAACTTTTATCCTCTCTGCCCAATCCACGTAACGTCCATATTAGCCAAACCCAAGTCCCTGTTAATACTTCTCTTTCTTGCAGCCTCAGCAGCCCAATAGACATAGTTGTGGCCCATAATCCACACTCTAAGCATTTTGTAGGAAGGAGGATTAGCACACAGGACAGTTCTTCAGCTGAATATCACAGCTGGTACTATGAAAGATAGTGAAAATGCATGTGTGCTGGTGGTTTGAAAAAAATAAAAATTTGATTGGGTTGAGGGAATATGCAGGTGAAAAAAGTAATAGATCAATTGATGGACAGAATGCTGAACATTGTCATACATTCACCCTAGTACACAGATCTGGGCCTACAACCATCATTTTCTTTGCTCCCCATGTCATTCCAGTTTAGACCGAGCCATATGCTAATCAGTCTTGACCCTGTTCCCAATGAGAACAGTCCAGCCCAAACTGCTGAGCCATGTCCTCCCTGGACTGAAAACAAGCATCCTAGGACCGGTTTCGGGGTTTTACCCATCATCAGCCAGGCTAGCTTGACTCCAGTGGCATGGAGAACATGGGACCCACGTCTGGGCATACCCGTCCCACTCAGGGTGACAAATGCAAAAGAACAATTGATGGACAGAATGCTTCACAATGTCATACAGTCACCCCAGTACAGAGATCAGGGCCTAAATCCATCGTTTTTTTTCTCCCTATGCCATTCCAGTTTAGACCCAGCCATATGCAAATCAGTCTTGACCCTGTTCCCAATGGGAACAGTCCAGCCCGAACTGCGAAGCCAGGTCCTCCCGTGGGTCCCGGGCTCACTGTGCCACTGGATTCAAGCTAGCTTGGCTGATGAGGGGTGATACCCCGAAACTGGTCCCAGGAAGCTTGTTTCTGATCCAGGGATTACCTGGCTTAGCAGTTTGGGCTGGACTGTTCCCATGAGGTACAGGGTCAAGACTGATTTGCATAAGGCTGGGTCTAAACTGGGGTGGCATGCAGACTGTGACAGAATCATGTAAACATTCACTTACACAGACAGGCACAAGTGTCATGTATTTAGCTCTGATGGAGGTAGTTGCATACACACATAAATAACCCAGAAGTAGCCCTTGCATCATGTCTTTGGCTTAAACACATACACAAGGTGTAAATTGCTCTTGTACCACATATAACTGAGCACTAAGGTAGGCTGTGGGTAGTTAGTAGGGGAGGGGGCTATGTACTTAAAAGGGAACACATGTAGTCTGAAGATTGCCTGAGCTATATATGATCATGTAAAGTAAATGCTTAAATAGTTAAAATATGTACAGAGAATTACCATGCCAACAAAAACTCAGAGAGGAAAGAAGCAGCAGCAAACCGAGCGCCTTCTTAGAACTTGGGCTCATATCGGCGGCCTCTGTCTTTCAGAGGGCAATGGAAAGGTTATTGAATGGAGTGGCAGGAGTGACGGTTTATCAAGACGATATCCTGGTGAAAGGGTCTAACATAGGGGAATACAATGGAAGGTTACATGATGTGCTTGTAAGATTGCAGAAGGGTGGACTGACACTAAAACGTGAAAAATTTAATTTTAAACGACCCGAGAAAAATTATGTGGGACATTTAATCACTGGATTAGGGATTCGACCAAAGAAAGGTTTGGTGGACATGATTAAGAATCTATCCTCGCCCAAGTGCAAGGATGAACTAGTGAAATTTTGGAGTATGGCAGAATTTTATAACAAATTGTGCCCAAGTTTGCCGAAAGGATAGTTCATCCCAGGTCACTGTTAAAAAAGGGCAAGGAATTTTTGTGGAGTGATGGTGGTGAGAGGGAATTTAAGGACTTGAAATCTGGTTTAGAGAATGCCTCGGACCTAGGGAGTTTTGATACCAAGGATGACATCATTGTAATGACGGATGCCAGTTCCATAGGGTTGGGGGGTGTTTTGATGCAGAAATCAGAGGGTGTGTATAGAACCATTCTATTTATTTCAAACAGCTGAGAGGTGCGGAAATCAACTACTCAGTTATTGAAAAAGAGGCCCTAGGTGAAATTTAGGCTCTGAGAAAGCTGAGAAAATTTTATTAGGGATGCAAGTTTGAGGGAAAAACAGATCATAAGCCTCTCAAAGAAGTTTTTTCAGCGAAGAAAGGTATTGCTCAAATTCAAGTCGCATTCGACGATGGGTTGTTGCGCTTCAGGAGTTCAGGGTTTGAGCTTACACATGTGCCTGGAGCAAGTTATTTGCAGGCTGACTGTCACTCTAGGTTGTATTATAATTTAGACACTGACAATCTCTTGCAAGAAGAAAGCTTTGGTGGGGAAAGGTTTGCTGAAGAGATAAAAGTGTGTCCTGTCACAGAGGGAATTGTACAGGAGGAAGAATGGAAGAGATTATTGCAAGATGATGTGTGTTTGCAGTGTGTTATAAAAATGGTCTTGGAAGGTTGGTCAAGCAAGAACAGATGTGACGAGCCTTCCCTGGCATACTCGGAAGTACGGAATAGGTTATCTGTTGTAGATAGAGTACTATTGAGAGGGAGTAAACTAGTGCCTCCCCTGGAGTTAAGAGATAGATTGGTCAAAAGTGCTCATGCCAGCCATACGGGTATCTCGAAAATTAAAGAGAGGGTCAAGGAATGCTATTGATGGCCGTTAATAGACTTAATGGTCGAAAGGGAGGTGCGCGATTGCATTGAATGTGTGCGGTGTGACAAAGTGTTAAAGTGCAGGTTGCAACCCATTGTGATTTTATCGAACAGGCTCTTGGACCATGGGTTGACATTGCTCTGGACATACTTGGGCCAGTGAGAGTAAGATCACATGATAGGTATGCTTTGGTGTGTCTGGACACGTATTCTCGCTGGCTAGAGATCAAGGTGCTGAACTCTACTGAGTCAAAGGATGTGGTTTGTTTCTTAGAGGAACAGTTTGAGAGTGAGGGCTTTCCTACCAGTATTCTTACGGACAATGGGGTTCAGTTGACCTCTGCAGTGGTTGAAGAATTTTTTAGGGTGAGAGGGGTGAAGCACAAGAAGGCCGTTCTTTATCATCCTGAGTCTAATGGAGTGGTGGAACGCTTTATAAAGGTCTAGAAGGAGTTTTTTGCAATAGTCCCTGATGAGTGGTATGAACTGGGAGAAAGGTATGAGGAAAAAAGTGAGGGAGTATAGGCTCACTCCGCATTCTACTACAGGGGTGTCTGCTCTTTGCCTATTCAAAGGGAGGTTGCCTAGAGGAGAGGTTGTCCTGGCTTGGCTTAATGAGAAAAGAATGAAGGTAGATGAGCATGTTGGTGAGGTAAGAGGATGGAGAGAGAGAGAGAGAGAGAGAGAGAGAAAAAGAAAATGAAAGCTAAAGTGCTTTATGACAAGTGGAAAGGTGTCAAAGAGACAAGTGTGCAGGTGGGTGATTGGATTAAGATTAAATATATCAGGAAAGATGGGAGGATAACCAAATACAGTCAGCCTTGTAGGGTAAAGAAGGTGTTTAGAAATGCGGTGAAGACTGATGAAAACAAAATTTGGAATCTCAACAGGGTTGCTAAATGCAGTTCTGTTTTAGGAAGAAGTGTAATCTCTTTGGACAAGGTTTGTCTGAGGAAGCTGAAGAGTCGACCCCAGCGTGTAGGGGAGAGACCATATTGCTAATATATTTTTCTATTAGTGATTATAACGCATAGTATCTTTCTTATGTTTAGTTAGGGGGGCCTTATAGGTTGTGTTTTGTTTTTGGGTAACTGAAGGAGGTGATGTGATATCTAAGGTTACAGACCCATTAGTAAGTCAGGGCCTGTAACCAAGTGGGTAAGGTGCAGGCTGATATCCAGGGTATCATCTCCGGAGTAGATTGTTGAACTTGAGCTGGGGAAAGCGGTTGGATGTTGATGACAATTCTGTGGATGGGGTCTCTGTTCAACTGGAAACGTAATAAAGTATTTAAATAATATGGGGCTCAGCGGTCCTGAAAATGGCTTCTACAGTTAATGCACAAGTGGCACTCCTTGGTTTTGCACAGGTTACTGGAACACATGACAAAAGACAGAATGGTGGATGACTTGTACTGACCACAAACTGTGGGCAATTCACTCTGGGATGTGGAATGTAATGTCCTTAAGTTCTGCCTCAAATGTGAGCTGGAATGTGGAGGGAAGGATAATAGGAAATACAACTGGGTGGTTTGATCAAATAGCAGGGAAATTTAGGCAGGCATATGCTCTACCAGAACTTTATGTTGTCCCTTAATAAATGTATTCCTGGATTACTTAGCGCCTCCACAGAGTGGTGTTCCAAGGTGCTATTATCTTTGCGACATTTGGCGATGACCTGTTAATATTTTCATTGGGATATATCTCTTATGATTTGGCAAAGGCTTTGTGGGACAGATCATTATTGGATTTAAAGCACCTTTACGGAATGTCTGCATAGAAGACTTTTCCTATATATGTGCAGAGAGTATCGATCTAAGCAGACTTACTTTTGGTCTGATATAAGTCTTTAAACTTGGTGTGAGTTTTCCACTCTGCACATTCCCTGTTACACTTTGTATTTGCGTTCAAAGGACTTATTAGCATGCAAAGTTAGGTCACATATTATCACGTGCACATTAGTACGTCAGATGCTGGTTGGCCATTTTGAATCAGGGGAGAAGAGCATCTGGAACAGTGCATTTTTGGTGATGCGCACACCATAACCACCTGAATGTTGGTTGACGAGCGCAGTTTGTTTCAAAGAAGAAATTTTGATTATTTATAGGCCCATCTACAGTGATGTGTCTAGCACAATTACACCTTTATTATTTATCATGTGCCACTGTTTGGTATTTATTGTGTGCAAGAGTAACTTTCAACCATTATTACAACGGGGACTACTTTAATTGTTTTACTTGTTAAGTATATATAGACATTAGTAACTGCATTTATTATTTTATTTTATAACTTTAGTGGCTTCTTTTATTTTAAAATGTCTAGTATTGTTCCTCCACCCTCATTTTTACCTACACCTTGAGAACCTTTTATGGATTGGGGACATGGGAAGTTGTATTATTAGCATATGTTGAGGTGTTTGAAGCTGATGATGAGGGCCTGAAAATAAATTATCACTTCGGAAACATTGTTTAGAGAAGTTTGGTCAAAAGGAGTATAGAATGCTTTCTGTTCTAACCTATGATTAACCTGATAAAACAGACATTTCTTCAATATGCATCCAAACAGATTAACAACACAAGGAATGTTAGGAAAACTGTTGTCATTGAAAGATTTGTATTTTATTCCAGAAACCAATGCACAAAAAAATCCATAGAGGGTCATCTATCGATTTTGTGATTTTTTTCTTCTAATTGTGACTTTGAGCACATTAATTATGATCAAGTTTTTTGTGAATTGTGATGAAAACTAATAATAAGAAGGACAAAGAAAGACAATAAACAAGTGCTGATATTTCCCCTAATGTGGCCATTAAAATAGCTAAAGATATAGAGCATTCTGAAATATTTGTGCAAGAACATATATATGTGAAGTTAATGCTGTGAACAAGAATGCTATAGCCAACAAATTTGAGAATGGGCCATATTGCAAAGATGATGCCAAAAAAACTCAACCAGCTTGTTATAGATGTTATAGTTTGCCCCATTTAGGAAAATTTCAAAATTGTCCGGCTTTTGACAAGATATGCTTATAGTGTAATAAACAAGGTCAGTAGATTGTGCAGCTCTAACACTAGGAGAACTAATCTAATAGCTGAAGAGAGCTCAGATGGAAGAACAAAATTTGAACAATAGCCCAAAAACATTTTAAGTGTGGGTGGTGAAGATGGTAAGAAAGGATTTTCTTAAGGTGACATTAAAATTAATAGGAAGTTTGTTATGGTACTAGTGGATTCATGTGCTTGGTACACCATACCTAGAAAGGATATTTTTGATTGAGTATGGATACATAAAAGCTTACTTCCTCCAGATGTATTTCCTGGAGGACATAATAGTCACAAATTTGACTTGATTGGCTATATTTGTGCTGATTTGGACTTTTCTGGATTGCATACACATGGGAAAGTATATGTAGCAAAGAAAGGACAGTACTTGAAAAAGGTGGTCTCATCAGGAAGAGATGAAAATCAGACTAGATCCAAGACCCAATCTTCCTGTTTATGTAATAGGTAAATTGTACCAATGTATTACACACAATGATGACAATGTACTAAAACTGGGAGATATTGAACCACCATTGAAAATGAAAAACAAAGAAGTATTAAGTGAAAATTGGGTGAATACTGTTGTTTCAAACACCATATAATATTCAAAGAAGATGCCATACAGGTTCGACATAAGGTTAGGAAAGTACCACTATCGTAGAGAATTAAACTTGAAGAGATTCTAGAAAATTTGTGTAAAGAAGAGATTATTGAACCCATAGAATTCTTTCGTTCAGGAGACCTGAAACTCTGTATTGATGTACAATCATTAATAGTGCTTTTTCGGTTGAAAGTGATCCTTTACCTAATCTGAATGAAATAGTTTCTACAGTAGCTAGTGGTACAGTATTTTCAACTCTGGATCTGGCAATCATCGGGCCATGTTGGATGATGAGTCTTGAATGTTAACAATTTTATCACATGGGAAGTAATGTTTCATTACCGCAGAATGCCTTTTAGTTTAGTGAGTGAAGCTTCTGTATTTCAGAGACAAATGAAAGAAACACTTGAAGGATGTTTGATGGAACCACACATGCCATTACCACGCATACGCCTTTACCATGCAAAATTTTGCAACGCATGCGCCTATACCATGCATTCCTTCTTTACAGCGAAAATATAAGTATTTTGCATGTAAGTAAGCCCTACCCACCATAAACCCTAAAATTACCCTTGCCACTCAAATACCCTTACCCACACTAAACACCTTTGTCGATATATATATATATATATATATATATATATATATATATATATATATATATATATATATATATATATATATATATATATATATAGATGTATATATTACAGTTGCCACTAGGTAGATACAGTTAAGACCTAGGGCATAATTATGTGTTTGGCAGTCCATAGGGCCGTCAAACATGCGGTGGAGGTGCGGTGGTGGTTGGGGACTGCTGCACCAGTGGTCCGACCTCCGTATTACAACTACGACAGTCGGACCGCATTAGGACCTGTCGCAAGCACCAGGTATATGTGATCCCTGGTGCTGGTGTGGCGGTCTGAGGCAGCAAAAAGCTTGGTAGCGCCTCTGCAGCACTGCCAAGCATATTACGAGTTGGCTGTGTTGGCGGTGAGACTGCAAAACACACAAGTTGATGGACGGAATGTTGCACATTGGCAAAACATTCACCCCCAGTCACAGATCTGGGTTTAATCCATCGTTATTTTGCTCACCACGCCACCCCAGTTCAGACATGGCCATATGCAAATCAGTCTTGACCCTGTGCCTCATGGGAACAGTCCAGCCCGAACTGCCAAGCCATGTCTTCCCTGGACCAGAATCAAGCATCCTAGGACCGGTTTCTGGCTATCAGCCGTCATCAGCCAGGATAGCTTGACTCCAGTGGCGTAGTGAGCACGGGACCCACGTCTGGGCATACCCTTCCCACATAGGGCGAACAGCAAAACACACAAGTTGATGGACGGAATGTTGCACATTGGCAAAACATTCACCCCCAGTCACAGATCTGGGTTTAATCCATCGTTATTTTGCTCACCACGCCACCCCAGTTCAGACATGGCCATATGCAAATCAGTCTTGACCCTGTGCCTCATGGGAACAGTCCAGCCCGAACTGCCAAGCCATGTCTTCCCTGGACCAGAATCAAGCATCCTAGGACCGGTTTCTGGCTATCAGCCGTCATCAGCCAGGATAGCTTGACTCCAGTGGCGTAGTGAGCACGGGACCCACGTCTGGGCATACCCTTCCCACATAGGGCGAACAGCAAAACACACAAGTTGATGGACGGAATGTTGCACATTGGCAAAACATTCACCCCCAGTCACAGATCTGGGTTTAATCCATCGTTATTTTGCTCACCACGCCACCCCAGTTCAGACATGGCCATATGCAAATCAGTCTTGACCCTGTGCCTCATGGGAACAGTCCAGCCCGAACTGCCAAGCCATGTCTTCCCTGGACCAGAATCAAGCATCCTAGGACCGGTTTCTGGCTATCAGCCGTCATCAGCCAGGATAGCTTGACTCCAGTGGCGTAGTGAGCACGGGACCCACGTCTGGGCATACCCTTCCCACATAGGGCGAACAGCAAAACACACAAGTTGATGGACGGAATGTTGCACATTGGCCGTGATCGTATAGTGGTTAGTACTCTGCGTTGCTAGGATGCTTGATTCCGGTCCAGGGAAGACATGGCTTGGCAGTTCGGTCTGGACTGTTCCCATGAGGCACAGAGTCAAGACTGATTTGCATATGGCCATGTCTGAACTGGGGTGGCGTGGTGAAGCAAAATAACGATGGATTAAACCCAGATCTGTGACTGGGGGTGAATGTTTGCCATTGTGCAACATTCCGTCCATCATCTTGTGTGTTTGGCGGTGAGACTGCCAAGGGTGGCAGAGTGTCAACAATGTTGCCTCAGGTCCTTTTGGATGCATGCCAGGGGGGCACATGGTGTGCCCCCCTGTCTGCATGCACCCCCTGTTCCAGCCTAGCATGGACTTTAAAGTCTGTGATGGGCTGGAACGCACTGCGGCTGACCCATGGCGCGGCCTTTCTAAGGCTTTCTTATGAGCCTTTGGAAAGGCAGTAATCGTGAAACAGCCACCGCAGGACCGTCCGCTCGGATTACAACTTGTAATCTGGTGGGTGGCCGGCAGTCGACTTTGGCGGTGTGGGGCGGTGGCGTGCTACCCCTCTCCTGCACCGCCAAAGACTCAATCGGGTCCTTGGTTTCCATAGGAAAAGTGTTTTTTACTTGCCTATATCTTTGGCACTGCTTGATGAAAAAAAAGTGTGTCAGTCATTCTAGTTGTGCATGGAAAGTTTTGCGGAGATCCATCAAGCAGAGACCGAGAAAAGGGATGGGGGGTAAAAACAAATGTGTTTCCCATGTTAATTCCTATAGGGAGTTTGAACACGACTACAGTCCGAAACGCTGGACGAAATTACACCGAGTTTGGCAGAAAGGTACTTCTTGGTTCAGAAAGTGCCCTTTTGGTTGTTTGGTGTAAATCAATTCAGTAGTTTTAGTGTTATTAAAAGAAAACCAAATTTGTATGTAGGGACGCAACTCCTCCACGAATCCTTCCGATCTCGTGCAGACATCTGATTGTCTGCCAGCACTTCAACCAGGAAGTGTTGGCATCCATTTTGGTACTCGGCCTCAGCTGAGTCCGCAAATAAAAATGTGAAAATAAAGAAAATGAGGCAGGGTAGGAATACCCTGACCCCCTAGCCCTGGTGCGGTGGTCCCCTAGGAACACCACCAGGGCAAAAAAGCATTAAAAAAAAATTGCAGTGAGATTGCGGCAGAGCTGCGAATTCGCAGCAAATTGTTTTTGGATAAAACAAAGGCAGTCTCCCAGGAGCATATACATTAATAAGAAATGGAGAGGTTGCATACAGACGCCGGCAGGTCATGTGCAGAGCCCTGAAGGTTGCAGACAGACCCCAGTGAGTTGTACAATCTCCATTAGGTTGAATCTGCACCAGGTGAAGTTGCACACACACAGTAAGTTTCACATACCTCAGCAAGCTAATCTGAGAGTGCATAAGTATGTCGGCATCCCACTAGCACATTAGGGTGGGTCGCATAGTAGCCTTATGGGATACATACAGGCTTGAGCAGGTTGCACACTTCCCGGGGGTGACACACACAGCACATAGGGTTCCACATACACCCGTGGGTTTCACACACACCCTAGCAGGTGGCACATGTTTCCGAGCAGGTTGCACACTCTTCAGCAGGTTCCACATGGACACTAGTGAGTTTCACACACTCTGGTAGGCTGCACACAAAGTCCATCTGGCTGCACTGAGACCCAAGGAGCTCACACACCTTATGATGTAGCACACAGACCGAAGCAAGTCACACACTGACCAGAGCAGGTAGCCTGGCAACTCCAGAATTATGTATAATGTCCAGCAGATTTCACACACACCCTGGCAGGCGACACACAATCTCCATCAGGCTTCACACAAAAGCCAGCAATTTTATATACACACAGTTAGGCAGCTTGAACACACCTCTGCAGATTGCACATACATCTGCAGCTCACACACAGCCGTTTACACACACAACTGCAGCTTGCCCCCGCCTCAGCAACTCTCACAAGGCAGCTTGAAGACACCTCAGCAGCTCACACGCACACCTGCAGCTTTCATACACATGCAGCTTGTACAAGTACATCATTTGCACATACCCACACACCCCTGTAGCTTGCACACATACACACAGCTCATACACATCTCAGCACCTTGGCAAAAAAATGCTCCTTGCGCACACCTCTGCAGCTTGCACACACAACTGCACCTTGCACACACACTTGCAGCATGCACACATGCAGCTCACACCCACCTCGGCAGCTTGCTCACACATACATACACATACATGCGCACATACACATAGACACCTCTGCAGCTCAGGAGTGTGCCCCTGCAGGAGGGGTTGCCCCTTACCTTCAGGGAAGACGGTCTGCATCTTGAGGTAGCTGATTGTGAGGCGGATGATGGATGCTTTGTCCAGCTGGGCGGAGATGGCTGCCGGAAGGGGCAGCAGCTTAGCCAGCTTATAGAATCTGCTGTTCTCCTTCTCCCGCCAGCTCTTTGCTGAATCTTGGACTTCTCCTTGATGGCGGGGGCTGGCCAGGCTGAGGATCTAACAGTGACTGCACAGGCCCAGGGCGGGCGGTGCTGCCATAATAGACCTGGGACTGGCAGAAGGAAGTGGCATGGGGGCTGAGTCAGCGACCGAGGACCAGTGCTAACTCAGTGCAGGAGCTGGGAGCTGATGAAAAGGAGACCAATGGCTCGTGATAGGGAGATTGAGTTAGCGGCCGAGGACCATTGCCAAGTCAGAGGCTGAGTTGGGAGATGATGAAAAGCTGGTTGTGGGAATGGGGACCAAACCTAGGGGTCAAGGGCCAAGGTGGTAGGGTGATGGACACAGCGTGAAGGGCGTGGGGCATGGGAATGATGGACCAGTAAGTGGGTTTCAGTGATCTTTAGAAGGGAGAGCAGTTCTTGATCCTTTGCCTCAGGATGCTGAATTGAAGACTTCCACAAGACTGAGGGGTACACCAACACCGTGCTTCAGCTTCTGTCCCCTCCTAAGCACACAGCAAAGTTTATCCCAAGATTTCCCATGATCATCCTTTCTCAATTGGGGGAACTGATGTACATCTGTAGGAGAGATGTCTCACATGAGGAAAGATGCGCCACACCAAGACAGCTGCCTTGCAAGAAGAGGGGGAGATATCACACAAGAGGGTGATATCCCAAAGTAGGAGGTCTGTCTTGCAGGAGAAGAGATTTCTCACTGTAGCACCTCGCATTCAAGGGGAGTTCTTCATAGAGTTTGTGCTATATGAATGTAGATATTCTAAAAGCTTCTTCTGAGCCAAGAGAGATGCGTCAGTGAGGAAAATATTTTTTTTTAAAGGTAAGAAGCTGCATGGGATAAAAGGTGTCCTAAAGGAAGAGGCATCTTGCAAATAGTTCTCATTTCGCTCAAGATTAGATGTTCCAAGAAGAAGAGCATCTCTTCAGAGAAGAGAAGCACCATAGTGGGAGGTGTTTCATGGCTGGAGACATCCCACAGTGTCTTTCAGGCGCAGAGATTTTTCACAGGATGAGAGACTCCCCTTTAGGGGTAAACGTTTCTTGGGAGAACTGTCACATAGGTGGCTGGCTCCTTGTCAGAAGACATGTCTAAAAGTTTAAAACTGCACACACAGGCTGCAATGGCAGGCCTGAGGCATGTTTAGGACTAGTTAAGTGGGTGGCATAATCAGTGCTCCAGGCCCACTAGTAGCATTTAATGTTGAGTCCTAGGGCCCGGGTACATGTATTACCACTTTACGAGGGACTAAAAACTAAATTAAATGTGCCAATTGGATGTAAGCCCATCTCATCATGTTTAAAGGAGGGAGCACAAGCACTTTAGCACTGGCGAACAGTAGTAAAGTGTGCAGAGTCATAAAAGCCAACAAAAATTCAGAAAGGTTCAGAAAACAGGAGGGTGAAAGCAAAAGGTTTGAGGATGGCCTAGCAGAAAGGGCCAAGTTCAACACCGGCACAATCACAATTTTTGGTAATTGTGTGTCAAAGAGTAATGTGAAATTACTCTGTTTACTCCGGCATAATTGCAATTTTGCTCAGGTTTAGTTTAAAGTAGAGAGACTGAATATTTCTGTAATAACGTTGGTTCAGTGGCAGATAATGGCATATAGTGGAAGGAGTTTGAGGCATATATCCATGAAATTTGTATTGTCAAGCACTATTATATACTTAAGTCTGTCTGTGGCAATCTAGATACACTGGAAATTGACATTAGAAGATTAGAAACACTGCATGCTTTGACTAGTGATGGTAAGATACTCAAAATTATCTATACAAAACTGCATGAGTGCAAATACTTTTTATGTAGAGAAGTTGAATTCCTCAGAAAATATGCTGTAATCAGAACCTCTGGAGAGGGTGAATGACCATACAAAACTCTGGTCGAAATTCTCAGACCTAGATGGGTGACCGGTAATATTGCTTGCATAGAGTTATACTAACACTTTGTGCAGGGTTTGCATTACTTTTTTAATGCAAACCCAGTGCAAAGCGTTGAGTTAGTGTTTACTTTCCAGTGCAAATCAGGATTTGCATTGGATTGTTGGCTAAAGTGACACAAATGTTACTTTGTGCTACTTTGAGCCAAGAGGGTGTTTCATGGGTGGTATGTAGGCTTTCCTTTGCAACTACCCATGGATTTTGGTTCAAATCTATGTCTTCTAACAATAGAAGAGTGGGATTTGCGACAAAAACCTTTACGCCTCGTCGAGGCAGGCATAAATATTTTAATTTCTCCTTACTTTCAAAATGATGTAAATGTGCTGCAATATACAGCTCAAATTTGAAGTGAGTAAAGTATTAAAGCATAGTTTCTGCATTGAAAGGCTCCCCTTCGCACACACCGTTGCATTATGGTGTTTGCATTGAAGCATGCCAGCCTAAAGTGCACCAGCATGGGGGAGAGAAAAACAGTAACTTATCATAGCAGGTATGGCACTACTTTCACTCGTTCTATGATGCAACATAAAATAGCAACTTTGGTTGCAGACCTTCATTGCTTCCCATTTTAGTAAATTTCCCAGTGGCGGCTGGTGGATTATGGAAGTGGTGTGCCCAAAAGCACTTTCCAGCACTCTACCTAAGGCCTAGCTTGCCAACCCCTGGATTAGACTTTCGGATTGGACACAACTAGAGATGCATGTATACACAGTTTTCAGGCATGCACACAAAGACAGGAGCTGGAATAGGGTTGAAGGTGCTGAGGTAGACCTTTTTTCTCTATTCCAGCTTTTGATTGGGCCAGAGGGTGTGCGATTGACAAACCCTGAAGCTCCATTATCTGACATGCTGCATTGCGTGATGCTAGTGTAGTATGTCAGATATGTATTGTGTATGTGCAAGGCAGGGCTGTAAAAGCCCCCGTCCTGACACATGTGCAATAATCTAGTGGAGCCCTCTTCTGCTGCAAGGAATATTGCAGCTTTTACATGAAAACAAACTATCCCCGAGATCGTTTGTTTTTGTGTGACACTTATAATATGCCAAACAGTAGTGGCAGAGGGAAGCAGGGGGTTGACAATCTGGTGCCCCCTAGGGCCAGCCACTGCTGAAATTTCCCCCAGTCCTCCCTTTTCTCTATTAATGACAGCAGTATCTCCGAATTGGCCAGGCCACTGTGGTCTGGCTTGAAAATTCCCCTGACAATTGAAGAAATAAAAAGAACTGCAAATAAAACAATGCCAATCAACAGTTCTCCTTGAGTGGACAGACTCACTGAAATCCTATAAAGAAGACTTTAAAACACTTGACCCACACCTGATGCCAAATTTTGAGGAATCAATATAGAAGGGATTTCTTCCACTGTCAGTCAGGGAGGTGCTGATCCGTACCCTCCTTAAGCCAGACAAGCATAAATACCAAAATGTTGGCCAAAATCACAGCTAACCGTCTACTTCCATACATGTCTGGATTGGTGTTGTTAGAGGAGGCTGGTTTTATACCTGATAGATCAAATAGTGTACAATTTGTGTATGTGCTATATCATAAATACACAGTGGCTCTTCCGCTAAGGCTTTTCAGCAGTGAAGAAAAGGAAAAATAAAATGATAATAATACAATGTTATTATCATTTTATTTTTCAGTACGAGCCAGGTTAGGGCAGGCAGCGCTGGGTTGTCAGAGCAGAGGACGAGGAAATATGTGCACTTAAGTGTGCAGGACGGTTTGGCCGGCTGTCTTGGAACAAAAAAACAGTCATGTGCACTTAGCATGTTCTCCACCTGGCTGTATGGCACAGCCTGGGCGAAGAACATGTGCAGGTTCCCACTCCCTGTTTGAGAGTCGAACAAGGCTGCTCAGACCAATCACAGCGCTGCTGTCATGCTGCTGACAGCAGCATTATGATTGGCTTAGGGGAGCCTGTGTGCTTCCTGCTTCCGAGAGTCAGGGAGAGAAGTGGAGAAGAGACAACGGAGGAGAGACGGCGTCCGTGCAGAGTTAAGTATTATATTTTTTTTCACCCTGCCACCCTTGTTCCGTACCAGCCGTCGCTTGTTGTAAAAGTCCAAATACCAATATTGTTGCTATTTTTCTGGATCCCAGCGAAGTGTTGGAGTAGGGGTACAGGAAATTGGTGTTCAGAAGTTTGTAGATAAGTGACACAGTCTTGTTAATAAAAGAGGGATATTGCAGGGATGTCCCTTGTCCCAGCTTCTGTACACCGTGACCTCTGAATCCCTGGCATGTGCAATGAGAGACCATCACTTGCACACAGGACACAGATTCTCAGAATGGCAGCTAATAATATCAGCATACGCAGATAACAATTTTGCTTTATTTCAGAAACCCAGAGATCAACCTCTACTCCATCATGATTGAAATATTGACATTTGGATGTATCTCTGATTTAAAAATAAACTGGAGCAAATCTCTGATACTCCTACTGAGAAATTGCACTAAACAATGTCCAATGGAATTTCCGCTACAGTTGAGAGAGGATCCCCTTCCCTATCTAGGAATAAAAGTCCATCGAAACGTAGATGAGGTAATCTGCATTAATTATGGATTACAGTTGGACAAACTTGAAAACAGAGTAGAAAGTTGGATTAAACTGCCACTGTCACTAACTACTAAAATTGCTGTTTAAAATGATCGCCCCTCCTATGTTACTATACTTTTTCTTAATATTCCAATCATCCCCACCTCCATGTTTTCTAACTCACTGATGATAGAGCACAGATGTTATCTAGTATCTGCCTTTATCAATTCACACTTGGAAAAATCATTGCAACATATATTACCTGATGAGACATGGTAACCCGCTAAATCGAAAACGTGAGATCACATACTGCATTGTAAAAGCATGCAGAGCTTATGAAATGATGACATGAAAATGTAAACAAAGAGAGAAAAATGAGAATGTCACGTAGATGCATTTACGTGTTGTGAAGAAAATGAAAAATAATGCTAACATGGAGAGTTTTCGTGAAAATAACATTTAAATGTGAAATAAACATGAAATGCATACATACATAGTGAGAATTAGTGAAATGCAAAAATGCTTCTTAAAGTGAATTGACATAGTGCGATTTTGAGCGATCACAAGCATTGGAGAATGACATGTTAATAATTTTGCTTGAAATGGTAACATGCAAATAATTAGTAGAAAGAAATTCTTTTAGTAGTCCCTAACACTGACATGTATTTCATGGAAAAAACTATGACTAAAATAACAGAGAAAGTTAAATTAATATTTGCGAATGTGTGATTTATAATAATATTAAATGACAGAGATTCAGCTAATTTTCCATGTAGGCCTCAAATGCTTTTTCCTTTCCTACGCTAATGTAAAATCATGTGAGGCAGTCACCTAAGCCCTATGAGAACTTTCTGTAAAGTGTCACTTCTGTATTAGCTAACAATGGACTCACTTCTCACTCAAAACAAGATCCTCCCTAACTCCAGCAACTCCAAAGAACTCTTCAGCGTCATCCAGGAATTCACCAAGCCCCCCAGTGAAACCACATACATCACCCCATCCCAGGACCTCTGCAACAAGCTCGGCGCCTACTTCCACCTAAAATCAAGGGCCTCTACGACAACTTCAACGACCAGACACCCGACTCCGAAACCACCTTCCTCTCCAGCAACGCCAGCCTGCCACCATCTCTGCCTGGACCCCAGTCACCACCGAAGACACCATTTCGACCATGAGGGCACCCACTCAGGGGCCCCCACGGACCCCTGCCCTCTGCACATCTTCCACAGAGCCGCCACCGCCATCGCTCCAGAACTACGACACACCATCAATGCCACCTTCAAGACCGGCATCTGTCCCGATGACTGGAAACACGCAGAAGTCAGACCCCTGCTCAAGAAGCCCACAGCAGATCCCAGGGATATCAAGAACTACGTCTCCATCTCCCTCCTCCCCTTCAAGGCCAAAGTCACCGAGAAGACCGTCAATGCACAACTAGCAAAATTCATCGAAGAAAACTCTATCCTCGGCCCCGCCCAATCCGGATTATGCAGCAACCACAGCACCGAGACCACCCTACTCACCACCACAGATGACATCCACACCCTTCTCAACCAAGGACACACTGCAGCCCTGATCCTAATCGACCTCTCTCTGCAGCTTTCGACACGCCTCCCACCGCACACTCACTGCCAGACTCCATGATGCCGGCATACAAGGAACCGCCCTCGACTGGATCCGATCGTTCCTCACGGGCAGAACCCAAAGAATCAGACTACCACCCTTCCTCTGCAAACCCACTGAAATCAACTGTGGAGTACCCCAAGGTTCGTCGCTCAGCCCCACGCTCATCAACATCTACATGGCCCCCCTTGCCGCCATCGTCAGACAGCACGGACTCAGCAGAGTATCCTACGCAGATGACACCCACCTCATCCTCTCCCTCACCAAGGACCCCATCACCACCAAATTCAACTTCTAGGAAGGAATGAGGGACGTCGCTTCCTGGATGAGCAACAGCTGCCTGAAGGTTAACTCGGAAAAGACCGAGGTCCTCGTCCTCGGACCCTCCCCATCTGCATGGGATATCACCTGATGGCCCAACGCCCTCGGCAGTCCTCCCACCCCCACGGACCACGCCCGGAACCTTGGCATCGTACTCAACTCCTCCCTCTCCATGAACGGACAGGTCAACGCCGTCCCCTCGAGCTGTTTCAACACCCTCCGCATCCTCCGGAAGACCTTCGAATGGATCCCCTCGAATCAAGAAAGACCGTCACCCATGCTCTCATAACCAGCCGACTTGACTATGGAAACGCCCTCTACGCCAGGATCAACAAGTCTCTGCTACGCCAACTCCAGACCGTACAGAACACCGCAGCCAGACTCGTACTCAACATCACACAACACAAACACATCACCCAACACCTATGAGACCTCCACTGGCTCCCCGTCGAGAAGAGAGTTACTTTCAAGATAATCACCCACGCCTACAAATGCCTCCACAACACCGGACCCCAATACCTCAACGAAAGAATCTCCTTCCACCTACCCAAGAGACACCTACGATCCGCCGACCTCGCCGAAACCCCACGCATCCACAGAGCAAGAACAGGCAGAAGGGCCTTCTCCTACATCACGGCCAAGACCTGGAACGAGCTCCCGCTCGACATCAGACGCGCCCCCTCCCTCAACATATTCAGGAAGACACTCAAGACCTGGCTTTTCAACTGACGGAGCTGCTTCCCCCCCCCCCCCCAGCGCCTTGAGACCCTCACGGGTGAGTAGCACGCTCACAATTCCCCTGATTGATTAATTGATTGATAGATGCATATTTTATAGGTTTGTAGCAACACTGTTGCAAACCTAGGGAAAAGTGCCTGGGAATGGACGGACTGTGAACAGAGTGAAGTTCCACCTACTTCTGTGGAAGTGACAAAATGCTAACATTATGGAACATAATGAATTTTTATTAAATTTTCAAAAAGGATTACTTAATTCTTCTTGATTTGTATGATTTACTGATCACTCCACAACACCCCACTGTGAATGACCAATGAAACCCCATGGACTGATTGAATTGATACGTTAAGGGGTGTAAACCTGGAACATTTTGGAGTATAATTGCCCCATCAGAGGAGTAGTCAGGAGCTGGCTGTCATTCTTCTTTCCTGCCTGACAAGATTTCGGATAGACTTTGATCCTTATTATCTTTTCTACACCCCTTTCCATCCACACTGGGTGGAGTAGACTCTAATGAACTGAACTATACCTGGCTGCGACCTCGAATCCTGTGCTTAGCTGCTAGGTGAAGTTGTGCAGGAAAATAACCTTTTGGCTGAGAGGTTATCAGACTCCTGCTGTGACACACAGTGCTGCTGCTCAAGCTTTACCTAATTTATCTGAGGATGGATTTGAAGCGAACTGCCTTGCTGTGGTTTGAATGATTTTTAACTGAATCTTTAGATTATTATATGCTCTCCAAAAGCTAATCTTGCTGTTGAAAATGATCTGCGCGGTGCTGTGTAGCTACTTGTAATAACCATTTTGTCATTAAATCTAAACTTGAAATGCATTTTCCTGACCTGTCTATGCAATTTGAGGCATTAAATAAATGTTTTTCTGACTTATCTTTATCGATTCTGTCTCATTCCTTTAGTCATATTCTTGGTCTCGAGGTGTTTGTATCAGTGGCTAGGAAAAGTTTTGTTCTAGTAATTAGAAGATTATGTTTGTGGTAACAGTTATCTATTCCAGGTCCTAATAGGATAATTATTTACATCTTCTGAGTATTCTAGTCCCTACCAGCTCAACAAAAAGATCTGTAGGAGGACCTTGATTTGTGGTAAGCAAGAGTATCAATGAAGGTCATTGTGAGTTTAAATGGAGGAAGAAAAATGAGCTAGTGATTCAATGATTGTTGTAAGTGGCAAGAAAAATCTGGTAAGCTTTGCGCTGCATCACTGAAAACCTTAATGATAAGACTATCCTGGGCAGGCAAACTGAGAGTGAAAAGAGAAGCCGCTACATCTCTTTCTCTAATAACAGCCATGTTTCTCCTTAAGAGTAGAGCTAGGAATGTCCTTGATCCGGTTAATGTCACAAGGTTCTTAAGGAACTGGCTGAAAGACTGCAAGGGTTTCACTCTTCGATATTTCCCTAAATCCCCTTAAGTAACTGTGCTTAGTTGCCACCACCCATATAAGACAGTAAAAAATCGGGTTTGGCAATGTTGAGCATTGGCGGGCTGTTAAAACTTGATCAATTTAGGTGAAATGACAGCACAATATCACCACTGGCCATGTTCCTGAGTTACAGAATAAGAAGCACACTAAAGCCAGTGCTCACAGAATACACAGTCAACTGGATCGGCTTAATGCATTAACTTTAGTAACTGATATAGTTAAACCCAAACATGTAATCGCACAAATATTTACAAGATGAACATTCCAATAGATCCTGGACTGAGCAGGCCCATGTTGCCTGTGAAGCTGACCTAGGATACTCGCTATGGGAAGCGCAATGGAAATACTGCTGCACAGTGATAAAAGGGATGTCCCTACCTAACCTCAAAGACACTACTGCACAAGTGCTAGGCTAAAGACCTTCGGCCTCACCTCTGCACAAACATGCAATATATGTAGGATGTCCGGTTTTAGGTTTAAACCTATAATAACTGATAAAACCCCACCAAAATGGAAATGGCCCTCACCAGTGTAAACATATAAACACTGAAAAAACACCTGCTGAACCACAAACTAAATGCCATTCAAAGAAAGGAAAAGGAGAGTGAATGAGTAATTTTTTTCTTCCTGAAGGGGCCAATACAATGCAACGTTTTAATACAAGCTAGCAGCAAGAAAGACTGGACTAACATTATTCTGCTTGAGTTTTGTTGTTTAGGGATGTCACTAACATATTTCTTCTTCCTTTTGCTTTTTTCAGGTTTGTGGTCTTTGGTCTAAAGATGCAGGGTCTAGAAGCATGTTTTGGGAATTATTTAATGGTTTTATAAACTGTAGAGAATCAGGACATTTTGGCTGCGTTTGATTCTTTCACTGATAGGTAAAATGACTGGTTTCATAAGAATCTTTCCCAATATGTGCCATCACATTTACCTACAGAGAATGGGTAAAAACCCTTGAAACATCAGCCCCCAGTTTCTAGTGAGTCAGTATTGCGAGTAGGTGAATTGCCAACACCTGAGGCTCTAAACATTCAATGGCAAGGTATAGTGACAAGTATATGTGAAAAGAGTGCTATCACCAAGCATCTGGAATAGTGGTGAACACATGACACCAGACTTTTGGAAAACATGGAACGCAATGTCACTTGGAATGCTGCTGTAAAAAGGTTATTTCCAAGTTCAACAAAGATTGGAGTGATATTGTTTGTATTGCAGTGATTCACCTACATATATGAAAAAGTTGTGTGATGACCTGTCAAAATCGATACCTGAGCTGAAGTGCTTCCCTGTAAGAAATCCTTGCCAATTGTTAGTTGATATGCTGAAAGCATCTTTGCAATCTTCAGAGTTAATGAAGAATGCTGTTGACATTTTAGTCCATTCTGGTGCACTGTTTTGTTATGCGCGGGAACTAAAATGCAAATATTTCTCATTTTGTGCTTTGTGTGGCATTAAAGAAAGACTCATTCCAACTGTGTCACTTAGCTGATGGTTCTCAGTCCAAGGGTCTGTGAATGCTATATTATCCATGTGGCAACTGTTTACAGAATTGATGATGCCAAAGGCAAGAAATGTGAGGATCTATGGTCGTATATTGATAGTGATGTGAAAAAAAGTACACTCTACTGCATTCTTAGATGTTTACAGGAAAACATAACTGCTGTAGCGGACATAATAAAACAACTAGAGTCTGAAAGCACCCTTGTCTGTCAAGTGTTCAGCATAATTGGTGTAGATGTGAAACATCTCCTTGAGAGTAGGCTGGGCGACACCATTAGTGACTTTTGCACTGCAACATGTTACATGTTAGAGTGCTTGCCACTTGGTAAGCAGAGCAATGTTGACAAGCAATTCAGGAACTTTCATTTTACAATGTATGAGAAATGGCTTGCAATGATGCATAGAAGTGTCCCTTCACCAACCATGGCATTTGAAGTCAATGAAACCTCACTGGGGTACTCTGAACAAGTTCTAGATCCCTTCAGTAAAGGGGTATTTTCTCTGTAGTTTCAAAAGTGGTGCTTCATTTTTGACTGCTTAAATAACTCTGAGGGCATAAGCGCCCAGTTCAACACAAACTTTCCCGAACCTGCCAAGAGAATCGCAATCTTTAAGTGCACCACTATTGGCATGGAAAGCTATGTCAGTGGCCAGAGTTAGCAAATTGTGTACTGGCTGTTTTGGCGTTGCTCATCTGAAGTGCAAATGTTGAGAGGGCCTTTTAACTGAAAAATGTTTACATGGGAAGGAAAAAGTGAGCACACATGACCATAGATTCACTGAAGAAGTATTGTATTGGTGTACTACAATAAGTTTGATTTGCAAAAATGTATTTGGATCTCATATACACTGTACTTACACTGTCTATATACCATTGACTATCAGTGCAGAAAGCAAGCAATAATAAAAGTAAAACATTCCATAAACACCGGAAAAACACTGTTTCTGTTGTTTTTAATGGCGCGAAAATCTGTAAACACTGATAACCACTGTTTTTTTAAGGTATTGAAATCACTTGAAGACACTGAAAAAACCCCACCAGAATTTACCAAAAATAGAAACTGAAAACAGGAAAGCCTAAATATGTGTCAATGAAATTGAGCAGACCAAAAGCACTTAGCTGAATTTATGACCATTATGGCGCAGGGCAGTGCAACAAGTCACCTAGCTGCGCTGCCCTGCATCACAGGGAAATGACAGGAATGCGCTGTATTTATCCAATATAGTGCATTCCTGTGCTTTGCCCTTGTGCTGGCACCTTTTTGACAGCCTAGCACCAACGCAGGCACCCTTGCACCATAGTGCAGAGGTGCCTGTGCTATAGGCAGGATTGTTTTGTGCAGGAAAGGGCACCTTCCTGCACAAAAACAATCGTGAGAGGTGTTTTCCTCTTTCTATGTGTGCTACAGACTGCAGCACACATAGAGAGAGGAGAAAAGGCGATATAAAGATATTTCACCTCCAATCCAATCCAATTCAACTTTATTTAATCTTTTTTTTTGTTCAGATCATAAAAGTGCATAAAAATGGATACAACAAAACTTTTAAACTTTAAAAATACAACCAATCAAAGATATTTCACCTCATTACACCTCACCTGAGGAGGCGTTTCTTTTTGGCGCATTCCCAGGTTTCCCAGGTTTGGTAAATCTGTGAATGCATCAAAACCGATGGGAGTTGCATTGGAACACCCACACAATGCCCATAGAATGCCTCCCTTGCTCAGAGTAATCCAACACAGCGACTTGCGCTGCGTTAACTTACTCAATATTTTTGAAGCCATTCAAAGCCACGCAAAGTTGATTTACGTGGCTTCAGAAATAAGACTTTAGGATTGCGTCGCTCTTGCACCACCTTGCGTCAAAGTGAAATGACAGGAATGCCCCATATCTATGGCATGCAGTGCATTCCTGTCCTTTCCCCCTGTGCTGGTGCCATTTCGGCAGCATAGCGACAACGCAGACACCCTTGCACCAGGGTGCAAGGGTGCCTGCTTTGCATTCAGGATAGTTTTTGTGCAGGAAGGGAGACCTTCCTGCATAAAAACAATCCAGGGAGTCTTTCACCACTTTCTATGTGCTGGATAGTACATATGTTTCTGCAATACTATACGGTAACTCATTGTTCACAGTAACTCTATACCAAGACCAATTTGAGCTGTTTTCAATTCTCCTTAATTGACCTTTTTGATTTTTCTGCTAAATCATGTTTCATTCTGGAGAAACAGCACCTTTACCTGCACCTGAAGTCATTAATTTTGAGCTGGCTCAGTTAGAGTCTTATACTGTTGTCTAGCTGAAGAGCTTTTGTTGTTCGAATTTGAATTATCTTGAAAAAACAAAAGACAAGAGGCGTTTGGCAAAACAGGAACAGTTGGTTTAATTAAACGCTTCAGCCAGAGGTAAAGTAACAGAAGCGAGTCTTAGGACTGTCTCAAAATACAATTGATCTAAACAAGGTTTTGTAAAATTTTTTGGGTATCATAAAATGCTTCCATCAATCCTTTTTTAGTAAAGAATGCGGGCCTTGTCTTTGGAGTCATAAATAAGACCCCTGATAACAAATGTGGGTGGGCCTCGACCTTGCGTGGACACAATGGGGGCCAGCAGGTAACGTGTCCAGATGTCCGGCATGAGGGGCACGTGATCACTGCATGTACTGCGTGCGCTGTGTCCTGATTGGATGTGTGCTCCTAACTTCGAGTGGCACCTGACTTTATGGTGTTTTGGAAATGAACACACCCCTCCGGCCATGTGTACTTTATTGTGGCTAATCTCACTGGACCATTATAGTGCACCTATCTGTGGAATTGACCTGAGTTTTCTGTTCGCGCATTTGTCTGTCGGTTACTTGCCACCCCACCTGTGACCTGTAAATCAGTAGCCTCAGGCCTAGGTCTCAGAGCCTGTCTGACCACATATTTTTGAGTCGGGTTGATGGAGAGTTCAAGAGGGATGAATTAGATAATAGAGATGCGATTTTGTTCCTACGTGTGAATGTATCATTATTAACATTGGCATCGACTTTTTCAATATTAATATTCCCCCCTCTAGTTGAATTTTTAACTACACTATCCAGCATATGCTTCATGACAGTCACATTATTTGGTATTTGTTGTTCGTCAGTTTCGATCATGACTGCCTTGCTAATTTGAAGACTGCGTATTTGCAGCAGGAAACCCCCAATTGTAGGAAACCACACTGTTAAGAATGGAGGTCTCTAGTTGGTAATGCTTTGCAACCTTGTCCAAGTAGGGACCCTTCTTCCTAGTCAGGATAAGGGAGATTCACTACTGAAATAACCCCTGCTCACCCCCTTGGTAGCGTGGCATGAGCAGTTAGGCTTATCTCAGAAGCAGTGTGTAAAGTATTTGCACATAACCAAAAGTAATACACTGAAAACACTATAAAAGGACACCACACCAGTTTTAGAAAAATAACCAATATTTTATCTGTGCAAACGAGATCAAAAACGATAAAAATCCACAATACAGTTCTCAAGAATCTCAATAATCAAAAATAGGCTTAAAATACAGTTCCTTGAAGTCAATAGCCCGTCAGGGGCTATCATGGCTTCGTGCACAACAAATCCAAACAGTTCTGGCTGACCGCGGCATCGAGGGCCAGCTACGGTGTTGGGAAGACCTGCAAAACAGTACCTTTAGAAATGCAGGGCATCGGTGACCTCTCGTTGAGCTCCGGAAAGCCGGCGTCGGCAGGCGTCATTTCGGAAGTCAGTGCAGGAGTTGTCGGGCCCTTGCAGTCACACGCATTGCAGATCGAACTCCTCGCGATCGAATTCGGGAGCGCCGGCATCGGCAGGCATCAGTGCTGCAGTGCAGCGTGCGGTACCCTCAGGTCGTGGTGCAGGCAGCAGCTCGGTGACAGTCGTCCAGCAGCGTCGGTGAGACCAGGGCTGCGGTGCGAAGTGATGCAGTGCTCGTCGCGGTGCTGGCAGGTCACGTTGCAAGCAGTGGCGTCATCATTGCGGAAGTGCTGTCGTCGGCTGAAGAACTGGAGTCCATGGCGCTGGCATTGGAAGGCCAAGGCTGCGGTGCAGGATGAGGATGGTGCGTCTTGTAACTTACGAGCGGTGCCCTCAAACCACGGTGCAAGAAGCAGCATCGATGTCGGCGTGGAGCGGCCTCGTCGGGGATACCAGTGCGGTGGCGTGAAGCGAGGCGGTGCGAAGTGCAGTGCCCATAGGTCACGGTTCAAGCAGAAGCTCGGTGGCGGCGTCATCGTCGGTAAAACCAGGGTTGCAGTAGGAAGTGCGGCGGTGTTCTCTGTGGTGCCTTCAGGACACAGAGTCGGCAGCAGCATCATGGACTGCATCGGGTTGCTTTTCTTCTGTTGCAGCACAAAACACACAGTTCCCAGTGCTGATAGCAGATGAACTTGAAGTCTTTGCTGTTACTGAGACTTCTTGAACAGGGGGCAAGCTCTACCTAAAGCCATTGGAGAAACTCACAGAAAGAAGTTGCAGAAAGTTCAGTCCAGCCCTTTCACTGCTCAAGATGGAAGCAGCCAACACAGCAAAGCGCTCAGCAAAGTGGTAGTTCCTCCTCACAGCTTCTCCAGCTCTTTTTCTTGGCAGTCTTCTTGGTCCAAAAGAGTTCTTAGGTTCTGGGGTTTGGGCCTCAATATGTATACTAAGTTTTTTCTTTGTTCTCTCAGGCAGAGAGGCTCTGTGCTCAGTCCAATCCAGTTCTGTCCTCTCTGGCCCAGCTACCCAGCAGGAGGTGGAGATGGTATTGTGTAAGGCAGACCAGGCCCATTCAGGTGCAAGTAAATCTCTTCCCACTACTCTAAATGCAGCCCAGGCCTAGTCAGCCCAGCCCTGACTCATCCAGGAAAGGCAGGACACACCTCAACCCCCCAGGGGCTGTCTACAGTGAATACACATCCCCCGCCCCTGTCATTCCAAAGCCAGACAGTCAATCCACAACCCAGCAGAGGCACACAGGAGGGCTAAGCAAGAAAATAACTAGTTTCTAAAAGTGGTATTTTCAAACACAGAACATAAAAATCATCTTTACTAAAAGATGCATTTTTATATTCTGAGTCCAGGCATACTAAACTCCATTTTTCTATTTCGTCCCAATGGGAAGTTACACTTGTAAGATGCTACAAACTATCCTATAGGACAGATAGCCTTTCAACAGTGAAAAACGAAATACACTGAATTTCACTACCAGGACATGTCACACACACCAGTACCTTGGGCCTACCTTAGGGGTGACTTATATGTAAGCAAAGGGAAGAGTAGGGCCTGGTAAGTGGATGCACTTGCCAGGTCGACATGGGAGTTACAACTGCGCACAGACAGTGCAGTGGCAGGTCTGAGAACCCTTTGCAGGGCTGCTTGTGTGGGTGGCACAACCAGTGCTGCAGGTACACTAGCAGCATTTGATTTACAGACCCTGGCACCCTCAGTGCACCTTACTAGGGACTTACTAGTAAATCAAATATGCCAATCATGGAAACACAAATCCATAACACAATTTACAACAGGAACACTTGCACTTTAACACTGAACAGCAGTGAGAAAGTGTGCAGAGACACTAAACCATCAAAAACAGAGTCAAAACCAGGAGGTCAGAAAGCAAAAAGACAGGGGAAACATGCCAAAAAATGCCAGGTCTAACACACACAAAAACAATAGCAATAAGAAAACGATCAGCAATGATGTGCACAGTCTGGACAGCCACTGACAGAGCCAATAAAACCAGACTGTTAACCTTTCCTGCTAAAGGGCACCTCCATGCTCATGCATGTCTCTTTGTAAGCAGTGCAGTGCTTGGATGGCAAGAGTCAGAGTCCCATTGTCCTTGTCATTTCCTGGGATAAGCGTGCAGCAGGACACACTGATCTTGGGGAGACCCCTCCTTCTATTGCAGTCATTAAGTCTAACACATACTGATGTTGCACCACCATGAGGCGGATGTCTCTAAGTTCTTCCTTGATCGAATTAAGGCCAAACACAGCACTGTTCATCATCTTAAGCATTTCCTATCTGGTTATCTGCAACCAGAAAGTGTTTGCTTATGTTTGTAAGGTGAAGAAGGGTATCAGAGATCAGAGATCAGTCTGAACTCTTCGGCAATGTCCTTGTACTGAGCCAAGCCAAGATAATCAGCTGTTCTTTTCTCACAAGGCTGATGCAATAGAGTTGTCTTCTTCTTTAGCGGGTGTTGTTACAGAACTGACAGTTCTTCTCCAGGAATGACCAGGGTCTGGGTGTGTATGTTGATGAAGGAGCAGAGGGTACGCCATCCAGGAAAGAGCTGAGTGTAGGCAAACTTGCCTCATTGCCAGAAGGTATCTATCAGTATGGAGGTGCCCCATTGCATATTCGGAATGTGCAGAATTGCACCACAGTTTTCATTCTTGCCCATTGGAATTGTTCCTTTACCTCTGAATCACAAGAAATACAGTATAAGTTTCCATACAATTAGGGGTTGCCTCATCCCTTCTAGCCATGTAAATCCACCCTCCTCTGTATCCCAGATTTTCTGACATGGGGTATCTAAGCTGTTGTTAACCCCCCCGTGAGACTCATTTCCCTTCATGTCATTGAGATGGATGGCCCTACACTGGAACTCCATGTCTGGGGTCCATTTGTTATTAAAGAAGACTGCCCCCGATAAGCTAAGGGCCAGCCTGGGACCACAGATGGGAGCAGCGTCGGATGTGTTTGTCCACTGGTTCGGTGGCTTTGCTACCTCCAAGAATCTCTTCTCTGGGAAGTCTTAGGGCCAAACAGCATCCTTCCCTATGGTGCTCCTCCTGCCCATCCTATCTAGCTCAGTTTGAATGTTGCAAGGCTCAGTAAAAAGGTACAGTGTTGTGGGATTTGGTCTCGTTTCAGGTTAGATTCACTACTACTCTTTGGGGTTCTACCTTGTTGGGTTGTATTTTGCCCTAATCCTACATAGGTATAGGTGGAGAAGGTATTTTGCTTTCTCGGGGGAGACCTCTTGCGACAAGTAAGGCCTATCTCCACCTACTGCATGTGGTATCAGCGAACAGATGGAACATGACCTGGCTGTTGAATTTGAGCCCACAGCAGTCTTGTGCTAGTACCATGTGTTGTGTGAGAGGGTGCTTTGTACTGTATGTGGGATGCTAGTGTTGGGTTCGGTATAATTGTAAGTGATATGGGAGATGTCCCTACTCAAGCGCTGCAGTAGTTAAAGGGTAGACTCCATAGGCAGGTCTTTGGTGACAAATGGATGTGGCAACACCCATAGTGAACAGAGGGTACATTGAAGTGCAACAGTATATAACTTATTGAACATTGCGGGTCATGGGATGAATCCAGGAGAGGTGCCTGTAGTCCTCTGGAAATTGGCAGTGTTTTTAGTTTAAAGGTTTGAGGCAAAAAGTTCATGGCACAGTTCGTAGTTCTAAATTCACACACTTTAGATCCTATCGGGGCGCTGATATAACCTCTGAAAAGGTGGTGCACTCGGAACTTCGATTGCCGACCTGTTGGATAAGAGCTGCATTCATTGGTTAGTTAAGAAAACAGTGCATTATTGCATGTGCCATCGTCAATCATTTTTCTTTGGGGTTCCTGTGTTTTTCTTTGGGGGTGTGTTCTTCACTCTCCATTCATGAAATTTTAGTGAGGCACCGGAAGGTGGCCCCAGTCGGGATGTCTATTTTTGATGGTTTACGTTAAAGGATAGGTAGAACATCAGTTTTGTATGAGCTGTTAGGCCTCCCCCTCTCCGTACCTAACTGGGTGTCAGTCTGGTGAAGGATTTCTACAGGGTGATCTTGTGAATAATAGGATAGCATCAATTTTAGTAGGGTTCTATGGGGGTCGCCAGCTCTTCTCTTCTACTGTGTGCATAGGGGTGCTATCTGTACGGGTGGTGTCCCTTGACCTACAAGTGTGTGGGACAATGTGTAATAAGGGGGCATGTCACTATTTGAGTGCTGTTGGTGGTTGCAATGTGCCCTGAGGTCATGTGTGTACCCCTCTTGTCCTTGGCATGGGGCATGCAACGCTACACTCATGGCTCCAGATGTCTTGGCTACACTCTTCTTCTAGAGATTTCTTTTGGGCTAGTTTGGGCATCTTTTTGTTGGTCTTTTGGGTACCTCCCTAGATCTTATGTGATCTATTGTCTAATTTTTACATGAAAGCGAAGGGGGTCGGGAAGCTGTTCCGAAGCATGCACGCACCCCTCCTCGTGTCATTTTGCGGTATTTGGGGTTGGGCATACTGCTTTCTCTAGATGGTGTACATAAGGCCTTGTGTGTTGGCTGATTGCTAGGCCTAATATGGGGGTGAGCACATTCTACTCTTACTCAAAGCAGTGATGGACTTTGCAGGTCCTCTTCCTCGAAGGAACCCCCCTCTACCTCGGAGCACATCTTCCTAGTGTTTTTGGATCTGCGGTTCCTGGACTGTGGCTAGGGACCTTTGACTAATGGACATGTTCCTGTCTCTAATTTGGAGGGGTATGATATGGGGAACACACTGGGGAATATTTAAAAAACTCATGAGGAAAGAGGAAAGGAAGCATTACTAGGGTCACAAGGATGCAGAGAGTCTGGGCTATGGCAACGCACTACCACCAAAGTCCTGCCTGATGATGATGATCCTCGACAACAGCGTGCTTTGGGATGCCTGGCTACTCTGGTGAACCTCCCTACAAAAAGGGGCCTCTATTTGGTCAGAGGCTTCTAGGTTTTGGGGGCACAGTTTGAACCACACGCCATGAATGAATTTCGGTCCCTAGCTGAATAACCAAGAATGGACCTTTTGATTTGGTAATTGGAACCCGTCCCAATTGGATTTGGCTTTGGGGACCTGAGTACCTGATTTTAAGGACTTGTTGGGGAGCTGCCCTGCCTCCCTCGACAGACTGCCCTCCCCCTGTGGTGTGGCCAGCCAACCCAACCATGGAGGATCAGCAGCTGAGGGGGGCCTAGGCACCCACAGGCACCCTAAATGGCAGACTCTAGTGAGGATACCCGATCAACAAAACACATACAGCAGTCCTGAATTCCGGAATGCAAGTAAAGGCTTGAATTCCTAATATTGTCTCCTTGGTCCTTCTTTTGATTTTTGGTACAGCAAATTTTGAGGTGTGGGTGAAATGAGTGGTATGCATTGGGGGTCTTAATTTACTACACATTTGGGTTCTGCGTTTGCGTGAAGGCATTACCTCCCCAGACAGTTACTCCCTCCCTTCTATGGCTGTGGCCTCAGTACCTTTTGGGCTGGGTTTCCTGTCTTTTGTTGTTTTTGCCACCTGTTTGTCCAACTACCTGATCCCTGTTGTGGTGGTTCGGAGATGCGGTGATGAGGTGGCTGACTGA
The DNA here is from genome assembly GCA_963921515.1 of Calotriton arnoldi. Taxonomy (NCBI): domain Eukaryota; kingdom Metazoa; phylum Chordata; class Amphibia; order Caudata; family Salamandridae; genus Calotriton; species Calotriton arnoldi. The sequence continues at coordinate 1,888,248 of CAWUFW010002267.1, read as the reverse complement.
CCTTCCTGCGACTGAGTGTAGGGTGCATTCTGGTTTCCCTGGGCTTGGTTTTGTGCATGGAGATTTTGTGGGGCCTGTCCCTGGCTAATTGACCTCTGGTTGTGGTATGCATTTAGTCAACATTTGTCTGCCATGTGACCCATTCTGAGGCAATAGTAACATTCCCTAAAGCCTGGCTGTATCCAGCCTCCCTGGTCCCTGCAGCTATAGCTATGTTAAAACCCTCTGGGGTTTTGCAGTGGAGCCCCCTTTAAAACTGGTGCCATTTGAACACTCACGGTCAACGCGGCCCTCTTCAGGGTGGCCTTTATCAATTTGTGTTGGACCAACTTAGCCTTGTCTCTCTAAGGGCTTGCTCTGGTTTGGGAGTCTTCCTAGTGGGTAGCTGAGTGGGGGTGCATGTGACTGCCTGCCCATCTCACACTCAGCTGCCCTCCCCATGTGGTCGGTGAGGACACTTTCTTGTGATGGTTTTCTGCCTACTTTGCAGGCAGTATCTTCTGCGAAAGGCAAGCGTTTGGGTACCATATTCGGCAGCAGAAAGGCATCAGGCATGGGAAATTCATCACATAGTGATAGACCACCTCTTGTGAGCCCCTTCCTTATGCACATAGGTGCTAAGGTGGTGGCAGAGGATGAGTTCTGTGGCCCTAGGGGCATGAATGCTCTGATTGTTACTGCTGTTGTACATGTGTGCCTTAACCCTGCTTGCCGCTTCCTCCCGGGGGACCCAGCTGGCATGTGCGTGGCATAGTCCCAACTCTCTTCCTCCCTACATACCCTATCGGCTATCAAGGTCCTTTTCTTTTTAGCTGTCTGAATTGAGAGGCCGTGTGCGCTACATGCCCATTGCTGAGCAAGTTTCCACAATTCAAATAAATTATCTATATATTCTAAGACTGCCTCTGCGAAGGGGGTCTTATTGGTGGGGATTGTCCTCGCCTGTGTACATATGATGTGGGAGTTTTTCAATGGCCCTGGTTCTATTGAAAGAGATCCAGAGGAGGAGCAGACTATAGTCCCATCATCTGGATGGGCATTTGTAGCTTGGTCATCAAGTCTCACCATAGTATTTTAGTCGGGGATGAGGGAAAGTACAATAACTGTTCCCTCATACTAATCCCCCTACCTTGAAAGGTTCTGTGAAGGGGATCCCTGTCACCGTACCCGAGAATACTAACCGTGAGGAAATAAGACAGGCTAGAATTCTTTATAGGAGTGCGCTAAAGGCACGGAAGGATCAATTAAGGGCAGAGGCGTGGCAGGCTCTTCATGATGCGTGCCTTCGGAGAGATAACAATTGCTTCTGGAAAGCAGTTAATGCGCCCTTCCTTGCCTCTAGCGACATTCCATCTGTAGAAATTGTAATAAGTGAGGACAAATGGGTCCAATATTTCACTATGCTTTATAGTGATGACAAACTGGCCCAATCCGATCAGGACTTAGGACCCTGAGGTTCAGCCGTGATGGCACAGTGTACAGTATTTCTCCTAGACATATGTTTTTCTGTTGAGGAAGTAACCTGTGCCATCAATGAGAGTGCAGCTGGCAAAGCCCCGGGGCCGGATGGAGTCCCTGTGGATGTGGGATGTGTATAGAACTAATACTCATCTATGGGCTCCGTTATTAACTAATGTACTAAATAGATGTTGTTGTCAAGGTTTTATCTCATCATGGTCTGATGCAATAGTGATTCCGATTTTTAAAAAGGGGATAGAAATGAACCTATATGTTATCGCCCAATCTCCCTCTTAGATTCTCTTCTCAAAGTGGTAGGGCGGGTTATTTTAAATAAGTTGCAGATATGGGCGGAAGAGACTAGCGTCCTCTCACACTTGCAATATGGATTTCGATCAGGTCTGGGGACCATTGAGCTAGGATTAAATTTAAGTTTGATAATAAGCAAATATACACAGGCAAAGGAGGGAAAGCTTTTTTTTTATCATTCGTAGACCTTAGTTCTGCGTTTGATTGAGTGAAACATGAAATGTTATGGGGTACACTGGAGGGATAGGAGTTGATTAATACTCTTCATGAGAGAATTATATAGAGATGCAGGGGCAAGGGTTCGGTTCGGGAAAAATGGTGAATGTTCAGCCAAATTTCTGATAAGAAAAGGAGTGAGGCAAGGCTGTTTCCTTGCTCCTTTTCTTTTTACTTTATATATTAATGGTCTCAGCCGGTAATTAATCAACCATCGTCAGGATTATCCGTGTATTAACAACAGCCCAGTTCCAGTTTTACTTTTTGCAGATGATGCGGTTTTAATGGCACGGACTCAAATAGGACTACAAAGAACAGTAACCAATTTTGCTACTTTTATGTCAGATAGGGGTCTAAGCGTGAACACAAATAAGACATATATAATGAAATGTGGAAAGAAGACCACCAAATATCGTGATATTTTTATTAAAGATAATAAAATTGACTGTACTAATAAATTCTCGTACTTGGGGATTAATTTTGACCATACGGGGACGTGGTCCGCCGCTGTTCAGGCAAGGAAATTGATGTTCTCCAAAGCTATAGGCGCTGTGATCAATTTTTCTAGAAAATTAGGTTGTAGACCTGTCCCTGAACTGTTACAAATCTATAAATCGAAGTGTTTATCGACAGCGTTCTATGGAGCAAGTATATGGGGGTCTACGGATGTGCAGCCACTACAATTGAGTGAGAACAAATTTATACGTTATTTGTTGGCTGCTCCAAGCTCAACTTCTAATTATATTTGTCATTCCGCTTGCTTGGTTTGCCCTTCATTTCAGATCTGATTAGAATTAATCCCATCTTGCTTTGGCACAAGGTTTGGGTGGCAGACAAGACTAGTTTCAATCACGATATTATTAAGGATTGCTTAATACTTAATAGGGCTACCTCCATTTCCTGGCTTTGCTATATAAAACATCTGGCAACTGAAATTGGCCATCCTGAATATTATGAGAAACCTGAGACGATGGCCCTTATCCCAAGAAAGGTATTGAAAGCAGATTGTTTGGCCCACCTACAAGATAAGAGATGGTCCAAAGAAAGTGAAAAAATAACTGTTATGTAAAATCACTTGATGTTAACATGTGCAGGCATTCAGCCATATTTGGTACAAGTCCAGGGAAGTTTTGAACGAATGCTTTTGACTCGCTTTCGTTTTGGGACTCTGCACAGACTGATTAGTTATCCAGTTACTAATGACTGGTCTAGAAACCTGGTGCAATGCCCATGTGATGATATTTCAAGCCAATCAACCCTGCACACTGTCTTATTTTGCAAATTTTATTCAGTTCCAAAGAAAAGGTTTATAATTCCTATTTTAAAATTTTTAGGTTAAAGACAATGTTGCATAGCATATTTGAAGTTACAAACTTTGGATAATGAAATGATTATGGAGTCCGTTGCTTTATTTTTAAAAAGTGTCATTAGGTTTAGGAATTGAATGTGAAATCGATTTAGGCTGATGGAGTTATGATAGTTTTATACAAATTTTATGTAATGAAATGCCAGAAATCCTGATGTATTATTGTTCTTAAAGATATATTTTTTATTTGTTTGTTATGTAATATATTTGAATGTGTATATTTTTTATCTGTGCTTTTATGATTTATTTATAAATCGAATAAAGCTATTTTTGAATTGAATTGAATTGAATTGAATCCATATCAAGGGTCACAACCTAGAAGAAAGTGCAGTTGTTAAGCAAGCAACATGAAATTTGGCATCAAATAACGCATTTTGACTTTCGCATAAAATTACAAATGTTTGCTTTGGCATCAAATAACGACTGTGAAAAATAGCAGCACCTTCATACACCACATTGAATCATTGACAAAATGCAACATTTAGTACAAAACACAGTTGCATTAATTTACCAGCACCACAACATCAAATGTACCTTGAATCAATTGCAAACTATAACAAGAAAAACTTGAAAATTTTTGACTTTGTCAAAAATATCTTAGCCTGCTCCTAGAGCATGCTATCCTGTGACCAGGGTAAGATCTGCAAGGTACACAGGACTAAATGAGACCAATAGTCTGTCAATATCAGCTCTGGGACAAAGATAATAACAATTATTTTGTGGAGAGAAGGAATAACTTGAGAATCCACAGACCCCTCTTCGCCAAGCACAAGCTGCGCCTAATCTCCCAAGATCCAAATATTTTTCCCTAATGTCCAAATCACACCCTGTATCAGGCCCAGGGGCCAAGCGTACCAATTGTGTCACGCCCAGCGGTCCAAGCGAACAACACATCTCACTTCTTTCAGATACCAACAGTGTTTAGAAACCAGTAACACAGAGAAAACTCTTTTAGACTTAAAAATAGGATGAGGTGCCGGCCCTATATCACACCCAGAGGACAGGTGCATCATCTGTGTCATGCCCAGCAGTCCAAGCGGCAATCACTATTCACCTTTCCTAGCGTGCACACTATCGAAAAAAGGTGATCTCAGTGGGAATGCCTCTGAGGCCACCTTGCAACTACTCAGTTCTGACACATAAAATAGGTAACATGCCAGATTTCTCAGTGGCGGGGTGCTCGGGTTACATTTTTGCGCTTCTTCCTAGTTTGCCATATGCCAAATGCTGGGACTAAGGATCAGATGTCTCTTACCCACTGTGACGGCGGCTTCAGGATGGCAGTCCACCCTGCAGATTCAGCAGAACTTTCTATCAATTGCGGTGTCTGCTCACCTTCCTTGCTGTGCAAATGTGAATCTGTCGGGGCAGGGTCCCTTTCTTCAGCTGCAGTCGGGTCCGAGTTACCAATCCCTCCTATCTGGCTCACGAAAATGTTGCTTGAATATGAAATTATGTTGAAAAAACAGAAGACAAGAGGCGTTTGGCAAAACAGGAACAGTTGGTTTAATTAAATACTTCGGCTGCGAGTACAGCTACAGAGGCGGGTCTGAGGACTGTCTCAAAGAGCAATCGATCTAAACAAGGTTTTATACATTTCCTTGGGTATCATAAAATGCTTCCCTCAATCCTTTTTTGGTAAATAATGTGGGCCTTGTCTTTGGAGTCATAAGTAAGGCCCCTGATACTGTGTGTGCTGTGTCCTGATTGAGTGCATGTTCCTACCTTTATGTGGCATCTGACTTTATGGTGTTTTGGGAATGTGCTTTCAATGGGGCACAATCTCCCTGTACCATTGTGGTTTCCCTGTGCCTATATGTGGGATTGACCTGAGTTTCCTGTTTACGCGTTTGTCTGTCGGCTACGTGCCACCCCACCTGTTACCTGTCAATCAGTAACCCCAGGCCTTGGTCTCAGAGCCTGTCGGACCATGTATTTCCGAGTCAGCATTGAAAGGAAGGTTCAAGATGGTTGAATTCGATAATAGAGATGCAATTTTGTTCCTACAGGTGAATGTATCATTAATAACATTGGCATCGACTTTTTCAATACTAACACTTTTAGAAAGAGTTTCAGGTTTCCATGAGAGGCTTCACCCAGGAGGAGTAGCTGCAGAAGGCTTTGAGAGCCTGGGCAGAGGCCTGAGACGTAGGGGCTGAGGTTCCAGAGGAGGAGGAGCTGGAAATTCAGGAGGAGCTGATCCTAGATTTTAATGTGTATTAGGGACTGCCTATAGAGGGGGCAAACAACTTGCCAGGAGCAGTGGTGGGCCCCAGAGCAGAGAGTAGTGTCTCCTCACAGAGCCTGTCCCCAGAGGAGCTGGCATACAGGAGGGAGGAAAGAAAACTAAAGCTGGAGCTTGAAAAATGAAATTGGAGAGTGAACAAGTCCTATAGGAAAGGATGGCTCTGGAGGAGAGGAAACTAATTCATGAGCTCAGCCTCAGAGAGCTGAACATGAGAGCCCTACAAGTGGGGTCTGCAACAGTAATGGTGGCAGCATACCTGTGGTGTCTACTACGGAAGTAAGTGTCCGGATACCCACGGATTTAGTGTCCAGTTATGTAGTGGTGGATGACATAGACAAGTGGTTTGCAGCCTGTGAAGTAGCTCTAAGAGTACACTAGGTCCCAGAGGAGCTCTGGGGTGGTAGTTTGTTGAGGTACTATCCCACATTTGGGAGGGATACACTTCTCACATTACAGGTGAGGGACTAGACATACTACACTGCTATGAAGACCATAGAAGTCAACAAGTTTGGGCTGACACCTGAGAAATACCGACAGAGGTTCAGGGCCAGTCACAAGATTGCATCGCAGATCTGGGTGGACTGCTTAGACTATGCTTGCAAGCCACTGAAGGGCTGGGTGAGGGGGAGCAAAGTAGATGATTATGCAGGGCTGAAGAAATTAGCTTTGAAGGTGCACATGCTTGATCTTTGTTTTACAGAGCTATACCAACATCTAGTTGATAGTAAGCTTTCTGACCCAAGGAAGCTTGCTGAAGAGGTGGACATCTGGGTCAGCACCAGAGTGTCCAAGAAGGTATATGGGGGGACTCCCAAAAAGGTGGTCTGGGTTCCCATCCAGTAGGGGCTGGCAGGGTACAGGGGTTGCGGGGCAGGGGGTGGGGATAAAATACAAAAAAACACTTACCTCCTACAGCTTCCGTGACCGTCTCTCCACTGTTGTGTCTCCTTCCCCGGCGAGTCCCAAAAGTAGGAAGCACACAGGCTCCCCTAAGCCAATCACAATGCTGCAATGCAGTGTTGTGATTGGTCTGAGAGCCATTATTAGACGGGGACGAGGAGCCTGTGCATGTTCCCCACCAGGCTGTGCAGTACAGCCTCATGGGAAACATGCAAAGTGTGCATGACTGTTTGGCCGACCTAAGACGGCTGGCCAAAAAGTTATGCGCACTTGGAGTGTGCAAACCACTTCTCCCCCTAAGCCACCAGCCCTGCCCTAACCCAGCCCTGAACCTACAGAAAATAGGCCTTCTCCAAAGGCCCCCAAAACAACTCACAGGGTAAAGGGTCTGGTTCTCATTCCAAATCCAGCCACCAGAAGAAAAACTACCCTGACAAGAGTGAGCAGCCCGGGTCTATCAAGTGCTGTGAGTGCTTTGAGTATGGACACTACAAGAGGAATCCTAAGTGTCCAAAAAGAGCACAAACTCTAACTGGAGGAAAGTTTCCAGGGGTGGTGTGCTGGGGGAGGAGATTGTCCCAGTAAATGGAGGGGCGAATTTGGTGAGGTTACCCGAGTCTCCCTGGGTGACAGTGAGATGGTTCCTAAGACCCATGTGCCCTCTAATACTGCAAAGTATAGGCAATGGGTCACCATCAATGGACAAGTTGTGGAGGCTCTCAGGGATATAGGTGCGAGCACAACTATGGTAAAGAGTCAGCTTGTTTCCCCAGATCAGTTAATTCCCAATGCATTCCACCAGGTTGTGGTGGCTGACAACAGAGACTATTATTACCCAATGGCCCTTGTTCTATTTGAGTGGGTGGGGTGTTTCAGGTCTTCTGAAAGTTGCAGTGAGCCCTGCCATGCCTGTGGACTGTTTGCTTGGTAATGACCTTGAGCACACTACCTGGAAGGAAGTGGAGCTCAAGGCTCATATGGAGATGTTGAAGTTACCTGACTGGATCTGTGCTACGACAAGGTCCTCCATGGCTGCCCAGGCCTGGAGTCAAAAAGGGCTAGAGCCTGGAATAATGGCCCAGCCAGCTGCTAATAAGGGGAAAGGCAGAGAGCCTGGGAAACCAGCCCCTGAATGTCTTCCCAGTGAGGCGGATTGGGCACCAGTGGTGGTTGCCCCGGAGCCCACTGAGGAGGGCATTGCTCCCCTTGGTGCCCTGATGAGCTTGCTGGATGGCATGTGGAAGGAGAAGCCACCAAGGAGGAGCTCTGTAGGGCACAGAAGGAGTGCCCAACCCTTAAGGGCATGAGGCGAAGGGCTGGAGCCCCAGCAGCACGTGATGCTTCTGGTAGTGATCACATTTACTGGGAGGACAACTCCCTTTACAGTGAGCCTAAGTCTCCTGTATATGGGACAACAAGGCCCCTGGTGGTCCCCCATTGCTACAGGGTATTACTACTGGAAGTGACTCATGAAAATGACCTTGAAGGCACCTGGGCCAAGACAAGACCTTGCAAGGCTTGTCCCGCAATTCTATTGGCCTAGGATCAAGAAATCCTCAGATGCGTTCTGTAGGGCTTGTGTGGCCTGCCAGGCCCGCAGGAAGACTGGGCAAAGGCTTAAGTACCCCCTTAATTGCTTGTCTGTCATTAGCAGCTCCTTTGAGAGGGTGGGCATCGACATTGTAGGGCCTATGGATCCCTAGACTGACTCAGGCAACAGGTTCATCCTGGTGGATCATACCACTGAGTACCCAGAGGCAATCCTTCTGAGGACTATGACTGCACCTGCAGTGGCAAAGGCCCTTTTTACCCGAGTGGGTTTCCCCAAGGAAGTTGTTTCCGACAGGGGCACAAACTTCATGTTTGCTTATAAGCAGTCAATGTGGAAGGAGTGTGGGATAACCTACAAGTTCTCTACCCCTTGCAATCCACAAACAAATTGGCCTGTTAAGAGATTCAAATAGACCCTAAAGGGCATGATTAGAGGTCTGTCTGAGGCCCTGAGGAGTAAGACGATGCAAGCGGACGCTTCCCACACGCACTGCCGCTAACGTACTACGAGGCCCCTCCCCCAGAAGTGAAGGAGCGCCAATCAGGGAAGAGAGGCAGCAATGGCATCCAACAGGCACTGCTGAAGCGCAGAAGCACTGCTGAAGCGATAGAATGGGTAAGAACGGGGGCTACAATATCAGCGCCGATGCCTGTATAGTAACAAGAAGCTAAATTGAACGTTCAAGGAGGAGAGAAGAAAAGCACCACTAGCATTGTGGGCACCCCCCAGGTGAGAACACTACGCCGTGAGGAGTCGGGACGAGCGGGTTTCGTTACATGGGTGGATGGGCTGCTGAGACAAGGAAGTCGACTTGAGGTGCATAATTTTGCAGCTATCAGACGCACACTGCAATTGAAAGTTGAAAGCTGCCTGACGGATGAAAGTAAATAAATAACAGGCAGGAGAATAAATAGAAGAAAAAAAACAGGCAGTTTTAAAGTTTCACGAATTGACCCCTGCATATAGATAAATAGTGTAGTGTTAGCTGCTCAGTGACTTCACTTTTGCCCAATATGCATACACTACAAAGTAAAACAGTAAATACTAGTACTGATTTATTCAGCCAGTCCACTCCAGCTCAGATAGGGAGAAGAAAGGGCAACCAAGCTAAAGCTGCCACTATACGTCGACCGCAGAGCGCAATCCAACACAGAATGGACTTGAAAGTTCAGCCACTTTTAGAAGAAGCAGAAATCAATGAAGGTCCACAGAACCAGACACAGTATGAGAGGGGATCAAAGAATGAGAGTGGAAGGGACGTTTAGGATCTTCAGATGTCCAGTTCTCCATCGGGGCTGAAGAGTTTGGAAGGTGCGGAGGGTCTGGTTGACAACAGTCTGAGAGTAGGAGATAAGGAGTCAATAAGCCAAGCGGGGCCTACTATAAGTACATTTGGCAGCAAGCAGTATCCATTATTTTTTAAACAGAATAAGCCACATACACCAATGGAGGCGCAGTTGATACAGCCGGAAAATAGTGGACTACAGCTATTGGGAGTAACATCTGCTGAGGGCACTCGAGCCAGGAATGATATTATAGTGGAGGATATCATACAAAAAACATCAGAGACAGAAGATACGGATATGGATATGGACATGGCTGGCACTCAGGCTCGACAAAAAGATTCTGGTAAATCAGGTCTGACAATAAAGAATATGTTTGAAAATATTTTGACGGAAATAAGAGAATTCAAAACAACTCAGTCACAGGTAATCACAGCACTGAATGTTCGAATCACAAAATTGAAGAAAGCATTGCTATGTTCCGGGAAAGGTTGACGGAAGCAATACATCAAACTGTAAAATTGGAGGACAAAGTTCAGATTATGCAACGAAAAAATAAACAATTGGAAAAAATTAAAAGCTTGTTTGAAAACAAAATTTTGGATTTGAAAAATTACAATAGACATTCACATCTTGGGATAACAGGCGTACCAGAAGGAAGTGAAGGTTTGAATGTACGAGACTGGATGGACTCCCAGATAAGGAATTAAATGGAGACCTGACCATCACAAGGGCCCACAGGGTACCAGCACTGTGACATGCTAACGCAAGATACCCCTGGACAATTCTAGTCAACTTTGCGGATTATCGTATTAGAGAATTCATCCTGTCCAAAACCATTGAAACGAGAACATTATCTACTCAGGAAATACCGCAATTCAAGATCTTTTCGGGAATGTCGGATGCTTCTGCACGCAGGCGAAGGGACTTTGTCATAATGATTGACTCATTTAAAGAGCGTGGAGCACAGGCATCAATTGCACAGCAGGCGAAACTTAAATTTCTTGTAAAGGGTCAATTTCATTTGTTTTCAGATACAGAAGAGTCTCAGGCATTCCTCCAGGATCGGTCTAGTTGAAATGAATTCTAAAGCCGGGGTTTAGAGGGGCATGAGGGCCCTCTGGTTGTCCGGAGGCACGAGTACGCTGAGGTGCAACAATATGGCACCTGAGGAGTTCTCTGGCGAGGAGGGGGGTTAGTGTGGATAATCCTCGCCTTGGGTGGGTTTTTGAGGGCGTGAGGTGAGGTGGACACTGGGGGGTGGCAATGAAAATCGAAGAGTTTTTAGTTAATGGTAGCAAGGAAGTCATTTATTTTCAATATTTTCAATATTTTAATTAACTGCAATTAACAGCAGGGTATCTAACAGAAAGTAAAGTGATAAAAATGCTCAGATATATAAGAATCAATTTGCGTAGTGTAGGGGATGTAGGCACAGTTCATAAGCATGATCCACCTTTGGGACATCAGTGGTATTTTTTTAAAGAAAAATAAGCCTGGGCGGAGTTTGCGGAGTTCCGCGAAGAGCAAAAAAAACCTCTGCTGCGCTACACAGAGCTCTGCAAGCAGCGGAATGCGTTAGAAAAATGAAGTTTGTGGTAATTTTCAGTGCCAGCTGTTTGTCCGCGCTGTGAAATTACTGTGAATGGCACAATGCACAGCGCAAGCGGGAGCCAGCCGGCGCTGCTCCTTTGCTGCCGCTCAAGTAGATTTTCTACTCGAGCTGCAGCTTTCTCAATGTGAACGGACGGTTTCTCAACGCGAGCGGTCGTGAGCATACGCGGCCAATCACATTGAGAAAGCTGACCGCCCGCATTGAGAAATCTCGCCGGGAGGTTGATATCCCTCGCTCACGCTCGCCAACTTGACGTTGACGAGTGCAAATGAGGACAAATCTCACTGGGAGGTGGATTTTCCTCGCTCGCCAACTTGATGTTGACAAGTGTGAGCGAGGAAAAAACTCCTCGAGCTCCGTGTAACGCGGAGTGCAAAAAACTCTGTGTAACGCGGTGTGCGGAGAATTCTGCAATCTCCGTGCGCGAAGCGTAGTTCACCGCCTAGGCTTAAAGAAAACTAGGAGGGGAGGTGTTGTATGAGGTGATTAGACAAGTTAATACTAAGCTTGATATAGCACATAAGCACTGCACACTTTTAGGTTGCATGCAGCACTTTATTAAACAAGCTGGAGGAGGATATCTCTTGCGATAAGTAGATATGGGCAAACTAAAAATGGTAAATGCGTAGCTACCGTACCGAAGGCATATGGATTCAGGGTTAAGGCAGAAAACATTATGATCATTAAGGTTGATAAGCACATTGCACTTTTAGAAGGCAAATGGCACTTTGACAAAATATTTTAGACATATGAATAATATCTAAAATGAAATGACAGCACAACTTAGAAAAGCAATTCGGATTGTGACATTGATTGCTAATCATTTAAACAATAAATCTAAGGCAAGAGCAATAGCTACATGGGTGAGAAGACACTCCCCAGATTTCATGCTTATTAAACACACTATATCGAGAAAAAGGAACCAAATTTTAAAACGTTTAAACAGGGGACCAGATTTCAGTGTTTATCATGCGTGAGTGCAGCACATAGGGGGGTCACACTGTATGTGAATAAACATTTCCCCCTCCAAGTCACTTTTTCCCAAACGGATACAGAAGGCAGATGGGCTCTTATCAGTGGATTTCTTAATAATGAAAAATTTATGATAGCTACAGTACATGCCCCACTAACTGATAATCCAACCCCAATTATAGATTTATATCAAGCCCTCCTTAATAATATAATATTCCAGGCTTTTTAATTTTAGGGGGGATTTTAATTTTCTACAACAGCCGGAGGTGGATTCATCCTCAGACACACATAGACAGAATAAACCACGAATGGCAGTAGCCTTTTTAGAGTTTAAGCAAGAGTTAGGTTTATTATATTCACGTTATTCAGGAAGGCATAAGTCAGCGGCCAGAATTGACTATTTTCTTTCTACACTGAAAGTTAAAAGTATTCAAAATGAATTGTCTGATCATGCCCTAGTAAAAATGGAGATAACAGGTATTAAAATAGAAAGGCCGGATGGAAGATGGACTTATAACAATGTTAATCTCCAAGATGAGAAATGATGCAATGAGATGCAGAAAGAGATAGTTAATTATTTCAAAATAAATAATAACTCAACTGGTAATGAGAATGTATGGGAGCCTTATAAAGCCATAATACTTAGATATATTACATGTAAAGAAATTGCAAAGAAGAGGGAAAAGTCGATACTCAGGGCTGAGCTCGAAATAGTACTAAACCAGGCAAGTGTGGGTGGACAGTGCTTGCCAACAATAGCTAATAAGAGCACACTTAAAGATAGATTGCATATGCAGGACTATTACTATGAGCAAGGATACATAGCCAATAATGCATATTTACAAAGGGGATTCGAAGAAAGTGAGTTTTGTTGTAAGCTTCTGGCTTGGCAGATGAGAGATTGCCAAGAGAAAAATAAGATAATATAAATAATAGACCCAGAGACAAAGAGAAGTATTAAAGACTCCCACCAAATCCAGAAGGAGTTTCCTAAGCATTACAAGGCTATATATAGTACTTAACTGCAGGACGATCCGGGAGCGTTTAATGATTTTCTAGATAAGCTAGATTTCCCAAGATTGAAAGAAAATCAAGTACAAGCATTGGTAGCAAAAGTCACTCTTAGCGAGATTGAAGCAGTTGTGAAGTCCCTAGCTAATGGCAAAGCCTGCGGGAAAGATGGCTTTCCGGCAGAAATGTATAAAAGATTTGCATCAGTTTTAAGCCCAGAATTGTTCAAACTCGCCAATCATGTTCTGGAGGGAGGGGAGATTCCGGCTTCATTTCTTTAGCAACGATAGTTAGTTTAAAAAAAGGAAAGGATAAAGAAAATATCAATTCATAAAGGCCTATCAGTATGGGAACAGTAATCCACTTCGATCAGTGTGGTTTTGTCCTTGGAAGACAGTTAGGGGCATATTATCAAGAACGGCGTTAAAAATTATCGCCGGTTTAGCGGCAGAAAACTGCAGCTACAGCGGCGATAATGGGCTTGATAATATGCCCTTGAGAATTCCAATAGAAGTCCATGTTCTGGTGTGAACATGGGCTTCTATTGGAATTCTCCAGAACATATTATCAAACCCATTATCGCCGCCATTAGCGACAGTTTTCTGCCGCTAAACCGGCAATAATTTTAACACCGTTCTTGATAATATGCCCCTTATTTTTTAATGCAATTTTTTTAACGCAAGCCCTAGATTATTTGGCACAGGAAAACATACCTGCACATGTGATGTTTTTAGCTGCAGAAAAGGTCTTTGATTTGGTAAGTTGGTAGAGCCTTTTTATCATTCTTAAAAAAATGCGATTCCCTAATAGATTGATTCAGTTAATATCTAGTTTGTATAGGGGAGCAAAAGCCCAAATAATTGTAAATGCTAGAAATATTGGAACATGTATGGTAAATAGGGGGACAAGACATGGCTGACCCTTGTCACCCATACGTTTTGCCCTTTTTATTGAATCATTGGCTATTACTATTCACACTTCATGAAATATAGACCACCCTGTAAGTGGTCTGACTCCCATTAAATTATATGCAAATGATATAGTGTTGTTTCAAAAGCCAGATATTGAAAATCAGAAAAGGGTTTTTTCAATTTTTCAAATATATCAAGACTTGGGAGGTTACAAGATCAATAAGTCAAACACAGAGATTTTATTCTGTAATTGTGCACAAGACACTTTATTACACAAATTTTATCCGGTAATCAACTCTAGACCCAAGCGATATTTGGGTGTGTATTTCACAGAAAATGTTAATAACTTATTCGAATTGAATTATATCCCCCTTACCAGCAAGATTAAGGCACTATTCACTAGATGGAACAAGCTGCCTCTCTCTATAATGGGCCGTATTGCTTTAATTCTGTTGTCAGTTTTACCTCTGTATAACTTTTTGTTTGCTGCTATTCCTTTGGTTCTTCAGATGAAGTTCTTTAAGGAAATGGAGGGTATGTTTACAGCCTTTATTTGGACCAATAAATCACCTCGTTTAGCATTAGACACTTTATATAGGCCACTGGAAGCAGGTGGATTAGCTCTTCCTAATTTAAGAATTTATTATTTTGCAAATTTTGCACACAGCACTTTTAGATTCACCAAATTCTTAAAATGCCATGGATTCGATAATTATTTCTTTAAAGTATTTTTCAGGAATATAAAATAGCAGATTTTTTACGTCTTACCAAAACACCCAAAAAAGTTAACTATAAGACTTTGCAGTGGTATATAAAATGAAAGGCACAGATGTTCAAACACTGTGAAATCCCAATGATTAATTGTATAACAAAGTTGACTGATGTGTATGTGGGGGATGGACTCATTGTAGAAAAGAATGTTGCCTCAAAGTGTGAATGTAATGGTTTTAGTTCAATTTCGGACTTTTTGAATGGAGAATCACAGAAGGTTTGGAGTGATATAGAAGCTGGGATAAAGTTCCATAAAAATATACTCCAATGGTCTTTCATTAAAATTAGAGGTTATTTAAGAGATTTAGATGCATATAGAATACAGGCAAGTCAGGAATTAGCTGATGAATTGCTGGATCCCAGAATGAGAAGCTCTGTTAGTGGATGGGCCTCAATTTTGAGGCAAAATAAAAGTATAACAGTGTATGAAAAAGCTCCAAAGAAGTGGTATACTAAAGAAGATATTGATGTTTCACCTGATACATGGAATAAGATTAATGAATTTAATTTTACTTTGATTAAAGGGGCACATTTTAGACAAATGCAATTTTACTTAAAATGGTTACCCTTATAGAATCCCGGTGATGTTGCATGAAATAAACCCTGAAATGTCATCTAATTGTTTTCGATGTAAGATGGAGGGAGCGGGGTCATGGACCCATGTAATCTGGAGCTGCCCAGGAATCAGGACATTCTGGACTGAAATTGACCAATATTGCCTTGATGTTTAGAAATGCCTCAGTCTATAGATGTCCAGACTGCGGTTATGGGATATTCACCTGATATAAAAATGGGCCTTTTGCAAAGAAAAATAATGTATATTTTTGCTCTGATTGCGAGATCAATTATTCTGCAAAATTGGCAATCGGAAATAATCCCGGCATTTCAGCAGTGGCGATTAAAATTAAATAGAGTCAAGGAACTGGAGAAGAGAAAACGCTTTGAGATCTGGTTCCTATGTTAAGTTTTGCAGTCTCTGGGGTGTTCTGGGATAGAAATATCTTAGCCAATGTGAAATGAAAGGAGGAAACTAGGAATGTGTGAAATATAATATTTATTGGTGATAATTTATTTACATGCTATGAACTGTATATGATGCTTGCTAATATGTAACTAAATGAAATGATTTTACAGCTTTTGACCTTGGGGCGATTGTGGATGTGTATATGATTTTCTCTTTTTAACTCTTCCAATCACAAATTTTAAAAAAATAAGAAATGTGGAAGGAGTGCGGGGTAACCTACAAGTTCTCCACCCCTTACCATCTACAAACAAATGGGCTTGTTGAGAGATTCAATAAGACCCTGTAGGGCATTAGAGGCCTGTCTGACGCTAACTCTGGGCGGAGTTTGCGGAGTCGCGAAACCCCGCGAACCCCGCGAACCCCTACTAGCAGTCATCGAGGAATCTAGGAAAATTCTCGATGCAGGAGGCTCCTTGGCTGTGGTCCTTTTGGACCTAAGCGCAGCCTTTGATACGGTTAGTCACCGTATTCTGGTTGAACGACTCAGTAGCCTGGGTGTGTCAGGAATTGCTCTGACCTGGCTACAGTCGTTCCTGGAGGACAGAACTTTCCAAGTCTTCGAGGGGGGAGCCAGTTCAGACCCTTGGCCTTTACACTGTGGGGTTCCTCAGGGGTCATCTTTGAGCCCCACTTTGTTTAATGCTTCTATGGCCCCTCTTGCTAACATCGTCTCTCCCTTCGGGGTCCATATTATCACATATGCAGACGATACTCAATTGGTGGTTGCATTGAACCATGCTGATAGGGCTTCTACTCGTCTCTGCCCCTGCCTTGAAGAGGTAATAAAATGGATGAAACATTCTCACCTCAAACTGAATGGGGAAAAGACTGAAATAATGCTTCTTGGCAACCCCTCCCTTTTCAAAGCAGACACCATGTGGCCAGTATGTATGGGCCCGCCACCACTCCCTAAGCCAGAGATAAAGAGCTTAGGTGTCTGGCTGGACTCAGACCTCAGTTTTAAAACCCAAGCCAGAAAGGTGGTGGCTTCCTGCTTTGGTATGCTAAGAACTCTTCGTAAAGTGCTTCCGTTACTACCATTGCAATCCAGAAAAATCATGGTCCAGGCGCTAATTCTATCACGCATGGACTACGGAAACGCCTTCTATTTGGGCGCCCCATGCTCAGTCCTGGCTAAACTCCAGACCGTGCAGAACTGTGCGGCAAGGATTCTCCTGGGAGTCCCGCGACATCATTCGGGTAAATCAGCTCTGAAGTCGCTCCATTGGCTTCCTGTTCGGGAGAGAGTTTCTTTCAAGGCCTTGTGCATAGCCCATAAGCTGATTAGAGGAAAAGGACCAGCCATTATAGCCCCCCTGGTTCAGCCCTATCGAGCTAACAGGCGTCTGCGCTCAGATGAGCTTCACCTGGCCGTGGTTCCTAGAATCAAGAGGGCTAGAAGTGGGGGGCGGCTGTTTTCTTACAATGCCTCTAGGCTCTGGAATTCTCTCCCTCTTCAGTTACGTAAAGAATCTAACCACCTCGCCTTTCGTAAGGCTTTGAAAACCTGGCTCTTCCCCAAATAACCCTGTAGGGACTTCATCTGCCTGCTTAGCGCTGGGATGCCTTCGGGTAGCCATGCGCTTTATAAGTACTACTTCATTCATTCATTCAAGTGGAAAAAAAACTCCACCACGCTACGTGGAGCTCCGCAAGCAGCGGAGTGCGATAGAAAAATGCCGTTCGCGGTGATTTTCAGTGCCGGATGCTTGTCCGTACTGTGCAATCATCGCGAACGGCACCATGCACAGCTCAAGCGAGCGCTGCTTTCCTTTCTGCCGCTCAAGTAGATTTTTACTCGAGCAGCAGCTTTCTCAACGTGAACGGGCAGTTTCTCAACGCGAGCGGTCGCGAGCATACGCGACAACTCGCAATGAGAAACCCAACCCCCCCCACGTTGATAAATCTCACAGGGAGGTTTATTTTCCACGCTCACGCTCGCCAACTTGATGTTGACGATCGCGAATGAGGAAAAATCTCGCCGGGAGGTGGATTTTCCTCGCTCGCGCTCGCCAACTTGACGTTGGTGAACGCGAGCGAGGAAAAAACTCCGCTCCGCGAAGCGGAGTTTTTCAGAACTCCGCGAGCTCCGCGTAACGCAGAGTGCGGAAAACTCTGCAAACTTCGCGAGCGGAGCGGAGTTCACCGCCCAGGGTTCTCTGACGCCCTGAGTAGTAAGTGGGACATCCTCTTGCCATGCCTGTTGTTTGCCTACTGCAAAACACACAAGATGATGGACGGAATGCTGCACATTGGCAAACATTCACCCCCAGTCACAGATCTGGGTTTAATCCATCGTTATTTTGCTTCACCACGCCACCCCAGTTCAGACATAGCCATATGCAAATCAGTCTTGACCCTGTGCCTCATGTGAACAGTCCAGACCGAACTGCCAAGCCATGTCTTCCCTGGACCGGAATCAAGCATCCTAGGACCGGTTTCAGGCTATCAGCCTTCATCAGCCAGGATAGCTTGACTCCAGTGGCATAGTGAGCACGGGACCCACGTCTGGGCATACCCTTCCCACTTAGGGCGAAATGCAAAACACACAAGATGATGGACGGAATGCTGCACATTGGCAAACATTCACCCCAGTCACAGATCTGGGTTTAATCCATCGTTATTTTGCTTCACCATGCCACCCCAGTTCAGACATAGCCATATGCAAATCAGTCTTGACCCTGTGCCTCATGGGAACAGTCCAGACCGAACTGCCAAGCCATGTCTTCCCTGGACCGGAATCAAGCATCCTAGGACCGGTTTCAGGCTATCAGCCTTCATCAGCCAGGATAGCTTGACTCCAGTGGCGTAGTGAGCACGGGACCCACGTCTGGGCATACCCTTCCCACTTAGAGGCGAAATGCAAAACACACAAGATGATGGACGGAATGCTGCACATTGGCAAACATTCACCCCCAGTCACAGATCTGGGTTTAATCCATCGTTATTTTACTTCACCACGCCACCCCAGTTCAGACATAGCCATATGCAAATCAGTCTTGACCCTGTGCCTCATGGGAACAGTCCAGACCGAACTGCCAAGCCATGTCTTCCCTGGACCGGAATCAAGCATCCTAGGACCGGTTTCAGGCTATCAGCCTTCATCAGCCAGGATAGCTTGACTCCAGTGGCGTAGTGAGCACGGGACCCACGTCTGGGCATACCCTTCCCACTTAGGGCGAAATGCAAAACACACAAGATGATGGACGGAATGCTACACATTGGCAAACATTCACCCCCAGTCACAGATCTGGGTTTAATGCATCGTTATTTTGCTTCACCACGCCACCCCAGTTCAGACATAGCCATATGCAAATCAGTCTTGACCCTGTGCCTCATGGGAACAGTCCAGACCGAACTGCCAAGCCATGTCTTCCCTGGACCGGAATCAAGCATCCTAGGATCGGTTTCAGGCTATCAGCCTTCATCAGCCAGGATAGCTTGACTCCAGTGGCGTAGTGAGCACGGGACCCACGTCTGGGCATACCCTTCCCACTTAGGGCGAAATGCAAAACACACAAGATGATGGACGGAATGCTGCACATTGGCAAACATTCACCCCCAGTCACAGATCTGGGTTTAATCCATCGTTATTTTGCTTCTCCACGCCACCCCAGTTCAGACATAGCCATATGCAAATCAGTCTTGACCCTGTGCCTCTCCATGCCACTGGAATCAAGCTATCCTGGCTGAAGAGGGGTGAAACCCCGAAACCGGTCCTAGGATGCTTGTTTCCAGTCCAGGGAGGACCTGGCTTGGCAGTTCGGGCTGGACTGTTCCCATGAGGCACAGGGTCAAGACTGATTTGCATATGGCTGGGTTCAAACTGGAATGGCATGGTGAGCAAAAAAACGATGGATTTAGGCCCAGATCTCTGTACTGGGGTGAATGTATGACATTGTTCTGCATTCTGTCCATCAACTGTTGTTTTGCATTTGTCACCCGAGTGGGACGGGTATGCCCAGGCGTGGGTCCCGTGCTCTCCATGCCACTGGAATCAAGCTATCCTGGCTGAAGAGGGTGAAACCCGAAACCGGTCCTAGGATGCTTGTTTCCAGTCCAGGGAGGACCTGGCTTGGCAGTTCGGGCTGGACTGTTCCCATGAGGCACAGGGTCAAGACTGATTTGCATATGGCTGGGTTCAAACTGGAATGGCATGGTGAGCAAAAAAACGATGGATTTAGGCCCAGATCTCTGTACTGGGGTGAATGTATGACATTGTTCTGCATTCTGTCCATCAACTGTTGTTTTGCATTTGTCACCCGAGTGGGACGGGTATGCCCAGACGTGGGTCCCGTGCTCTCCATGCCACTGGAATCAAGCTATCCTGGCTGAAGAGGGGTGAAACCCCGAGACCGGTCCTAGGATGCTTGTTTCCAGTCCAGGGAGGACCTGGCTTGGCAGTTCGGGCTGGACTGTTCCCATGAGGCACAGGGTCAAGACTGATTTGCATATGGCTGGGTTCAAACTGGAATGGCATGGTGAGCAAAAAAACGATGGATTTAGGCCCAGATCTCTGTACTGGGGTGAATGTATGACATTGTTCTGCATTCTGTCCATCAACTGTTGTTTTTGCATTTGTCACCCCGAGTGGGACGGGTATGCCCAGACGTGGGTCCGTGCTCTCCATGCCACTGGAATCAAGCTATCCTGGCTGAAGAGGGTGAAACCCGAAACCGGTCCTAGGATGCTTGTTTCCAGTCCAGGGAGGACCTGGCTTGGCAGTTCGGGCTGGACTGTTCCCATGAGGCACAGGGTCAAGACTGATTTGCATATGGCTGGGTTCAAACTGGAATGGCATGGTGAGCAAACAAACGATGGATTTAGGCCCAGATCTCTGTACTGGGGTGAATGTATGACATTGTTCTGCATTCTGTCCATCAACTGTTGTTTTGCATTTGTCACCCAGTGGGACGGGTATGCCCAGACGTGGGTCCCGTGCTCTCCATGCCACTGGAATCAAGCTATCCTGGCTGAAGAGGGTGAAACCCGAAACCGGTCCTAGGATGCTTGTTTCCAGTCCAGGGAGGACCTGGCTTGGCAGTTCGGGCTGGACTGTTCCCATGAGGCACAGGGTCAAGACTGATTTGCATATGGCTGGGTTCAAACTGGAATGGCATGGTGAGCAAAAAAACGATGGATTTAGGCCCAGATCTCTGTACTGGGGTGAATGTATGACATTGTTCTGCATTCTGTCCATCAACTGTTGTTTTGCATTTGTCACCCGAGTGGGACGGGTATGCCCAGACGTGGGTCCCGTGCTCTCCATGCCACTGGAATCAAGCTATCCTGGCTGAAGAGGGTGAAACCCGAAACCGGTCCTAGGATGCTTGTTTCCAGTCCAGGGAGGACCTGGCTTGGCAGTTCGGGCTGGACTGTTCCCATGAGGCACAGGGTCAAGACTGATTTGCATATGGCTGGGTTCAAACTGGAATGGCATGGTGAGCAAAAAAACGATGGATTTAGGCCCAGATCTCTGTACTGGGGTGAATGTATGACATTGTTCTGCATTCTGTCCATCAACTGTTGTTTTTGCTGTTGTTTGCCTACAGCAAGGTGTCATAGAAGGAAGGGGGCCTTCAGTCCCTTTGAGCTTCTTTATGGGCACCCAGTCAGAGGACCTCTGAGTTTGGTCAAGGAAGGGTAGGAGCAAACTCCCAGGACGATTCCCTGGGATCTAATGAGCTACATGCTGGCCTTCAGGAGCCAAATGGCTATGTTGTGGAAGCAGGGTTCCAGCAACATAGAAGCCATCCAGTATGTCATGAAACAGTGGTATGACCAAAAATCTACCACTGTGGATTTATAACCTGTGCAGAAAGAGCGAGTGGTGGATCCAGTGGATCCTAGGGTCCTCCAGGACCATTGGACTGAGCCTTATAGGTGATTGGGAGAAAGGTTGAGGACACATACCTGATGGACCTCAAGACCCCTAAGCAACCCCACAGGGGGTTGCATGTCAATCGCCTCAAACCACACTTTGAGAGGTCTGATCTCACCAAGCTGTTGGTGACAGATGGCACAGAGGAAGAGGAGAGTGAACCTCTCCCTGATGTCTTAGCCTCCAAGGAGAAAGATGGATCTATAGAGGGACTAATCCTTTCCCCAAGTCTAACTGTCAGAGGATCTGCCACCAAGTGTTGAGGATGTACTCCTCCCTGTCCTGTTCTACCTCATCCCTGGGACTACCCACCTGTGCACCCATGATGAGGACACAGGAGGCAACTTTCCTGTCAAGAATAAGCCTTACAGGTTGTCTGATAAGGTGAGGGCCAGCATTAAAGAATACGTTTCCAAGATGCTGGAGTTAGGGGTGGTACAATCCTCCAGTTGCCTCTGGTCCAGTCATGTGGTTCTGGTACCAAAAGCTGCCCCACGAGGCACTACACCGGATCTCAAGTTCTGTGTGGATTATAGAGGGCTAAAGTCAGTCACAAAGACACATGCTCATCCCATCCCCCGGCTGATGAGCTGATTGACTGGTTACGTGCTGCCCAGTACTTAAGTACCTTTGATGTTACATCAGGATACTGGCAGAAAGCCCTAACAGAGGGAGCACAGAATAGGTCGGCCTTCTCCATTCCAGAGGGCCACTATCATTTAGAGTGATGCTCTTCGGGGGCTCAAAAATGCCCCAGCCACCTGCTTGTGTCCTGCCTATCTGGATGACATAGCTGTCTTCAGTAGCAGCTGGAAGGACCATTGTTACGTTTCGTATAGAGGCCCTAATATAGACACGTTCATATATGCCGTATATGGTCATAATCGTATATGCCATATTATGGTCATACTCGTATATGCCCTATTATGGTCATAATCATCTATGCCCTATTATAGTCATGATCTCCTATGCCCTAATATAGGCATGATCTTTCACCTACATTAGTTCCCAACAGTACACAACGAACTCTGAGGGTTGAACGTTATCTAGTCTGTGGTTAGAACACTGCAAGGTCTTTCCCGAACACAGGCCTACAATGTATTCATAAATTATGCATGAGCATTCACCAGCTACATCTCCCGCATAATATGTATGCACAAAGTTCACCCCTGACGTCTTCCTCATGTCTAACAAAGACCAATACAAACCACACTGAGGGACGAGACACTTTAGGGTATAAATACACCACTTCTTGCCACGGTAAGATAGAGGGAACCGAGACTTCCATGCTGACACACTGACCAGAGACGCTGAGGCTCCTGCATGCAGTCGCTCCAGCTGACAGTGGTCTAACACAGCCATGATTATTGCAAAATGGTAGAACTGTACTATCTTTTCACTTTGATCGTACTGCTGATAATATATCTCTGCTATTGTGTGCTGGTTGCTGCAGCACATATATTTTACACTAGAATAACAACTGTTCAATAAATACTTATTGAAATGCCCAGACTGTTCATTCTGTTTAACTCTCTGAGACAAACCGAATAAGTAAACACGAATGACTGAGCAAAAAGTAGTACATTGTTTCCACGATTCTGAGGGATCAGGGATGTCATGATCTAAGGTTGACAGAAACTAATCTCTCCCCGATAAGAGGAGATTCTAGTGGCACTGTGAGCTAGCTAATGCAAATCCGGCTAACATATGCGGTGGGGGTGCACAGAATCAGTCTAACACCAAGCCCACAGTTTATGTTATCCAAACGCGCAGGTCCTGCAGGGGTACTATAGGAACTACACGACATGGCGCCGCCAATGTTGGTTGGGTACTTATTTAACAGTAGAATCTGAGTAGTTCAGTCGTGCTATTCTCAGAGAACCTACTCACAAAAACGCCAGAGACGTCTGGAGCGGGTGGGCACAAACTCCGCCACAGCTGAGTAGGCGAGATATCCTATTTATCGGCTGTTGGTTAATCAAGTTTGAAGGACATTTAGTTCCTAAACTGTGCATAACACCTTTACCTTAGTTCTCTTGGAAAAGATTTTCTTTTCAAAAAAACTGAGAGCGATGAAGAAAGAGTAGATCTGCATGTCTCAGCAGGAGAACAACACGAAAATGCAATTGAAATTGCACCTAAATTCAGACATACACTCACCATGAAACTATTAAAAAATGGTTTACCACCAAGGGGTGGCGTAGTAGCTCTCGTGATTGAGGCACACAAATCAAATAAAACAGAGGTATTCTATTCATGGGTTACATTCCCAGCAGCAGATGCCGTAACAAAGACATTTCACTACTACATAGAAGGAGATGCACCAACGGAATACTGTCCATTCGATGACATAGAGATTCCACTCACATACCAGGAACACTTATACTGGTTTAAAGGCGCCCTAACCCACTTAAGAGCAAGAGTAAGACCAGGCCTGCTCGGAGGAGACGGGGCCACATGGCCAATACTAGCGGCTTACACACCGCACCCTGACATTAACACAATGCCACAGCCAGAATTACTCATACAACACAAAGATTTAATTAAAATCTACAGGAACTTGACACAATTAGTCATGAGGACTCTCACAGTTCAACCAACAACAGTTGCAACAAACGGGACCCAATACCAGGGTACAGCAACTAAAATTACTCCTCAAACATTACACACAGTAATGGGCAAAATGCTCGCAAAACGCGAACAAATACCATTCTGGATAGCTTAGAAAATAACTCAGCTTGAGGCAGTATTTCCGAATACTACCACCTATGAGAAGCACAGAATACTAACAATCTGATTGCCCATGGGGATCACACCTCAAATAGAGGACTGCACCTCTTGGGGTTCAGTCTTTGCTGCCATATATACCAGAACACATGGTATCCTGTCATTAGCAGTAGTACCTGACGTATTGAGACAGATACAAAATGAGTACGGAGCAGAGCCTGCCCTTAACTTAGGGATGAAGTTACTAGGTAACTACGAGCAGGTATCTGCCATAATACTAGCTAACATTAAGGGGTAGGCAGCATCAGTGGCGATCCGCCAACGCCTAAGGGAGTTCAGTCCAGTAGATCAACAACACGAACTACCCAAAATCATTGAAACTGCATATGCAGAATAAGGCAGAGACAGTTTAGGTGGGAAAGCATTAAAACCACAACTAGTGGGCAGTTCTGAAAAGGACACTACAAAGCAGACACCTACTTCTTCTAAAAAGAAGTGGGAAAATAAAAAGCAACAAAAGTCTAAAGACAGCAGATCTCAATCCTGAGGCAGATCTCCTCAACAGGAGCCCTCTGAAAGGAGGTATAACCTCAGGAATAGGGATAATATTAAAGAACCTGACAGGTATCAGTATACTGATACACGTTCCTCTCGTTCCTTTCAGGGTTCATCAAGAAACTCCGAGAGGGAAGGACGGTCAGAACACAGACAAGAGGAGCATACAAAGTCCAGAGACACGCAACGAGCTGCGGACTACGCACCTAAAAAAGAAGATAAACAAAAACAAAAACCTCAGTTCAAAAAGAAGAAGGTAGCAGATCTCAAGATCAGACATGCCCAGAATTCTGAGGACACAGCTTCTGAACGGGGAATGGGCTCTGACGATGCTAGACAGCGCCGCAGAAGTAACAATAGTTCGCCAGAACCTTAAGGAATTTCTGGTGACAGCGGAGTTGAGTGAGTATATCACGGTGGAAACACCTGATACTCGGGTAAGTGTCCCACATAAGTTACATGAGATAACACTCCGGATGGAGGGGGACAAGCCCAGGAAAGTTAAAGGTCTATTTTGGGAAAATCTGTCATCTGGATATGACATCCTATTAGCAGAGCAAGACTGGCCGCCAGCATTCGTCAAGGAGTGCCCAAAGGGAGAAAAGGTAATTTTTCCAGCATTTTCCGACCTCGTTCCCATACATTTAAAACATGCATATGCGCAGGAGTGGGCGGTTGCCCTAGCTCCAGCATTATACAAAAATCATGCAGGTTTGGATGAGGATTCTACCCACCACGTGATCCCGTTAAAAGTTTCCCCAAATGTTCAAAGGCAATACCCTATAAAGCAGGAAGCTAAAAAACAAGTCAGGGAGATCCTAGATCAACTTGAATACCAGGGGGTGATAGAAAATTGCACTTCACCTATGAACAATCCTTTGTTCCCCGTATCAAAACCTGACAATACATATCGTCTAGTTTTAGATTCCAGACATTTAAACACCTGCACAAAGACATTTGCAGTTCACAATGCACACAGTGCCGCATAAATGAATAACATTGTGCAACAAAAATACAAAACAACACTTGATATCTCAAATGGATTTTTCTGCCAAAATATAGCGCCTGAAAGCAGGTATTTGACCGCATTCTCAGCGCTAGGGTCTCAACGACAATTTTGTCGACTCCCCCAAGGGTATAAGAATAGCCCAGGGTTGTTTTCAGCAAGGGTAACAGAGTTACTCCAAAATTTGGATGAAGATGCATTGTCCTATGTGGATGATATTTATCTGACGGACGATGACTTACTGAGGCACTTGACCAGGGTGAGCACCATTATTATGGGATTCACCTCTGAGGGCTATAAATTTAGTTTCAAAATTCAAAAATTGCCCATCTCAATGTCCTGTTTTTAGGGTATGAGCTGTCAAGTGAAGGAAAAAGCCTAGCAGCTAACGTTTTAGAAAAGTGTGCACTGCTCCAACCTCCAAGAATCATTAAAGAATTTGCAATCAATTCTGGGATTCCTAAATTTTGGTCGAACATACATTTTGGATTACGCAGAAAGAGTAAAACCTTTCTACGACTTAATAAAACCAGATTTTTCAGTCAGACAATGGACACAGGAACATACAAATATCCTACTTTCACTACAGGAAGACATGATAGCTTCAAAACATTTACAGACACGCGTAAACGTACGCAACTTAGTGATCCGAGTAATAGCGGGTGAATGCGGGTACACTTATTTAACTTTCAATGAAGGCGAAACGGTACCAATCGCATACAAATCACACCTGTACACAAACGCAGAGATGCGTTTCACTTCAACAGAAAAAATCCTGACAGCAGTGCAGACCGCTGTAGCAAGAGAAAGAGCTCTGGCTCAGGGAAAGCGCATAATAGTCGTGACCCCAGTACCAGCCTTAGAGGCTGTTACAAAGGCTAGCATTCCAAATGCGAAAGCCTTACATCACAGATGGATACAATGGGCTAATTCTCTTACTGCAACGGATGTTGAATACAGATTTGATCCAAGTTTAAAAACACAAGCATTTCTGCAATACGAACAAGAATATCCTCTACCAAATGAGATTTTGCCTCTAGATCAGTATGAATACATTATTTACACTGACGGATCTGCTCAACCGGCCATAGGGAGTAATCAAGCTTACAGCGCAGCATGTGCAATCGTTAAAGGTGGCATGCGCGATGGAAAGTTCCATCCAAGTTCCACTAAAACGCAATCTCTAGGAGACTGCACGGCTCAGTTCGCAGAATTAAAAGCACTAATACTGGCACTCGTAAATACTGAACACGAATTCCCCACACTAATTGTGTGTGATTCCTTTTACTGTGTACAGTCATACAATGAATATTTACTTCATTGGGAACAAAAGACGCAAAAGGTGGCACAATTAAGCATAAAATGCTATGGGAACAGGTAGTGGAGTTGAGAAACGAACTACCAAGGGCTCACGTGATACATACACTGAGTCATCAGCGTGATGGCGTTCACGTTGAAGGGAATTCATTGGCTGATGAAGCCGCGAAGGGGGCTGTACGCACAGCATCCGTAGCTGCAATCACTCGTTCAAAAACGAGAATAGACGGCGAGATTATGGTAGCTGTCATTGCTTCACGCAAAGGCAGCACAGCAGTACCTAAAAAATTTCCACTCAAGTACTCCTGCACAAAACATTCCATATGCTCAGATTCCTGGAGTGGGGGATAGAGTAATACCAAATATGGATCGTAGGTTAGGTTTAATTGTGGCAGCACACGAAGGGATAGGTTCTGTACATAAGGGACTTAGGGAGACTGTTTCTTTGTTGAAACAACGCTACAGGTGGCCCTTGATGAGAAGGCAGATTAGAGACTTTGTCTGGAACTGCGACATCTGCAAGCAGATGAAAGGGTCCACCACAACACGTCCAGTACAGATACCATTATTAGACAGCATTAGGTTGTCCATTCGTGTACCTCCAGCTCATGTTTCCTCAAGGTCTGGCCTCAATGCTCGGCTGACGCTCGAACTGTTATAAAAGATTTGCGAGTCTTTATCGGCACATACGCAGTTGGCACATTACATTCTGACCGTGGCCCGGCGTTTAGCTCTCGGGCTTACAAAGAGGCCATGGAAGGAATGGGCGTAGCATTGCGGTACTCCTCTCCGTACCATCCTGAGGGAAATTCTGTTGTGGAGAGGAAAAACCGTGACTTAAAGCAATCTTTAACAGCTAGGGTATTAGGCAAGGGCGGTAGATGGGTCGATCACTTATATGGGGTACAAGGAGCCCTAAACAACCAGCCAAGAAGCTCTCTAGGGGGTGTCACTCCTTATGAGGTCCTATTTGGGACAAGAATGTGGGTACCTGATCTTGATTGTGAAGGCGCAGTGGCGGATGAAAAACCATTTGATATCCATGATCGTTTAGCTGTTTTACAGGATCTAAATGAATGCAGGACACAACAAAGCAACGTCCACTTAAAACAGACCGCCACTGAGGAAGTCAAGGCATTAACGGCAAGACCTGTCTGGATCCCAAAAGTTGGGGTTTTGGTCAGAGAGAAGATTGCAGACAAGAAAGAATTCGGACCATCCTATAGAACAGCTGTACCGGTCCTAGCAATGCAAGGCACAAGAACTGTACTTCTGCCGCCTCTTGCCGGGAAAAAGGAGAAAAGATTTGTCTCAATTGACTTAATCAAACCACACTATGTGGCCGATACTAAACAGTAGGCCACGTGGACTCCACAGTAGCAGACACCCTCCTCTTGCTACAATCCAAGAAGTTCAAACAGAAAGACTCATCACGTTTGAAGAGCCACCTATAAGGAATGAAGGACTAAGCAACAATGCTATGGAACTCGTTCCACTTCAACAAGAAGTTCAACTTCAAGATGAAAATCAACTTAACAACCAAGTTACAATCAGACCGAATACAGACGTCTACGTCAACATGCCTCGTCGAGAGCAAAATCCAATTTCAACAAATCCCGATGCAATTCCAACAATTGATCGAACTGCTTCTGGCTATTTCATGAACTTTGATACGTTTTCACTGGATCCAAGCGAGCCGGAAACGACGCCAGCCAAAAAATCGCACAAAGAGAAAATCATTGACTGTTTGAACTTTTTTTAGAAAGACCTACCTGGTGTCACCTTGGATAGAACTATGGTATATCACTGGAATTTTCTTTTTTCTTTTCTGGCTAGGTTTAATAATAACTTTTAGTTTGCTTATTAATGGACAATACCTTCAGCAAAGCTCTACAGCCCAAAGAGTCAGTTTGATTTTAAAGCCACACCAGTCTTCACATCGTGGACCAAGAGACTTGTCTTCAGTGAACATCACAGCAGTTCCTATACCAGACGGTATAGTATGGGACAAGATTGATTTTGATATATTTGGTCCGACTGAACTTTTAAAGCTTAAACATGTATTTAAAATTTCTTTAAGTGATATCATTACCTCCAGTACATTTTCTGATGATTGGGACACTGAAACTGTACATAATATGATGTCTGATTTAGAAAAAACTGCAGCATTTCCGAACAATGAAATGTTAGAAGGTACTTCAGACTATGATACATTGTACTGTTACCAACACTATGGTCATCATTTCTTGTACAAATCCATAACACCTAGAAATGTATTTGAATACCACCAGTGGGAACACTGCCCAACACCTCCAAAAGGTAGTTCGCAAACCTTTGCACAGAGATTCACATACTTTTCAGGGTTTAATACATCCGTCCCGAAGTCATTTTATTATACAGTGACAACAACATCGGCACAGAAAATTATGTTGACTAACATAAACAGATTTACTCTGCTTCCTTTTTGGCCCAGTTGTCTAGGGTTTTGACCTATGGAAGGACACTATAGATTTGAAATCAATCTGGGGTTCTAGGTACTGGCAGGTCCAGGGAACAGAAGCGCTTTTTAGAGCATGCCTCATTCCACAGCAGATGATATTTCTAAATGACACTGTGCAACAGACATCCTGTCTTGGACTAGCCAAAAACAAGGAAATGAAGTCACCCGGATTTCCAGTACCATCACAGATGGGTGGGGGGCAGAATTCAACTACACATGGGGTAAGATTAGATGACATTCTCCAGTATAACAGGTCAGATCCCAATTGGACAGGATGGCTGATTTGGCCCATTGACACAAACACATGTCAACAGAGATTCCTAGGTATAGCCGAGGGGTTTAGTATCAGTAGGCCAGATACATGCTATGTACAGAGACAACACCCAGGGGTAGTGACATCCTATAGTTTTGGGAAGTTGTGCCTTTATTGGCTAGAAACTTCAACACACTCAGACGTAAAACATCACTTGACCTTACTCACACCTGATGTGGATCTTAGGGATTTCTTGTCAGGCCCAAGGAAAACACGTCAGAAATGTTTCATATATGCTGGCATTTATGCCTATTATAATGAAAACTGGAAAATATCCCAACAGGAAGCTGCAGAAAGAATACGGGAAATAGACCGTATTAACATAGATAAGGCATTAGCTGTAGTGGATAATGGGTTAACAACTTTGACCTCCAGGATTTACTCCTTGGGCAACATTGTGTCATCGGCAATCGACATATTAGAACAAGATCTGGCCTTGTTACAACACGGGCAATCCCAATTACGTTCTATTATGATGTTGAGCTGGACGCTGCAATCTTTGCGTGCAGGCTATGTGCCCTGGCGTTTTATAAACACAACGTCTCTGTTTTCAGAATACAATCTAACTGATAAACAGACAGAAATGGCACAGAGGGGAGCCAAATATACAATGCTGCGTATTGAGAAACTGGAAAGGTTACCATTCACTGTAGCCGAATTACCATCAACTGAATGGAAAATTCATGGCCAAATCACTCTGCCGGTCACTACGTTTCAGTTTCAATATTGCCTTGAGCAAAGGCAGGCAGGCAGATATGAAAAAATGGGTAAGGGTTACATTGAGGAAACTTGGGAGTTACCATATAGATATCGATGCCGGAATGGGGATTGAGAAGTGTATCTGAGTGGTACAAACTGCAAGAACGCTTTAAGCGGTTCTCTCATGGGTCAGGATATTTCTCTGCAAGGAGCAGGTAGTGGTTCGGTAGCGAACTTATCGTGTCACATGTCAGGGACCCCAGCGGCTAAGATTACACCGGTTTTCCAGCTGCTCTCGAATGGGAGTTACTTAATGCTAAATGATCAAGGTTGCTGTGGGATGCTTCCGGGCATCGCCTATATGGTCACTGTTAACTCCAGGGTTACTTGCTGTATGCAAGTATTGTTTCCGCCACTAAACACAGTCAGGGAGGCGCCATTATGGCCTTCGTTGATTGTTTCCTTCATACGATTTGATACTTTGAGCAGACTGAAAGCCATGCTTTTACAGCAACCCGTGCCCTTAACCTCCGCTTGAGAAATCTTTGAACTTCAAGTTGCAAGGACCTCGACAGAGATACAGGTGCTCATATGTATGAACTGCCCCTTTCATTTAGCAGAAATGGTGGGTCGTATCTTTAACATGTCTGATACAAGCGGTATTGTACACCTATTTAAGACCATAGGGTCAGGACTATTAAGCAACTTTCAGACGGTCCTCGGAGTCATCCCAAATTTTATACACTCCGTATTGGGAAGCGTCTTTGGAGGTCTCCCGCTTATCCTGTTCCTAATTGCAAGGGTCCTGATTGTAATATTACTGCTACGCAATGGACGGCCCAAGTTCCGAGGAAATGGCGAACATACTCATGGAGCGGAAATGCCGTGAACGCATGGTGCAGCTTCTGGGTATACCTTGCCTAAGAGAACTGAACGCCTCTTGGTTTCTATCGTTTAGACCAGTCTGGGTGGACTGCATCTTATCTGTTCTTCGATGCCTGTTTTGCGGAGAAGAATGCACGTTGGATCTCTGTCTAGCGTTTCCATCCGATACACCTCTGGACATGGATGCTATGCTGGAACCCCTAAAGGCCCATGCTCTGCGTTGTCCCCAGCGTCTTCCAATTCTGATGAATGCATTCCTTGAGAATCCACAGGTGCCGTTTGCTCCTGCTGGGTTAGGTGGCTCCTCCACAGGCACTCAGGTAACAACTGCCGCACATGCTGCTGCAGCACCAACTGTTGGTAGTGCTGAATTCCATCTATGTGCGATTGACGTTCTCTGTGAGGCGTTGGATTTGTCGTCTGCAGTAGCTAACACCGATTATGCGGTATCTCCCAGCCAGGACACTTAATCTTGAATTGGCTCATCGCGTCCTGGGAAAGAATTCGGCTTCTCCACTTCGTTTCATAAATAAACGAACTAAATTTGGAACTTTGCTTATATTGACACTTTTACTTGAGAAAGAGTGGCTTTCTCCTGCTTGAAGTAATGCAACTTTTATGAGTGAGACAGAATTGACTTTTTCAAGTGGCAACTAAATGAATAGCTGATTTTAACATTTTTAAACATTTTCATTGTCCTTTTAAACCATGTTTTTAGCTATTTTTGAGAAAAAAATTTAAATTGTCCAGATTTTAGTATGGTCATTCTCATCCAATTCGAAAGTGGAGTGGGTGTTACGTTTCGTATAGAGGCCCCAATATAGACACGTTCATATATGCCGTATATGGTCATAATCGTATATGCCCTATTATGGTCATAATCATCTATGCCCTATTATAGTCATGATCTCCTATGCCCTAATATAGGCATGATCTTTCACCTACATTAGTTCCCTACAGTACACAACGAACTCTGAGGGTTGAACGTTATCTAGTCTGTGGTTAGAACACTGCAAGGTCTTTCCCCAACACAGGCCTACAATGTACTCATAAATTATGCATGAGCATTCACAAGCTACATCTCCCGCATAATATGTATGTACAAAGTTCACCCCTGACGTCTTCCTCATGTCTAACAAAGACCAATACAAACCATACTGAGGGACGAGACACTTTAGGGTATAAATACACCACATCTTGCCACGGTAAGATAGAGGGAACCAAGACTTCCATGCTGACACACTGACCAGAGACGCTGAGGCTCCTGCATGCAGTCGCTCCAGCTGACAGCGGTCTTACACAGCCCTTGCGGGGTGTCCAACTTGAGACCAGTACGGGGTCCCACACTCTGTCTATTCAGGTAATGGGGTTCGACTAAATCCTAGAAGGATTCTTGGCTCCTAGGCTTTTAGACCTACACACATGCTAGGTACACTTAGGTACATCTAGTTAGGCATCGTAGGAGTACGCGCACTTTTGGGTGACATTCTATTACGCATTTTATATTCATGTATGTATTCATGATTATTGCAATATGGTAGAACTGTACTATCCTTTCACTTTGATCGTACTGCTGATAATATATCTCTGCTATTGTCTGCTGGTTGCTGCAGCACATATATTTTACACTAGAATAACAACTGTTCAATAAATACTTATTGAAACGCCCAGACTGTTTATTCTGTGTAACTCTCTGAGACAAACCGAATAAGTAAGCACTAGTGACTGAGCAAAAAGTAGTACATTGTTTCCACGATTCTGAGGGATCAGGGTTGTCATGATCTAAGGTTGCCAGAAACTAATCTCTCCCCGATAAGAGGAGATTCTAGTGGCACTGTGAGCTAGCTATGCAAATCCGGCTAACATATGCATTGGGGGTGCACAGAATCAGTCTAACACCAAGCCCACTGTTTATGTTATCCAAACGCGCAGGTCCTGCAGGGGTACTATAGGAACTACACGACACCATCTTTTTCACCTCCAGGAAGTGCTTCCGGCTCTGCAACAGGCACACTGGACTATCAAGGCCAGTGTGTGGCAGATAGAGCAGGGGTCTGAGGTGCACTTGGGACACCTGGTGGGCAGGGGTAAGGTACAGCTCCCCCATGTCAAGATAGAAATCATCATGGCCTGGGAGTCCCCGAAAACTCAGACTGAGGTGAGAGCATTCTTGGGCCTCACTGAGTACTATAGGAAGTTTGTCAAGGGATATGGCACAATTGTTGCCCCCTTGACTGAGCTGACTTGAAGAAGTAGCCTTGGAATGTGATTTGGAAAGAGGCATGCTAAATTGCGTTTGACTCCCTTAAGCAGGCCATTTGCACAGCTTCTGTGCTCAATTCCCCTGACTTCTCAATGAGTTTATCGTTCAAACAGATGCCTCAGAACATGGCATATGGTCAGTACTGTCACAGCTTAATGTAGAGGGCCTAGACCTATCTGTAGCCTTCATCTCCAGGAGGTTACTCCACAGGGAACAAAGGTGGAGTGCTATAGAAAGAGAAACCTTTGCTGTGGTCTGGGCACTAAAGAAGTTGAGCGCATACCTGTTTGGCACTCACTCCTTGATGCAGACTGACCACAGGCCCCTTAGGTGGCTCATGTAAATGAGGGGAGAGAATCTAAAACTGTTGGAGTAGTCCATTTCCCTACAGGGTATGGATTTCAAGGTGGGACACAGACCGGGGTAGACGACCAAGGGTAGACCACACAAGTGCTGATGGTCTCGCCAGGCTTTTCTACTTTAGTGATGAGAACTCCAAAGAAATTGGGTAGAACTCCCCACTGTCAGCTGGGGGGACACATGTTCGATCTCTCACCCTTAGGGTGGTCTTCCCTCAAACTGTTTGGCTGCTTACCTCCTGCTTTTGCTGATTCTTTCTGTTGGCCTTAGGACTCTGAGCACTTTACCACTGCTGATCAGTGCTAAAATTCATGTGCTTCTCCCCTAAACATGGTAACATTGGTATATACACAATTGGCATATTTAATTTACTTATAAGTCCCTTGTAAGGTAGAATACCATGTACCCAGGCCTGTAAATTAAATGATACTAGTGGGCCTGCAGCATTGATTGTGCCACCCACACAAGTAGCCTTTCAAACCTGTCTCAAGCCTGCTACTGCAGAACCTGTGTGTGCAGTTCAATGCCACTTCGACGTGGCATTTAAAACCCTTTGCCAAACCTTAAACTCTGCTTTTATTACATATAAGTCATCCCTAACATAGGCCAGAGGTAGCCTATAGGGCAGGGTGCTGTATAAGTGAAAGGTAACACATGTACTTTTAGGTTTTGCATGTCCTTGTAGTGAAAAATCCCTAAATTTGTTTTTCACTACTGTGAGGCCTACTCTTCAAATAGGTTAACATTGGGAATTCCTTAATACACTTTTAAGTTGTAATTCCTGATTAGAAAGGAGTAACTTTGTCATGATTTATATCTTTGGAATGTTAATGTTAAATCCCCTTTGCTTGTAAAATTAGATTTAACATTACTATTTTAGAAATGCCACTTTAAGAAAGTGGACATTTCTCTGCTCTTACTGCTCTGTGTGCCTGTAGCCTGATTCCAAAACATGTCTGGAGTGGGTGACAGCTTCACTTTGTGCACGCCCTCTACAGAGCCACAAACACAGGCAGGTTAAGTGTATCTGAACACTCATCTGCATTCTGACTGACCTTCCATGCCAGAAAAGGAGGGAAGAGCTGATACTTGCACCTAAATAGGTTGTGTTCTGTCCCAACACAAACAGCGGATTACCACCTACTGATAGTGCAGAGCCAAAGCTGGGAAGAAAGGGCATCTTTGCACATCATAGAACCTTATTTGAAGTCATCACCACTTCAAAGGCACAACTGGCTATAAGTATTGGGTCCCTGACCCCACCAAATCAGACACTACAACTGGATTCTGTCAAGAACTGCTGTGCTGCATCAAAGATTTAAACTCTGCTGGTCTGCTGACCTGGAAGGCCTGTTTTTCTCTTGTGCTGCCCTGCTGCCTGTTCTCTCTGACTCTGCTGAGGAGAGCTGGACTCTGCCTTGCACAGAAGTGATCTCCAAGTGCTTGTTAGCTTGCCTCCTGTTGCTTGAGACTCAGAGATATCAAAGTCTCTACCCCTGCTCGTGTACATGGTTCGCTGGAAGTGGACCCAGACACTTGCACCATAGACAACGATGCATCTCCAGTCTGCGGGTAGCAGAACCGGTGCATCTACCCTGTTACAGGAGTAGGATCAGCTCATTGAACTCTAAACCACCGCATCGCATCTGGAACCACTGCTTTGGAACCAATGCATCTCCGCCAATACATGGAGAAGATTGATGCATCACTCTCCAGCATGGATTAACCCAGCACATCGCCTTCAGGACCGATGCACTCGAAACCATTGCTTTGCTCAACGGACCGGACATATCGCCATTGCTGTGTTAAGAAAAATCAATGCATCACCTCTACTGCGGGCTCAACATCGATGCTTCGCTCCTCTGCACCCCACATCTCGCTGTTGCAACCAGGATCAAGGTACTCTATTCACCGGGCCTTTGTGGTTCTTGTCCCTGGTCTGCACTCTATCATGGTCATCTTAAACTGCTGACTTTGCCCAGTGTGACCAGATAACGCCCATAGGTGCTTACTGCTTCTAAGCACTAGAACTCTATGACTCTTTAAAAATCCATTACTCAACTTCTACTATTCAGATTTTTGTCATTCTGGTCTTGATTTATTTGTAAACTTATTGTCTCTTTTTCTAAACCAAAGTGGAGTCATTATGTGGTGTTTTCATTGTGTTACTGTGTGTGTGTGTTGCACAAATACTTTACACATTGCCTCTTTAGATAATCCTGACTACTCTGTGCCAAGCTACCAGAGGGTGATCACAGGTTATCTTTTAGCGTATATCTGACTTACCCTGGCAAGAGTGGTGGTCCCCACTTGGGCAGAGCGCATACCTCTGCCAATTAGAGACCACATTTCTAACACTGATGATCCAGGCTTGGCAGTATTGTGCATGGCTCATGCTGAGTATGCCAATGCTGAAGATTTATGTTGTGTGCTATCCCTAAAACTTGTGGCAAACCACTGAAGTCTTCTGCCTCTTTATCTGATCCCTGTGCAGAGAAACTCACGTCAGGGAGACCTTGAAGTGAAGTTGTGGCTTGAAGTATCGCATGGGGCAGCTTGCAGACTTGAATGGTCTCAGGCTCGCAGTCTAGGTATAAAGAAGGTTTTCAAGAATTTGCAAGAGTGGGAGTATCAGGAGTTTTCTATATGGCCATGAAGGGAGAGTTTGTGTGCCCCTAGTGTTATGTGCAGCCCTTTGGTGGCTGCTCTACTAACACGCCTCACAGAGAATATGGGGTGTTCCCTGACAGGGAGGGTATACATTAGAATGTGACTGATTTAAATGTTCCTTCAGTCATCATGAGAATGCTACTGAAAACATGGACCCAAGATGGTTGGTTGTGTTTGACATTTTGAGAGTATTAACTGACTCGTGACTGTGTATTTGTTACAGTGATCCCATATGTGAGGCGTGGTATGCCCTGTGTTAGTATTGGGCCCCATTTGAAATGCATTATAAAAAGAGGATGATATGCCTGACCCCGACATTGATGTATTATCACTGGAGAATCTTGATTTCCCAGGTCTGGGTGAACTAACAGAGCTTTACCTATGTCCTATCAGGTACCAATAGTTGACTCCTTCCTGGTGAAAGCACAGTGATTTTGATATTAGAACAGATATTATGTCAGATTATTAAGTGGCACTGAGCCTTTTCAGTACTGGGCAATCCTGCCTTCAGATTTGTCTCCTTCATGGGAGCTGAGACAGGAAACAAAGTTAGCTACACTGCTTAGATGGACAAAGTGGATACATTTTACTAAAAGAATACATTTTTAGACTGCATGGAGATGTCCTCCTTATTGGTAGGTTTTCCGGATAGAGGTACTTTCCCTAGTGAATACATTGCATGTTGAAAAGGGAGTTCTGTCCTTAAACTTCCTAGGAATGTATAAAACTGGCAATAGCTACACTAATGCAGATTGACTGTATTTTTCAGCTGAGATGAAGAATACTCCACTGGGGTTGGTTAGGCTTTATATCATGCTTAGGTAGCTGAAGGAGGCACCTGTAAGGGATTCCTTTGTTTGATGTCTTCCCCTGATTCTTTTGCTTCTGTTTTTTTCTACAACTGCTGTGGGTTAGATCCTTCTAAACTGAAGAAGAAGTCATTGTTTTCAATTACTAGATTTCCTTATAATGCTGGCTGTGGGTTTTGCTTTTTGGGGAATTTGAGGTGTATAGAGGCCAATGGGGGGGGGATCAGAGAATGATGTTGATTGTTTTGAACAGGGCATCTACATTGCCAAAATCATAGAGGCAAGCTGAATACAGGATATGTTGGAAGGACATAATGATTGGAATGAGCTAGTAGTGGGTTTGGGCTGTTATTTTGTGGGGTAGTTTGGGAAGATGGAGTTAGAATAATAGGCATAATGGTCATTTTAGGCACAGTGAATTTGTGGAAAGAAGTGCAGGGAGGTGGTGGATGATATGAGATCAAGGTTGTTTCAGAGTTTGTGAGTGAGATTGAGTCAGGTTGTCAAGTCGCTTGTTGACTAGGTACTGTGCAAGTCAAAATAATTGTTGCCACCTAAGTAAGAGTCATTAATGTTGGAGATGGATGATGATACAATGAACTCAGAGAATTTGCTGCTGATTCCAGATCGGTGATAGTAGAGGGTGAAATTTTTATGTAGGGTGGTGAGAGGGTAAAGCATGCACACAGTCATGCAAAGCTCTGTCAGTTGGTGGAATGGCACAAGGGGAGAGTGTTTTTTTAGGTGGTGGTAAGACCACCACCTTTTTCTAAGTTAGCGATGGAGGCGAAAGATGGTGTAGTCTTCTACAATGAATTTATCAAAGATAGAGAATGACATTGTGGTGAGACAAGTCTCCATGATACAAAGTTTATTGAGGTTAAAGATCATTGTGTTAACATTGAAAAAGTTGGTGTCGATATATGCAATGATACATGTGTATATAAAAACGAGATCTCATCACTGTTGTTGAAATCATTCGATATGACCTTTCCATCAACCCCGAGTCAGAAACACGTGGTCAGGCAGGCCTTGCGACTTAGGCCTGAGGCAAATGATTGACAGATCACAGGTGGGGTGGAATGTAGCCAGCAGAACAAATGTGCTAACAGAAAAACCCATATCAATCCCACAGATAGCTAGCGACACCACAATGGTCCGGGGAGATTAGCCCCAGTAAAGCTCACATGGCAGGAGGGGTGCGCAAATTCCCAAAACACCATAAAGTTAGTTGCCACATAAAGTTAGGAACACTCAGGCAATCAGGACACAGCACATGCAGTGATTTCACGCTCCCCATGTCAGACATATGGACAAGTTACCCACTGGCCCTCATTGTGTCCACACAAGGTCGAGACCCACCTGAATTTGTTATCAGGTTGGAGTAATTTATGACTCCATGACTAGGCCCACATTCCTCTTCCTAAAAAAGATCTCTGAATTGCTTTCTGATGCTCCAAGATATGTGTTTAATTGCGCTCAGATCTGTTGTACTTTGAGATAGTCCCCAGACCTTGATGTGTAACTGTTCTCTTGGCCGAAGAGTTTGATTAAACCAACTATTCCTATTTTGCCAAACGCCTCTTGTCTTTGGTTTTTTTCAAGGTAAATTCACATTCAAGCAACATTTTGGCAAGCCAAATAGGAGAGATTGGTGCTTTGAACCCGACTGCAGCTGAAGGAAAGGACCGCGCCCAGACGGATTCACATCTGCGCAGCAAGGAAGGTGAGCAGACGCCACAATTGATTGAAAGTTCTGCTGAATCCGCGGGGCAGAGGTCCATCCAGAAGCTGCCATCAGTGGGTAAGAGACCCACCATTTGGCAAACTAAGAAGTAGTAATGTAGAAATGTAACCCGAGCGCCCTGCCACTGACAGAAATCTGACATATTGCACATTTTATGTGTCCGAACTGAGTAGTCCCAAGGAGGCCCTGGAGGCATTCCTGCGGAGGTCACCTTTTTTTGATAGTCCACACGCTAGGAAAGGTGAAGGTTGTTAGTCGCTTGGACTGATGGGTGTAACACAGTCGTTACGCTTGTCCCCTGGGTGTGATATAGGGCCAGCACCTCAATCTTATTTTTAGTCTAAAAGGGTTTTCTCAGTGCAACCGGTTTCTTAACACTGTTGGTATCTGAAATAAGTGAGTGTTGTTGTTCGTTTGGACCGATGGGCATGACACAGATGGTATGCATGACCCCCTGTGTATGATATAGGGTGTAATTCGGACGTTAGGGAAAATCTGGACCTAGGAGATTAGGTGTATGTTGTGCTTGGACAAGAAGGGTCAGTGGTTGTCGAGTTATTTCTCTTTTCTGCATAAATTGTTGTTATCTTTGTCCCGAAGCCCATATTGACAGACTATCGGCCTTACTTATTTGCGTGCACCGCGCAGTCTCCCCTGGTGATTGGGTAGCATGCACTAGGAGCAGGATAAGGTATTTTTTTGACAAAGTCATCATTTTTTCTTTGTCCGTTTTTTCTCTCTTTATCTTCATTTTGGTTTTGGATTGATGTTGTGGTGCTGGTAAATTATTGCAACTGTATTTCTGTCTTTAATGCCGTGCTTTGTCATTTACTCAATGTGCTTATGAATGCATTGCTATTTCTCACAATCATTATTCCATATCTAAATAGAGTTAGATATTTTGCTGCTAAATTCACACGTTTGAATTAACAATTGCACTTTCTTTCAGGTTGTGACCCTTCATATGCATTGTTATTTGTAATTGTGAAATATTTATTCTGATGCATCTGTACATAACGTTGAGCGTGTAGTAAAGAAGTTGTAACCAGTAATCCCTGTGTATTTATTTCCCCACAACCTGAGTAGAATCTAGGATTACTTAATCCAGAGAAGCCAGAGGGTATGAGTCCCTTAAAAGAGTTCCCAGTGCAGCGTATCATGCAGTCTCCGCAAAGTACATGCAAACTAGGTTTCCCACACAGGTTAAAAAACGTAGCCAGTATTGCCATGAATGACATGCACATACTTAGGCATACACGTTCCCCTGGCGAGAAGAGGCAACTTTTGAAACTAACATAATCGAACTCATGAGGACACGCATTCAGACCAAATATGTAGGGCAAAAGAAGGCTAGAAGAGAGGCACTGTTAGAACTATGGGACATCTTTGAGGAGGCCCAGAAAATTAATCCTATCCCAGAACCAGAAAGTAAGGCGTCCGCACCTCCCTCGCCGTATCCAGGAATGGAGGTGGTCTCCCTGATGCCTGCCATCCACACAATAGGTTAACAAATCCGCTGGTCGAGGGGGCCGGAGTGCCCCCTGCTGGACAACAAGCTGCTAGATCCAAACATGTAAGGCTACAGGCCAGCATGCCCAGGCCATCCCAGCATCACCCCATTCCAGTGCCAGATCTCCCCAAAGTTCAACTTCCTGTCCATCGCGTTCAACCCATCGAACCCCAGCAGCATGGAGAGCATGCACTCCCACCAGTCCAGGTGAACACACTCAGGTGACCAGGAGATTCATAGCAGCTCTGGACATTGGCACAACTAGTGGGGGTGAGGAAAAGAGTCCCAGTTGTACGAGTTCCGATGACAAGGGGTTAGCCACAGGGTATGCTCAGTCAGGCGTAGGGACAACAGAAAGTGAGTTTGAGGGCAAATTCCAACCAATAAGAACAGTGCCCAGCTCAGAACAAAGGAGGCAAACTAGGTGGGAGTTAGAGGAGAGGCATGAATTAAGGATGGAGAGAGAAAAAGCTCTCACCCTGGAAGTGCAATGAGAGAACAGAGCAGGGCGCCCTCCACCTCAGGAGAGCGGGGTATGTACAGAGCACGGAGAGGAGTCAGAGGCAGAACTAGAGGGTAGGCTTCTCTCCGAGACCCAAGCCTCACCAGATCATCTGCGTAGGAGAGGGGCCGACCAGGTAAGAGGTAATGGCAGCTTAGTGCCAACTCAATTATGATGCAGGAGAAGCACCATGGCACCTTTGCATGCGCACGAGGAGATCCACGATGAAGACGTCTGCTACTCCCCCTGAACACGCAGGATAGACAAATTGACCCCAAGGGAGATAGTGACAGAGAGGAAGAAAAGATATTTGCGTGACCATTTTACCACCTGCTAGCCCGCTGGACCAAAAGGGAGGGCAAGTATGATAGACCATGGCCAGAGAAGGGATCTTTTCAACCAGAGGACATGGCCGTTGCGGAAGACTGCATCCGGCACAGAGGGGGAGGTTCCCAAGTGGAACTTCCCCTACATGCAGGATTGCCTAAGAAGATGAGAGCGCTAGGTTATAGAGAAACCATTGACGATACCCCAAGGAAAAATGTGCCCGCTGACGCAGAAGGGCACGTCAGTGACCATCTATGTGTCATTGGCCCAGATGGGTAAAGAAGGGCTCAGGACCAAACTACCACCATTGTTGGATGGGGTGGGGAAATGGATCTCATGTTTTGAAAAGAACACAGTGGGAATAAACCTAGCGATAGGCAATGTCAAAAGTCAACTAAGCAGTCTCATTGGAGAGCAGACTAACACGGTGTTCGCCCGTGTCCCAACAGTCACACTGACCAACACCGAGTATGACAGGCCGCATTCAGTTTGTACAGGCACCAGAAATTGATGGCCTTGAGGGAAATATTCCCTGACTATCCATACGAAGGAGGATTGATGGTAGAAAGCATGAAACCTGGGGAGACCATAACTGATTTTTTGGACAGAATGAGTGAATGATGGGGACAAGAGACAGGACAACCAAGTTATGAACACTTAGCCAATCAGTACACAGCACACATAGCACACGCAGTGATCACGTGCTCCCCATGCCAAACACCTGGACTTGTTACCCACTGGCCCCTATTGTGTCCATGCAAGGCCGAGACACACCTCCATTTATTATCAGGTAGGAGTAATATATGACTCCATGACTAGGCCCACATTCCTCTTCCTAACAAGGATCTCTGAATTGTTGTATGATGCTCTAATAAATGTATATAATGGCGCTCAGATCGTGTTTACTTTGAGACAGTCCTGAGACCCTGACTCTGTAACTGATTAAACCAACTGTTCCTGTTTTGCCAAACACCTCTTGTTTTTTGTTTTTCAAGGTAAATTCACATTTGAGCATCAGTTATTTTGCTTTGTAGGTAGAGAGTGAGTTGATGAGTTTGAGGGAGAGGAGGAGAGCTAGGTGGTTGCCTATGAGAAGAGAGGGAATGTGCATGAATCTGCTAGGCATAAGTTTACAACTGTGGGAGTTTTTTGTACATTTACTAAAATTGTGCATTATTAACACCATTGCAGAATATGGATATATACTTACATTTGCATATGTATACTTATATGCCTTTGAAACGATCTTGCTATGACCTGTTCAAGTAACTTTTTGTGGCTCATGCTAACTAGCCCTCAGTTAGGCCTCGACAACGTCTTGTTCAAAATGGATGTCTCAACCTGCACGTTCACTGTTTATTATTTCTGCTATACACAGTCAAGCAAGTCATGATTGTTTATTTCCACTGACATTGTTCTCAAAGGTTTTTCTAACATGTAATATCTCAACTGCTTAAAGTCTCTTCCACATGCTCACGTACTGTCTGACTAGTTTGTCCTGCCGTCTCCAGATGACATTAGCATAGAGGGACTTAATGGATATTCACGTAGTGGGACAGTGGTTAGGTGGTAACCTAATATAATGTTTAATAATTCCAGGCTCTGATTTGTCGAAATTGTATTTCTTTTGCTCGCACAAAGATGAATTTGCAGTTTTACATAAATTCCTAAATAAACCCTTGATTTTGAGGATGAGCCACAACTTCTATGAGAATTTTCTGATGCTGCTAGTGATTCACTCCGATATTTTACTGATTTTGCTGCTCATTGGAAGATAGAATTATTCAGATTTTGCCCATAACTTTGATTTGCCTTATTACCATACGCATCTGCACTTATGGTTTCTGTATTGTACCTTCTGAATTATTACAATAAAGCTCTTTAGCATTTTCTAATTCCGCCCTAGAACTTGTCCTTAATTTATATTTAGATATGTCATATTGTGCCTTATCTCTTGACCCCTTGCTTCATGAATTTGAGGTTTAGCACTGTCCTGACCTATCCACATGTGGAAGTGTTGTTGGTGGGGGTGTAAGAATTTAGGGATTCTCCACATCCACACAACACTAGTGGACTTTGGATTCAGGAGATCACGCAGGATGGTGATGAGATTGATGGAGAGGAATATGACCACAGGAGAAATGTAAGTGATGAAAGTGTATGCTTGCAACGTTCGCTCAGATGATGATAGTTTGAGGGGGCAGCTAGGCAAAGTTAGTTGAATTGAGGAAATGATATACTGATGAGATGTAACTGAGGCTGGTGGGGGTGATGATTATGATGTGGTTGCATGGGAG
Source organism: Calotriton arnoldi (assembly GCA_963921515.1). NCBI lineage: Eukaryota > Metazoa > Chordata > Amphibia > Caudata > Salamandridae > Calotriton > Calotriton arnoldi. The sequence continues at coordinate 1,844,244 of CAWUFW010002267.1, read as the reverse complement.
AAAAGCAGAGATAGTGGCATAGCCTACACTAAAACAATGTGCTGAGCTTGCAGTGAAACTAATTGCTACATTAGCTATACTGCATTCTTATGGGCTCCATCTCTGTGTCTGGTTCCTGGCTCTGGGTTACATTGCTACAGAACTTAGGGGCTCTCTTCTGCACTTTATTTCGAATAAATAAATTACATAGAAATTGAGATTTGGGCTCAAATTGTGATACTTAAAGAGTATAGGAACTTCGACCAGCACAGAGATGCAGGAGTATAAAGCATTAACAGTGTCTTGCAGAATGTTGTGAAGCTGTAGGAGTCCTGCCTGGCACAACATTATAAACATACCAAGATTTAACAGTGAACATGGTACACTGCAGCAGTTTGTGTGGTGCTGTGAGCCCATCCTGGCATAGCATTATGTGCATAAACAGCTCCAGCAGTGCTTATGGTGCAGAGGCACTGACAGGCTACTGAAGCATTGATTAGCACATAGTTACAATGGTACAAAACAGTGCAAGGTACCAAGGTCAGACTGGGACAGAAAATGGACCCAGGCACCAAAATAAAAGTGGCCCCGATTAGTGAATTGGATAGCTCAAAAAGTGGCTCACATTTGCAAACTGGGGCAGTTTTAAACTTCTAAGGACATGCTATATAGATGTTTTGCAAGGTATGAAACTAGAAGCCTGCTTGGATTTGAGCTTGATGCAGGCAATATTTGTTTTATTATCAGGGAAATCAACATAAAAACCAGCCCACCAGACCATAAGCCAGACCCACCTGCAGCCAAAAACAACACACCCCACACATGGACCTGATAGACTAGGCCATCGAGAACTGCCTGATTGGGTTAAAGAGCAGCCCAACCCTGTAATGTGCATGCCTCCACAAGCAAATTATCAAACTGTCGGAGCTTTGTGTGGAAGTGACTGCATACCATTAGTACTTCTCATGCATTCACTGGAGCAGTGCAGAAATGTAGAAGACCTTCCTGGTCAGTGTCACTGCTCTCCCCCACGCAGCTTCACCATTGAGGGACTGCCCTTGAGCCATGTGTCAGGTAGGTGTTTGAGGCCCTCCTCCACCCGCAGGGTCCTGCCTGCACCCCATCCTTGCTGGTCTAGTGGAAGAGCACCCTGCTCTTCTGCTATTCCACTCTGTTTTGTGTCCTCTGTGCTCGTTTTTCTCTTTTTGCTCTTTCTGTTTGACTCTTTCTCTTTTTTACTCTTTCTGCCTTAGTCTTTCCCTTTTATGCTCTTTCTGGTTTTGTTTTTCTCTTTTGCTTCTATGTTCGCTCCCTCTTCCCGTGCTCCCCACCGCTGCTGCCCCTGCGGCCTCTCCCCCCAGCGTGTCGCTCCCGCTCCTGCCTCTCAGCTGATTGCCCTCCCCCTACTTAATGGCGCCCGCTGTGCGGCAAGAGGAGCAAGACCGCTGACATTCCTAATCAGTGTCACTGCTCTCCCCCGCGCAGCTCCACCACTGAGGGACTGCCCTTGAGCCCGAGTACCGTGCCAGGTAGGTGTTCGAGGCCCTCCTCCACCCGCAGGCTCCTGCCTGCGCCTCATCCCTGGTGGTCTAGTGGAAGAGCACCCTGCTCTTCTGCTATTCCGCTCTGTTCTGTGTCTTCTGTGCCCGTTTTTCTCTTTTTGCTCTTTCTGTTTGGCTCTTTCTCTTTTTTACTCTTTCTGCCTTGCTCTTTCCCTTTCTTGCTCTTTCTGGTTTTGCTTTTCTCTTTTGCCTTTATTTTCACTCCCTCTTCCTGTGCTCCCCGCCGCTGCTGCCCCCGCAGCACCTACCCCCGGCATGTTGCTCCCTTTCCTGCCTCCCAGCTGATCGCCCTCCCCCGACCCCTACTTACTGGCAGCTGCTATGCGGCCGTATTGCTGGCGTGCCAAAGGTGCACCAAAGTCAAGCCCATCAGCGCCTGGCCGCGAACCAACCGCGACCAGTGCCAGGGACCCTGGTCCCCTGACCACCCACCGTTACGACCCTATCACCCTCCATGATCTCAACCCCGGACTCAGCAACAACTGCCAGCTCTCGATGCTGAGCAACACCCAAGGCCGTATCTCCTGCCAACACTGCCGCCGTACCTTCACCCACCTCCGGACACCAGCAGTAGCCCCCAGCCCGCCGGACACCAGTGCACACAAACCACTGAACTGCATTCTCCTCAATGTGCGCTCTCTGCACAGACATGCCATAGAAATCTGGGACCTCCTCAACACTCACATGCCTGATGTCGCCTTCCTCACAGAGACCTGGACCAATGCCAGATCTGTAGCCGAGATCACACCTGCCATCCCCGACGGATACAAGATCCTCAGAAAAGACTGCCCCACCCTCCCAGGAGGAGGCCTGGCCATCATCCACAAAAGCTCCCTCTGCATGACACACACCTACCCTGACGAAGCATCGTCCCCCATGGAGCACATCCACTTCCAGATCCAGACCAACCCCAGAACGACACTCCGCAGAACCCTCATCTACAGACCGACTGGCCCGTGCTCCTTTCACCAACATCATCACCGATCTCATTGCACCCCACGCCCTCGCCTCCACAGACTACATACTACTCGGAGACCTAAACTTCCACCTGGACAACCACGATGACCCCAACACCACCGCCCTCCTAGAGAACCTCACCAATATAGGAATGAATGAATGAATTGATGAATGGATGAATGAATTAATGAATTAATATTAGCCTTATAAAGCACGAACTTTGCCCGAAGGCATCAAGGCGCTGCAAAAAGGGCCATCAGACGGAAATACATGTAGAGCTCATACTGGAGGACTGGTAAAGAGCCAGGTCTTCAAAACCTTATGGAAGAGAGAGTGAGACACTTGACCAGAAATTGAAGAGGGGAGGGAATTCCAGAGCCTAGCAGCGGCAACGGAGAAGGCTCTGCCCCCCATCTAACTCTCTTAAACCTGGGAACTACCAACAGATTTTTACTGGCGGATCTTAACTGCTTGGTAGGGGCGTATCGTTGAAAGAGTCCTTTAATGCCTTCTGACCCTAGACTGTAAAAAGCCTTATGAGTAAGACAAAGAGCCTTAAACAGAATTCTCCGGTTTAGAGGGAGCCAGTGCAGCTCACTGACAGAAGCCGAGACTGAATGGGATTTAGGAAGGTCCATCACCAGCCTGGCTGTGGCATTCTGCACCAGCTGCAGATGATGGACAAGCCCTTTGTTAATACCCAAATAGAGGGCATTACAATAATCCAGTCTAGATAACACCAGGGCAATAACTGCCTGCTTTCGAGAAGCGAAAGAAAAAAATTGAGAAATTTTCCTGAGAATCCTGATGATCCCAAAGCATGTGGACACAAGTCTGTTAACCTGGGGACCCAGGGAAAGAGAATTGTCCACTATAACACCAAGATTTTTTCCTTGGGAAACTGGGCATGGGCCAAGCGTGTCAGGCCACCAGGCATCGGACCAGATATGCTGTTGGTTTCCAAAGATCAAAACCTCTGTTTTGTCCCTGTTAAGTCTGAGATAGTTCTCCACCGTCCAAGAGGACACTGCCTGCATGCAGTTTTTAAAATTGGTGGCAGAGGCCTCTATGCTGTTGGTGATAGACACCATAATTTGGGTGTCATCAGCATAGGACAGCACCTCCAGCCCAAAGGATCTGACGACCTTGGCCAGAGGGGCAACATAAATGTTAAAAAGAGTCAGACTCAATGAGGAGCCCTGAGGGACTCCACAAAATAAATGGTTAGGGGCCGAGTAGAATTGATCCATTTTTACTATTTGAGCCCGATCATTAAGAAATGAAGTTAGCAGCTTAAGTTCACCGCCTCCCACCCCATTTCCTTAAGCCGTTCCACCAATCTCAGGGGGGCTATCGTGTTGAAGGCTGCCGTAAGGTCAAGAAGAATCAATAGCGTGGTGTAACCAGCGTCAACCTGAACGCGGATGTTGTTGAGCACGGAGGTTAATGCTGTCTCCGTGCTATGATCACTTCTAAAACCGTGCTGGGAGCCATCGAGCAGCTGATATTCCCCCAGGTAGGAGCTAAGGTGAGAATTCAGATGCTTCTCCAGAATTTTAGCTGGGACAGGTAATAGGGAAATGGGGCGGTAATTTTTTAGTTCAGCAGAGTCTAGAGAGGGCTTTTTTAAGAGAGGTTTGACAACCGCAGTCTTCCAGGAGGTAGGGTACTGCCCAGCTGAAATAGCTACATTAAGTACTGAGGTAAGGTGTGGTACAATAAGCTCCCTCCCTAGTGTCATAATCTTCAGTGGGCAGGACTCCAACAGGGAGTCAGATGTAATTCCACCTAACAGGTGGTCCGTGTCCTCTTGTGACAGGGGGGGGGGGGAAGGTAAGTAAACTGCCTGCCTCTGCCTAAGTTACTAGATTATAAGAGGAAAGAGAGGTATTTGCAGGGACTAATTTAGGGGTCCCAGCGTTAAGAGTTTCCAAGGAGGAATATATTTCCATGATCTTAGAGCGGAAAAAACTAGCCATTCTGTCACAAAGGTCCTGAGAGGTGTCAGTATGGACAGGGACTGAGGGGGAGGAAAGAGACTTAATTACATTAAAAAGCTCCCTAGAAGATCTAAGGGATTCTGTAACCTTGGAATAAAATAATACTTTTTCCTCTATGATGGCGATATTATATTCCCTTAATCTTTGTTTGTGCAAGTCTCTTCCGGCAGGGTTGAGGTCTAGATGCCAAATCCTTTCCTGATGGCGGCAGGTTGTCTGAGTTTTCTCAGCCTATCAGAAAACCAGGGGGCAGAGGGCTTTTGTCTAGCCGCATAGTGCTCCTTAAGGGGAGCTAGGCTGTCCATGGCTACTAGAAGCCAGTTGGAAAAATCTGCAGCTGCCAAATTAGCATCAGAATGAGGAAGCCATTGATGGTTATTAAGAGTGTTAAGAAGAGCCTCCTTGCTGATACGGGTGAGGTTTCTCTTCTTCTCCACTTTCTCTTTCTTTTTTAGAGATGTATAAGATACCAAGATATGGAGATTGAAAGGGATGGCATAATGGTCTTGATAGGGCAAGGACTCATAAATGAGACTTGCTCGTACGCAATCTCCTCATAGTATTAACTTATTAAACTTGTATTGTCTCTACTAATCCTTGCATACACTTCACGAATAGAAAGGATGCTTGCCTATGTGTTTTACTAATGAATAACGCTTGTCTGTAATCCAAAATGGCCGCTAAAGCGCGGGAACCCTACTGCGCATGTCTCAACCACATCACATGTTGTGACGTCTTTCTTTGCTTGGTGGGAAATTTCTGCTTCTGCGCAATGTGCACTAAAATGGCCGCTTGATGTTTTCACATGCTTCAGCTTGCTCTCATGTCATTATTAAACTGTCGTTTCTCTAACGCTACTAATGCGGGATAGAACTTATAATTAAATGGGAATCGAGTAGACAGAGTGGGCATACAGTGAGACATTTTATTTGTGATTTTAATGTGTTCTTCTTTGACTTTTATTAGTTCGTAAACTTGGGCCTGGGTTTTGGTGAACTGAAAGCTCGTGTGACAAAGATTCCGCACATGCGCCCTGAGAGGCAGACGAGAAAGAAAAAGATGAAGTCAACTTGGACATCACCCAAGGCCATGACCTGCTGGCCGACACCACTACATACCAAGATGTTCTCGTCGAAAAGCAACATTTTATATGAATAAATTGTCAATTTTGTCGTGAGACGGGTGGGAAATAAAGCAAATGTATTAAATTGAAGGGGCAGTAGTTTAAAAACAATAGGCTTCAGAAATACAAGGCAAATCAATATGGTGTGAGAATCCACCCCCTGTCCCTGTCCAATCAGAAGTAGTGGTCCCATATTTTAGCAACATTAAGGGGAGATACATGGGCGTAGAAGGGTATAATAGATATAGAATTAGCTAATTAGCTAGCTCTTATCTCCAGACTGCCAAGCTGATCGATTGCAGACTGAACCGCTGTCCAGAGAGGTCCTGAGGAGGGGGCTGCGGAGTCCATTAGAAGGAAGACATGGGCGAATCGAGGAGAAGTCGAGTATCAGAGAGGGGAACGACGCAGGCGTCGTTGTAGAGAGGTCACCAGTCCTGTCCTGATCCTGGAGGAGGTCTTTGCTCTTCATCCTACCTGGGTCCTATTCTTTCCAACTCCTTGGCCAAGGGGTTTGGTTCTCGCACTTAGGTAAATATAATGCAACCTTTAGTTGCGCTGCTGTCTCTATCCTCTCCTTTTCTGAGGGACCGTCATTGATTAGCAATAGTTATTCAATGCTTCATCTTGGGTATTGCGATTAAGTACCGTGTGGTTCTGTATTACTCTGCTAAATATTTAGATAAACATTTTAAAACTTCCTGACTCAGTGGTTATTTCAGGATTATGTACTATAATGAATGTCACTCATTTTAAACTTCCCAATTAGCAAAGGATTCATTGGTAAGTCATTACTCTTCAATCAGAAGGTAATTGGTAGCAGGGATTTGATAAAAGAGTACAACTGATAAAACCCAGCGTAAGTATTAGCTAGTATGAATGTATGGGCCCAAGTGAGTATTTGGTGTATGAATGATGTTTGCTAATATTGCGCTGGATCAGTTTTCTGGTAATCAGAGGATGGTTTCTCTTTGTTAATTGGGTAATGAGAATTTTATTTTTATGAACTAACATCCGTATATTTGAAGTTTTGTTTTATGTTGTCCAGAATCCCCGGGGTAAAAAGAATAGCGGATGGTAAGTGGAAGCCATACTGCAGTGAGGTTATCTGTCAGGCAGAAATAGTACTGAAAAGTTAAGCAGGGCTATCAGTACTCGTTAGGGACTCTATGCGTGTGAAGTAATAGCAAAAGAGTACGCTGGTGAAAATTTGATGTTACATCACCTAGAAAGGGTAACATCGAAGAAGTAACAGGTACTTCTGGAGCTTGTGTGAAGAGTAAACGGAAGGGTTTTTTTACTCGTAGTGTATGTCTAGTAAACGGAAAGGTTGTACTAAGTGTGAGAGAAAACTATCTTTTCTAAATTTAGAGAAACTGGCACGATAGCGAATGTTTTATGTTGTTACTGAAATTTAATTAAGAATTGTAGAGAAAATAAGTTTGCGTAAAATTTTGTAAAGGGAGGGTCAGTTGCCGGAGAGTGAGCGGACATCAGAAAACGCTGCGCTGGGATTGGTTGATACAGCGGGTGTGGAAAGAACCTTGTAAAGGAGGGGTCAGTAGTCAAGAGTAGTACTGGTTGAAACAGCGAGGGACAGTGAAGAGCAGATTGTAAAGGAGGGGTTGACAGACAAACGTCACCAAAAGGCCGCGCAAGGATTGGCTCGGAAATAAAAGATAGCAGACACTTGATTGGTTGATATTCTAGAAGCAAAAATCTTAGTGGGTAGAGATTGCATGTTAAAACACGATCCGACTTTAACAGGAACCCGTCCGGATAGGAGATATTTAGGCTTTGCAGAATATAATTTTATACATCGATACTCATCTAAGATGTACGGAGAAAAGAGAAAAATGTCATTTTTACAAAAGATTAAGAACTATTTTAAAAAGGACAAACCAATCAAAACTAGAGAAGGAATTATCATTCCACCAGCTAAAACGCCCGCTTCATTTATGATGATGGAGAGAGGTTATCATACTTGTGTATGGATGGAGAATTGGATAAAATATACCAAAAATGATGGAATACTAGCATTTCCTGAGAATGGCACTTTTAATGGAAGAATTCTTCAAAATTTGAGATTGAGGATGAATGACCTAGAACCCAGACCAAGATTAACTCAATACGAAGCCTTAGAGGAATGGGAAACCGAGGCATTTGAGCGTGACCGATCTAGGAGTAATAGGGGTTATCGAGGAATTTTTCCCAGGAACCTACATGAATCTAGGGACGGTCAGATGAAACAATGGAGAAGGGCAATGATTACAGAAGGATTATATCCATTGTTAACAGCAGAGGAGAAATTAGGGAGTAAATGTACAGAAAAGACAAAACATTTAATGAGAAGTGATGATTCCGAAGACGAATTTATGGAAGAAATGTTAAGGAACCCCCGCACCATATCAGGAAGGGACAAGTGGATGCACCCCAAGTGCACCATCGTTAAAAACCCCATTAGTACCACAGGTAATGCATGAATTCACCCCTAGTAGAATACTTCATGACAAAGAAAGAGAAGCCCTAGAGAAGACCAGAGCAGAATTAATACAGAAAATAACACAGATAAAAGTACATCCTGATTCATTGACCATACCTGTAACAATTGGTCCAGTAGTTCCATTATATGGTACTCAGGGAAACTGTCCTCCACCAATACTTGCACCCACTCCTGTAAACGCTACAAACCCTGAAGCAGTAGTAATGGTTGAAGATCACTTTAGTGACAGCGAATCCACAATATCATTGATGGATTTACCCATTCGAGATTCTGGCAATATTACTCCCAAGAGGACTACACCTGGGTGTTCAAAAGATATAAGTCTAGTGACTTCATCAGGAGCGAAAAATGCCACAATAGTCACCCCAGAAGATTTAGAAAGGTGGGCACAAGAATCAGATAAACAGTGCACACCTCCAAAAATAATGGACATACATAAATTGAAAGTCGAATTAGAAGAAATAATAGCAGGAAATGTAGGACTAGATCGCTTGAATACCTATGATGATGAAGAATTATTATTTATGTGCAGAAGTATCACAAGAAATGTAAGATTATTCCATGAAAAATTATCGAATCTAGCACTACAGATGGGAACAGAAATAGGGAGATCAAAGGTGTTGCAGAAACCCTATAGAGCAGAATTTTCAGAAAAAGATTTAGAAAACATGAATGCCTCTGGAAGAAAATTACAAGTAAGGGAATTAATGATAGTTTTACAAAAATGGGAAGACCTAGATAAATGGAGAACTAGGTGGGCCAAGAAAAAGGAAGAAGTACGATCAAGTAGATCAGCGTAGGAATATGTGATTAAGGAGACAGGGAAAGCAGACCAAATGTATCCAATGCGAGAAATTGTGGGAGGAGGATACGTACATGTCCCATGGAGCAGACAGGATATTTTGTCATTTACGAATGATTTTCCAAAATTGAGAGAAAAACCAATAGAATGGTACAAACAGGTTGAAAGGTTTGTGAAGGTGTCGAAGGTATTGTTGAAGGATTTAGATGGTTTGTTTGACATAGTGGTACCTGCCGATTTGTGGACAGATTGTAAAATTACAGTTGATTGGCCAAGTGATGAGTATCCTAGAGATCCAAAAACAGGTGCCCCGTCAAATGATGTGATGAAAAAGTATCAGCAGGTGATAACTTATTTGAAAGGGAAAATACCACCGAAAGAAACAGATTGGGTGAAAATAGATCGAACCACCCAAGAGGCTAATGAATCAGTACATTCCTACTATGAGCGTTTACTGCAGGTATTTAAACAGTATAGTGGATTTGAGGACATTGGAGACAAGAACATGAGTCAGTTTGTGTATCGATTTGTTTTCGGTTTAAAGCCAGAAATTTGTCAAATGATTAAACAACACATGCTCTGTTGGCAAGGGAAACCTATTGACGAAATTTTGAAATATGCAAAATATTGTGGAGATGATATTGAGGATAGGCATAAGAAATTTCAGGAAAAAGTAATGTGGGCTCAGGTGAAAATGGCAGAGAAACAGGGAATTAATTTGGAAAATCCGAATAAAAATCAGGGAAAGGATTCTGGAACGAGTGGTGATACTGGGAATGGTGGAAAAGTGAGAGGACGAATGAGTAGAGAAGAAGCTAAAAAGAAATTTCCTTGTCATGGATGCGGAAAATTGGGGCATTGGAAGGATGAATGTAAAAAGATCCGGAATAATAATGGCCCAAATCAAAATTTAAATCCACAGACGCAGAATGACTCACAGCAGGGTGTAAATCCTCAGAGTCAGTTGCCACCTGCACCTATTCAGGGTAATGTAAGCAGAGCAAAGCACGGTACAGACATCGGATATCAAGGAGGAAGTGGTACGAATGATTATATAACATCACAATTTCTTTTACAGGACGATTTCTGTCAATACAGTTCATGACAGTGCCTAAGAGAGGGGGAGAAGGAGTGCATACTTGGCGCATCCTTATCGGTAGATCAGTCAGGTCCATATGTGGAAGGAAATGTGAAAGGTAATGATATCACTTTTCTGTTGGATACTGGTGCTACCCGGTCCACTGTAAGAACAGCAGACATTCCAGACCTTCCTCTCTCTGGTGAAAATATCCAAGTGGTGGGAGTAGCTAATCAAAGGATTAGAACACCTCTTACCGAACCAATGGAAGTTAAAATCGGAAACTTCAGAGAAATGCATCAATTTGTAGTATGCGATTCTAGCCCAGTAAACTTATTAGGCAGGGATTTATTGTGCAAAATGAACTGCACAATTTTCTGCACACCAGATGGTGTGGCAGTTCAGACACCAGATGAAGACCATGTATATAAAATTATGATTGCAAAACAGGGTACAGAAGTAGATGAGATGTTTTCGGTATTAACAAAAGACGAGTTGCCAGAAGAATTAAAAGGTACAGTAAACCCCATAGTTTGGGATTTCACAGGAAAAGAAGTAGGACTTATGGCTAAAATAGACCCAGTTAAAATTACTGTAAAAGAAGGTGCGATTTTCCCAAATACCAGACAGTACAAAATGAGTGCAGAAGTAAAGGCAGGAGTCATTGAAGAAATTAATCAAATGGTTGAACAAAACATACTAAAAGAAGTAATGAGTAGCCCATGTAATTCACCAATCATGGGACTAAAGAAACCTAGTGGAAAATATAGGATTGTTCAGGACCTGCGAAAAATAAATAAAATAGTGGAACCATGTTGTCCCATAGTGCCAAATCCTGCAGTAATTCTATACCAAATTCCTTGGAGTGCAGGATGGTTCACAGTAATTGATTTATGTCAAGCGTTCTTCTCAATACCATTGCATCCAGATAGCCAGTATCTTTTCTCATTTAAATTTGAGAATAAAGTCTATGTATGGAATCGTATTCCTCAAGGCTACACGGAAAGTCCTTCCATTTTCAATCAAATACTGAAAAAGTGCCTTGAAAAACTAGTGATGCCAGGAAGTTCAGTCCTAGTGCAATATATCGATGACTTATTGGTGGCATCGAATACCAGAGAGGACTGTGTTGTTGATTCCATAGCACTATTAAATCTTTTGGCCGAAGAAGGGCATAAAGTCTCACCTGAAAAATTGCAGTTTTGTACAACAGCTGTTAAATATCTGGGACACCAAATTGAGAGGGGAAAAGAAAAATAACATCTGAAAGAGTAAAATTAATAAAGAAAATGCAAATGCCTGTAACCCAAAGACAAGTGAGAATGTTCCTAGGAATAGTAGGTTACTGTCGACAATGGATACTAGGATTTTCCTTGTTAGCAAAGCCCCTAATTCAAATGACAAGAAAGAAAGCAAAGGACCCAGTTGATTGGAATGATGAGAGTGCAGGAGCTTTTGTAAAATTGAGAAATGCTCTGTGCTCAGCACCAGCCCTAGGCATGCCGGATTATAAAAGAGAATTCGCATTATTCTGTCATGAAAGAGAAAATTGTGCACTTTCTGTCCTAACCCAGAGACACGGTTTAGACAGACGTCCTATAGCATATTTTTCTGCTACATTGGACCCAGTAGCAGCCGCGTTGCCAGGATGCTTAAAAGCAGTGGCGGCTACTTGTTTGAGCATTGAACAAAGTGAGTCAATTGTGATGGGACATCCTGTAAAAGTGTATGTTCCACATGCGGTTGTGATTCTGTTGACAAGAACACAAACTCAGCATCTTACTCCTAGTCGGCTGACTAAATATGAAAAAAAAATAATGGGTGCTGAAAATGTGACCATGGTAAGGTGTACTATAATAAATCCAGCAACCTTACTACCAGACCCATATCATGAGAAAATTAAAGATGACGAAGAAAATGAACATGATTGTTTACAGATCACAGAGTTATGTACGAAACCTCGCCCAGATATAGAAGAACAGCCCCTCAGAAAGCCAGACAGGGAGCTATTTGTTGATGGTTCATGTCAACGACATGAAGACGGTAAATTAACTGCTGCCTATGCGGTATGTGAATTAACTGGAATAGTCGAAGCATCCTATTTACCAGGAGTCAAATCTGCACAAGCAGCTGAATTGATTGCATTGATAAAAGCCTGCAAAATTGGGAGGAATCAAAAAGTAACTATATTTACAGATAGCCAATATGGTTACGGGGTTGTGCATGATTTTGGCCAACTATGGATGCAGAGGGATTTCCTGACTTCTTCAGGATCCCCCATTAAAAATGGACAGTTTGTAAAGGAATTGCTGGAAGCAATACAATCACCAAAAGAATTGGCTGTGGTGAAATGTACCGCACATCAGTCAGGAGATGACTGGGTGGTAGTCGGCAACAGATATGCAGATCTGGTGGCTGAACATTGTGCCAAAAATAGATTGTCAGTCAATAAGAGGGTGGAAAGAATGGGAATCAGCTGCCAACGTATGCTGTATATGCCACCTGAAACTTGGAATGACGTAAAAAGATTACAAGATGATGTTGATGAAAATGAAAAGAATTTGTGGATCAAAGTAGGTTGTTCCCAAAGAGGAGATGATGAAGTGTGGATCAGTGCTGATGGCAGACCAGTCATGCCAGATTGTTTACTGTCACAAATGGCCAGAATGTATCATGGAGACACACACATAGGGAGAGATGCAATGATTAGGCTTTTTAGACAAAACTGGTACAATCCAAAGTTCAGGGATGTTGCAGAGAGTCTTTGCCAGAGATGTTTAACTTGCCAAATGCATAATCCAGGGCGGAAGACAATAATTGGGTTTGGAAAAATTGGAAAGGCAGAGGGTCCTTTTATAAGACTCCAGTTCGACTTTATACAGTTACCACCATGTAGAGGGTTGAAATATGTACTAGTCATAGTGTGTCTGTTTTCAAAGTGGGTGGAGGCTTACCCTACCAGGAGAAATGATAGCATTACAGTCGCAAAACTGTTGCTACGAGAGCTCATTCCTAGGTTTGGTTTCCCAGTAACTTTGGAATCAGATAGAGGAAAACATTTTAACAGTGAAGTGATCCAAATAATCTGTGAAGCATTTCAAATCAAACAGAAACTGCACTGTGCATATCGTCCAGAGGCTCCTGGAGTGGTTGAACAATTGAATGGCACTATAAAGTCAATATTGGGAAAAACGTGTGCATCAACATCATTAGAATGGCCAGATGCATTGCCACTTGTTTTAATGGGACTCAGAAGCATACCTGACAGAAGTACAGGATTGAGCCCCCACGAGATAATGATGGGAAGAGCAATGAGACAAACACATGTTCCCACAAACAAACTGCTGAATATATCTGATGATATGGTACTGGACTATTGTAAAGGACTGGCTGACCTAGTGCATTCTGTCTCTCACCAGGTTGAAGAAGACGCAGTTTCCAGGCAGCCTGAACAGGAACATGATCTGAATCCTGGTGACTGGGTGGTAGTGAAGAATCACACCAGAGAAACGTGTCTATCACCCAGATGGAGCAGTCCTTGTCAAGTCATACTGACTACAAATACAGCAGTGAAGTGTGCAGGATTTCCTAATTGGATTCATGTAAGTCACACCAAAAGAGTACCAGATCCTGAAGAAGAAAATCCTCAGACAGCATCAATAACTGAGGGAGCTGAAGGTTGCCCAGCGGAGGAGTCTCAGGCTCAAGATTCAAGAGAAGCTGAAGAAGAACAACCAAGCACAAGTCAGGACTGGATACCGGTGGTAGAAATTCCTGAAGTTTACCACAGAACAAGAAGTCAAACAAGATTTGAGGAAATTGAAGAAGATCAGATAGGTGAAGAAGAAGCAGCTCAGGAAAAAGAAAAAGAGACAATAAGAGAACCTGAGCAAGGTCAGATAGGGAAAGGAAACTGGGCTCAAAATAACGAAGAACCAACAAGTTTTGAGCAGGAACAGACAGGTTTAGAAGAATCCGGTCAGGCTGCAGAAGTACAAAGTGCAATAAGCCCTGATCAGAACCAGTTAGATCAAGAAAAGGACACAGAAGAACAAGATCATGAGAATCATGAACATGAAGAAATAAATCAAGAACACGGTCACCTATTGGAAACTAACAGTGGAGCTGTTGAAGAGAAACAAATCAGACCTGAAAAAGAGCAAATAAGAAGAACAGTAATTGCAGAAAAAGAAACAGTACTAAGCAGTGAAAATAAAAAGATTTCTGAAGACGAAGATAAAGAAACAGTGCAAACAAAGAAAACAAGAAAAGGAGATCATTGGCCGAGTGTCATTAAAAGAGTAAAATACCACATAACAACCAGAAGTGACGATCCAGATCAAGTAAATGAAGTAACAAGCCAAACTGAACAAGAAAATAAAACTGAGAAAAGAAGAAGTAAAAGACTGAAACTTGTGAATAACAAATTCAAGAGTCCTGATTGGACTTACATTATTCTTGAAGATTTCGAAAGTTCAGAGTCAAGTGACAGTGGTGACGAAGGAACAAATACAGAACTAACGTACGAGAAAGAAACAAGACCACCTTGACTAAGCAAAGGAGTCATATAAAGAAAAGGATATAGATAAGAAGAGGAATCTTCCTTGTCGAAAATGCCTGACGATAGAGTTGCTGGGAGACCAAAAACAGAGATGTTGTAAAAGATGCTGTGCAATATGCATATGTAGTCTAGTAATGGTGCTTATAGCATGGTTAGTCCTGATTGTAGCAGTTCCTTACCTTATGATAATGGATAAAAAGATTAATAATGAAACTAAGGAGAGGACAGCAAACATGAAGGGCAATAGAGTAGAACTAATGGCAGAAAATGAACCAGAATTTCATCATGAAATAACTGATAACGACACTAGTTTAAACGTTTTCACAAAGTTATTGTTTCAGTATGTAGACACAATGGAAGTTAGTAATTGTTATGTCTGTATGAAGTTACCCGAATCAGTAGCAGAAGGATTAACATATCATCACTTACCACTGACATATGGCATATCATGTAGTGTTTTGTCTAGTTTATTTGATAGAACAGGGAGACTTCAGTATTTTCTGAGGTTCCGATTCGAAAGAGTATGAACCCAGTGCTTAGTAGTCAAGATGCACAGTTTATGGGAGAATTTTTCTTAACAATGAAATCAATAGACATAACACATGCACATAGACACAATCTAACATGTTCTCTACATGAAGAAGAAAAGATATTTTTGAATTTAGTAGAAGATAGAAGACAAGATTTTCAAAAGAAAGCTTTTGAGCATAAGGCTCATTTGCCACCTTGGGCTGCGAAGGAAGGGAGTTACACACCTGGCAAGGCTCAAGCTGCTATGGCTCTGGATTTTGTAAAGACAGGGAAAATTTGTCTTCATAGATTAAAGACTGATTATAACAATGTTTTCATCGGTACCAGTGAATGTGAACATAATTTCTTAATTCTTGGAGGTTGGGGAATAAAAGGAGGAACAGATTCAGGTTTTCCTGGAATCTATTATGTGTGTGGGAATAAGGCTTACTTTAGGCTTCCTGCACGGTGGTATGGAAGTTGTTATTTTGGAATAGTATTTCCAAAGATATACCATGTAAAAAGAAACACTGGGAGGAATGAAAACAATAGTGAATTAATACGTAGTAAAAGAGCTAGTTTTTCAGAAATTGTAGGTGATATATTTGGTGCATTGATACCTTCAGTCGGAATAATTCTGAACTCAAGGAAAATATGTAAATTATCTACAGTGGTTGATCGTTTATCAACGGATACTGCTGGAGGTTTACTAAGGATTAATGCGGAGATGGTTGCGATTAGGTCTATGGTGATGCAAAATCGACTTGCTCTTGATATTATATTGGCAAAAGAGGGCAGAGTCTGTAAATTATTGAAGACGAAACACTGTTGCACATATATTCCTGATAAGAGTGCAGAAATTGGAACGTATATACAGAATATAACTAAACTTGAGAAGGAATTTAAACCACTGAAAGTTGATAGTGTATGGGAAAGATTGACAAGTAGTATTGCGTCAATTGGTACCTGGTTTACTAATGTAGGAAAAGGACTTGTAGGTCAAATATTAGTACCCTTAGCAGGGATAGCAATAATAGCACTGACAATAATAATATAGTGCAAATGTTGTAGAAAGAAGGGAACATATAATGCAACAGGAAAAGGAAAGAAGAGAAAATTAGATGAAATAGAACTTGAAGAATGGAGAAGTGAATTATACGAGAAATTGGAAGGAGATGGTAAAAATAGAAAATGTAAAAATAAGAGTGAAACAATTTGCTAGAAGTTGGCATCTGATTGTGGGTAGTATTTTGATGGTAGAGAAACGCCATCAGAGAGGGGATTGATGGAGCAAGGACTCATAAATGAGACTTGCTCGTACGCAATCTCCTCATAGTATTAACTTATTAAACTTGTATTGTCTCTACTAATCCTTGCATACACTTCACGAATAGAAAGAATGCTTGCCTATGTGTTTTACTAATGAATAACGCTTGTCTGTAATCCAAAATGGCCGCTAAAGCGCGGGAACCCTTCTGCGCATGTCTCAACCACATCACGTGTTGTGACGTCTTTCTTTGCTTGGTGGGAAATTTCTGCTTCTGCGCAATGTGCACTAAAATGGCGGCTTGATGTTTTCACATGCTTCAGCTTGCTCTCATGTCATTATTAAACTGTCGTTTCTCTAACGCTACTAATGCGGGATAGAACTTATTATTAAATGGGAATAGAGTAGACAGAGTGGGCATACAGTGAGACATTTTATTTGTGATTTTAATGTGTTCTTCTTTGACTTTTATTAGTTCGTAAACTTGGGCCTGGGTTTTGGTGAACTGAAAGCTCGTGTGACAAAGATTCCGCACATGCGCCCTGAGAGGCAGACGAGAAAGAAAATGATGAAGTCAACTTGGACATCACCCAAGGCCATGACCTGCTGGCGGGTGGGAAATAAAGCAAATGTATTAAATTGAAGGGGCGGTAGTTTAACAACAATAGGCTTCAGAAATACAAGGCAAATCAATATGGTGTGAGAATCCACCCCCTGTCCCTGTCCAATCAGAAGTAGTGGTCCCATATTTTAGCAACATTAAGGGGAGGTACATGGGCGTAGAAGGGTATAATAGATATAGAATTAGCTAATTAGCTAGCTCTTAGCTCCAGACTGCCAAGCTGATTGATTGCAGACTGAACCGCTGTCCAGAGAGGTCCTGAGGAGGGGGCTGCGGAGTCCATTAGAAGGAAGACACGGGTGAATCGAGGAGAAGTCGAGTATCAGAGAGGGGAACGACGCAGGCGTCATTGTAGAGAGGTCACCGGTCCTGTCCTGATCCTGGAGGAGGTCTTTGCTCTTCATCCTACCTGGGTCCTATTCCTTCCAACTCCTTGGCCAAGGGGTTTGGTTCTCGCACTTAGGTAAATATAATGCAACCTTTAGTTGCGCTGCTGTCTCTATCCTCTCCTTTTCTGAGGGACCGTCATTGATTAGCAATAGTTATTCTATGCTTCATCTTGGGTATTGCGATTAAGTACCGTGTCGTTCTGTATTACTCTGCTAAATATTTAGATAAACATTTTAAAACTTCCTGACTCAGTGGTTATTTCAGGATTATGTACTATAATGAATGTCACTCATTTTAAACTTCCCAATTAGCAAAGGATTCATTGGTAAGTCATTACTCTTCAATCAGCAGGTAATTGGTAGCAGGGATTTGATAAAAGAGTACAACTGATAAAACCCAGCGTAAGTATTAGCGTAGTATGAATGTATGGCCCAAGTGAGTATTTGGTGTATGAATGCTGTTTGCTAATATCGCGCTGGATCAGTCTGACCAGGAGAGTTGTATAGGTTCCCTTACCATAATCCGGGAATCATTGGAAAAAATGCCATCTAGTATATGACCTGCTATATGAGTCGGGCTCATAACCAATTGTGGTAGACCACAGCAATTCATAGTTTCTAGAAAATTTTGTGTTTCCTTGCATAGGGTCTTATCCAGGTGAAAATTAAAATCACCCAAAAGGGTGAAATTAGATCTTGACAGGAAAGGTTCTATGAGGTTGCTAAAATCCTGGCTAAACGAAGCTCTCGATCCTGGTTGGCGGTAGACCACAATACCAGTAAAACTTTCAGTCGAATGAACTTTCAACGAGAAATATAATGCCTGGTACGGATCAGAAGGGGTTCTGAGCGGCTCGGTGTGACATGAGTAGACATCTTTATACAAAATGCCCACGCCCCCACCCATTCTGCCTTCCCTGTCAAATCTGGAAAAGGCATATCCGGAGGGGATTGCCTCCACCAGATCGGGACCGGAGCACTCTCTGGCCCACGTCTCGGTGATAAACCCCCAGTCCGGCTTGCGAAAAGAAACAAAATCCCTAAAATCTACTTTGTTCTGAATAAGGGATCTGGAATTAAAGAGAAAACCCAAACACGAATGAGCAGGAGAGGAAGGAGGGAGCAGAAGCCTCTCCATGGAGTCATCACTGACACCGGACTGAGGCATGCGAAAGTTGCAAGAAGCACAGAGATATAACTGACTGCCAGCTGGAGCCTCCAGGTCCATAAGCTGACAATGAGGGAATCCCTGCCTCTGTAGATCCAGAAGCTGTTCTTTTAAGTAAGAGGTTTGCTGTGCTCTATGGGAAAAAGGCCAGGGTTTCTGGTGCAAGGCGCTGTCCAGGCGCGGACAGGCGCAAACGGGCATGCCTTTGGCGCACCTTCGGCGTGCTGGTGGCGCGTCCGCTGCGCGTCTGACCCAGCATGCCTTAAAATAGGCTGGGTCAGAAAAAACTAGAGCACGACCTCCCCAATGAGAGGCCCAGAAGTGAGTAGGGAGAGAAGAAAAAAGTGTTCACTTCCCTCTGCAACAAATGGCAGAGCCGCGGCGGACCAGGGAAGTGAATCGAGCCCCCAAATGAAGTGCAAAAGTAAAGTGCAACAGCAAGGGTAAAGATAACTTTTTAAAATCAGCCCCTTATATTAAAATGCTTAAAACTAACAATCTGTAAGATTCATCAAAGAAATATCAAAGTTAAAATGTAAAAGTAAAAGTGACCAGTGCGAGCAGCAGTCTGTACGCACGAAAATTCCTATCTGAAGTGGCCCGCTGTCCGCTGACAGGACTGAAGTAACTTGTCTCCGCCCCCACTCACACAGTAGGACACAAACTCAACCCTCTCTTTGCAGGAGGAAACAGCATCTCCTTCAGCCACACCACGGAACTGCTCTGGACTGACTACCACTGCATTAATTTCTCCTTTAGAAAACCCACCGCACACAAGCACGCGCGCCGCCTCCCAAGCAGAATCTAGAACAAAGTCTCCAAAGAACACCTCAGCTCTGCTCTCACCTGCACTCCACCCCCAACTACGACAGATGCCAACACCGCAGCAAGCAACCTCCACCAATGGATCGCCAACGGCGCCAACACACTCGCCCCCTCCAGAAGGCTACAAGACGACACAACAAGAAAGCTAACTACTTCACCACGGCACTCCAAGAACCTAAGCGCTCCTGCCGACAACTGGAAAAGATGTGGAGAAACAGCAAAACCCCAGAAACACGCACCACCTACAAAACAGCCACCACGGCACACCACCATCTCATCAAATCCACAAAGAAGAACTTCCTCCAAGACAGAATCCTCTCCAACGCCCACAACTCCAAGGAACTCTTCTCAATCATACAGGAATTTGCCAAACCCAACAGTGAAACAATAGACCTCCCTCCCTCCCAAGACCTCTGCAATAGACTCAGCTCCTTCTTTCACCTCAACATCAAGAAGCTTTACGACAACCTCGACGACCAAGACCTCTGCACTGCCTCAACACCGACCCCCAGCGGGGCCACCCAACAGACCCTACCAACTAGGACCCCACTCATAATAGAAGACACCCTAAAGACCATGAAGAGCATCCACTCACCGTCAGACCCCTGCCAGCCACACATCATCCTCATGGCCGCCACAGTAATCACACCCAAGCTACATCAAACTATCAACTTCTCCCTCGAGACCGCCATATTCCCCGACAACTAGAAGCACGCCAAAGTCAACACCCTCCTAAAGAAACCCTCCGCAGACCCGACGAACCTCCAGAATGTCAGGCCCATCTCGCTGCTTCCTTTCGCTGCCAAGGTTATCGAAAAGGCCGTCAACATCCAGCTAGCATACTTCATTCAAGCCAACATCCTAGACACATCCCAATCCGGATTCCGCAGCAACCACAGCACCGAGACCGCCCTCCTCACCGCCACAGATTACATCCAAGCCCTCCTCAACCAAGGCCAAACAGCAGCCCACATCCTTCTGGACCTATCAGCAGCCTTCGAAACCATCTCCCACTGCACACTAGCCACCAGACTCCACGACGCTGGCATCCAAGGAAAGGCCCTCGACTGGATACGCTCATTCCTCACAGGCAGAACACAGACAATAAGACTCCTTATATAGATGTGGAGCACCCCAAGAATCCACCCTCAGCCCTACCCACTTCAACGTCTACATGGCCCCCCTAGCAACCATCATCAGAAACCACGGGCTCAACATTGTCTCCTACGCCGATGGCACCCGGCTCATCCTCTCCCTCACTAAGGAACCCGACATCACCAGGCACAACTTCCAGGAAGGCATGAACGCCATCACAACCTGGATGAAGAACAGCTGCCTGATACTCAACTCAGAGAAAACAGTAGTCCTCATCCTTGGCTATCCCCTCCGCATGCACATAACCTCAGCATCATATTGGGCTCATTGCTCACTATGAATCGCCAGATCAACATCGTCTCCACCTCATGCTTCAACACCCTCCACATACTCCATAAAACATTCAAATCGATGCCCTCCGACTCCAGAAAAATGGTCACTCACGCCCTCATAACCAGCAGACTGGACTACGGCAATGCCCTCTATGCCGGAATCAACAAAAAAACTCCTCCACAAACTCCAGACCGTCCAAAACGCTGCAGCCAGACTAATCGTCACACCTACAAAGCCCTCCACAACATCGGACCACAATACCTCAACAACTGTCTCTCCTTCAAGCCCCCAAGAGAAACCTCCGCTCAGCCGACCTCTCCCTAGCCACCGTCCCACGCTTCTACAGGAACAGTGCGGGTGGAAGGTCCTTCTCCTGCCTCACAGCCAAGACCAGGAACGACCTCCCCCTTCACCTCTGGCGACGCCCGAGACTGTGCCAATTCAGAAAAGACCTGGCTCTTCGAATTACCCCAACGGAGCTGCACACACACACCCTAGCGCCTTGAGACCCTAACGGGTGAGTAGTGTGCTCTAAAACCCCTGATTGATTGATTGATTAGAAGTTGATCTGCTTATCAAAGTGCAGCATGGACACATGACATTAGCGGTACAGAACCACAGAATGGCTTGGTGTTTATACAGGCCTGGAATAGTGTGCCAATTATTCTAATAATATACCTCACTGTTTGGCTGAACATTACAGGGCATGTTTATTAAAGAGTTGTGTCGCCCTTGTGCTAAGCAAATCTTAATTTAGATGTATCAAGTAACGCAAGGCCACCTTCCGCGGCCCTGTGTGACTTGATTAATCTAGAGTAACGCAAAACAGTGCAAATCACTATGATGCGTTACCCTACTCCAGGGAGGTGTTCCATGGGTGAAGTGTGGGTGTTCCCAAGCATCCACCCATGGATTTTGATGCATTCCCAGATTTACCAACACCGGGGAACCTGGTAATGCATCAAAATGCTACGCCTCCCCAGGGGAGGCGTAACAAGGAGAAATATCTTTATTTTTCCTAGTTACTTCCTCTTTCTATGGTGCAATGGTGCCTAAATTTGCCCTAGGCAGCACATTGTGCACCAGCGCAGGGAAAAGACAGTTACGCACCATGTAATGTTAGATATGGTGCATTCCTGCCCTTTCCCTGTCATGCGGTGCAGCAAGGTGACTTGCTGCGCTGTGCTGCGTGTTTTTTTAAATAAATATGACCCTACATGTGCATATAATGTTGGATGGTGCAGTGAGGCAGCAGAGTGCGGCTGGATGATCAATAATAATAATACCAGTATTTGTAATGTGTGAACAATTACCTGAGGGTGACAATGCACTGGGGGCCATCGGGAAGATTAAGCGAGCTATTGCCCAGAGTCACATGGTGTTGGGCTAACCTGCCACCGGGGGTCGGCGATCGAACCGTGAGCCCCCATGTTCCGGAGTCAACTGCCCTGGCCGCTGCGCCACACCTCTTCCCCTGTGTCAATGTGTGTCTCAAAGTTTCTGGTGAGATTCATTGTACCCAGTTCTTACTTTGTACTGGTGATTGCAGGTGAGGCTCACCAGCACGTATGTTTGGAAACCAGCACTCTTTTTTCCTAATCAGACTTTGGACCAGATCAAGAGAGAGAAAAACACAAAAGGAGGAAAGAGGAGGAAGTAAAAGGTGGACAAACAAGTGGCAAACAATGAAAGCAGGGATGAAAAAGAACCTGAACGAGTGAGATAAAGGGGTAGGGAGTGACTGGTGGTGAATGGAAGAGGCATGAGGTGGAATCAAGACTACTCAGTCTTGGTAATCAGCCACCCTGACATTTGTGTGCTTCTGAGCAAAACTTTGGCCCTTGGCACTTATTCTTTTACAAATAAGCACTGAATTGTCCACAGCCGAACAGTGGACATCGGCGCACGTTACATCAACATGGCAACATAAAACAGCATTTGGAGTGATGCATCTTGCAATATCAAATCTATTCTTGTAAGGGGATTATGTTTTGCCCAACAAACAGTTGGAGAGCATCTTCAATGACGCACTTACATTATTATGTTGCTACTGAAGCAGAATTAAAATGAGCAGTGCAGCCGTGGGGAGAAGTCGCATGTAGGAGAATGCCTCACTGGGTGCCCTTGTCTGAAACCGTCGCTGTCAAAGCACAAAGGAGAGAAGGTTGGGGAAGAGTCGGCTGGGCTGGGCTGGGAAATGTACACACTGATGCGGGCCCGCCAGCCTCTCTTTATATCTGTAGTGACATATTAAGGATCTGTGGGCCCTGGGTAGGATACATTGTAGGCCTCCCTGCTTGGAGAAACTTTGACGTTTTTGCCGTTTTCAGCTCGTTCAAGCCCTTGTGAAGTCAAACAATAACAATATTGAATTATATGTTCCACCTTCAGAAACCAAGAGACTCAAAAACAGACTAAAGCTCAAGCTGATGGTGCCTGCCAGCCCAACGGTAACAAAAGAAACCCTGAACAACCATTGTTGAGGCCATTTCTTTTTCAGTTTTGATCTAGATTTTTTTTTTAATTTCCAGCAATATTTTATGTGTATTTCAGAGTCGAACCAGGGTGTTAATCCCATTGTTAGTCGCATTGCAGGAAAAAAATCAGGCTAAGGGTGGGTTTTTAGATGTTTAGAGGAATAGTGCATAATATTAAAGGAAGCTATGTACACATTGTGCTTGTAATTGTAGATTTAGTTGCCAAATATTTGTAATCTGATTTATAGCCTCCTTCACAGCTGTTCGTTTTCCAACAGTGAAAATAAAAGTGCTACTCAAAGGACTTTCACCGTTCGATTGGTATACATCTAATAACCTCTCAACTCCATTTCATCTGATTTGTCTTTCTTCTTCACTTTATATGTGTGCACTTCTCTGGTTTAATATTTACCTGTGAGCCTGCTGAGTAAGAGAAATGGGACGGGGAAGAATACAAGAACCATCAGGAGAACAGTATACCAAGAGGCGTGAAAAAGAGGAAGAAGGGGTCTGAGGCAGAGAAGATGTAAAAAAAATGTCTAGCAGCGAGAGAAGTAAAGTAATTAAAGACAAATGAGTTCATTCAGAAGGAAAAGTAACAGAGGTAGAAAGAGGAAGATGTAAGTAGAGAATGGCATGGGAATAGGTAAGGTTTTAGAGTGCAGTAGAGAGGTGGAGGATATAGATATAGAGCGAGGAAATTGTAGAGCGAGGCAGAGAGTACAGTACTCTTGAGGGGGAGGAAGGGGGAGAAATTATGTAGAAAAAGAGGTGCATCAGAGAGAAGTAAAAGCAGTGATAAGTAAACACAGATGTTCATATAGATTTGTGGAAAACCAAATAGATGGAAAGTAGAGAGAATGCAAAATGAAAAGAGATATAGAACAAGCATTTGCAATGCAATGGGTCTCGCATTTGTAAGCGTTAGAGCTTTTGGCGTTGTAAATGACGTCTTTTACCTATGTGTTTTTGTCTGGAGTGTAGTGGGTGTATGTTATGTGGAGTGGAATTATGTGGGTTTTATTGGAATTGTTAGTTCTGGAATTGTGTGGTGTGGAGTGTATTTGTGGAGTGGAATTATGTGGCATGGTGAATAGATAGGGGTGAGAGCTGCACAGATTAGATAGAAAGGAAGCTAGAGAGGAATATGAAGTTAGTGCAGGAAGATGTGAATTAACTCCTGACAGAGGAGCAGAAAGTGTGTAAGAAAGAGAGAAAGTAGGGGAGAGCAGGATACAGACTTATATAGAGGGAGCACCTGTGTACGTAGAAGACACCCTAAGAAGAGGAGGATAGTGTGGGTTTGAGGGACAGTATCCTTGAAAAGGTACTGGAAAGAAACTGTGCTTGTAGACCTGAAGTCAACCATATCAGAGAGTGTTATTGTTTGTTGTGGAATTGTGTAGCTTGGAATTGTGTGGTGTGGAGTGGATGTGTGGAGTGGATTATGTGGCATGGTGTGCAGTGGGATTATGTGGATAGTAATTATGTGGTTTTGAGTGTAGTTGAATTATATGGAGTGGGATTGTGTTTCATGGAGTGTAAACATGGCTTTAAGTGGGCCGGGTCTCACCGGTGCTGAGCACAGGCAGTTTTTAAAGGGGGCCTCGAAATGCATTTAAGTTTTGCAGGTGATGTGATATAAGCTTAGAAGGTTTAATATCGTAGAGAGAGAGCTCAAAAGCAGAGCACTTCTTTTTCTTCAAGTTCCTCAGCTCTTTTCAGCCTTGGCACGGTTCCTGGTTAAAATCTGGATGTGGATGGCACAATTCAGTGCCACTCACCATTGTGACTGTGTTCTGAAAGATGGAAGGACAGCAAACCTTAGATGCGCTGGTACAGTATCACGTGACTCGATCCGAATGTAAATTATCCTCAGTTCCCCTGCACTGGGGCATTCCACAGTTTCCCATGGCTCTTTTATATTTTCAGAACTCAATGCCTGTCCAGGAAGACATAGCAAGAGCCATCCATTGTTACTGGGAGTCAACAGCCAGTCAGCGAGGCATAAACACCAGTGTACCAAAATATCTTGACCTCTTTGCACCGTCTTGGCTTGGTTTGACGTTCAGGAAAGCAAGAGTATTCCCAGATTGGTGAGGTGGTCAGACCCAGGGCAGCTTGTAGTAGTCTATACCCTAAAGAATAACCATTGTCTGTGTCTGCAGAAGTGAGGCTGGATGCTGCACGAGGAATCTGCCAATATGGGGAAAATAATGTACGCCACCTATAACGAGGTGATCGCACAACTCCCAAACGTCCCATGCCACACGAATCCCTGCTTTGTAGTGAATAGAAGCTCATAATTTTATACAAATTGCTTTCATCCGAATGCTCTCGCAGTAGCAAGAATTTCAAATCACGCGAACAACTGTGAAGTTCAATGTACTTACAATAGACAAGTACATTTTAACATGTTCCTAAATATTTACAGTTATAAGTAGTTGTTTCTGTAAGATCCATACGAAGACACACAGAGATTCACATTCAAGTAGAAGCAGGGAGGCTAGCACTCCCATCTCCTCTGAACCCTTCAATTGACCCCTGCTGGACTCCTGAACTCGACCAGCACATCCTTTGCCTCCCACATTCCACCACACAGTCAGGATGTTCATTCAAACGCTGCGTGACTTTTCCACACAAAAAAAGACTAGAACAAAAAATAGGCCCTAAGCAGAGAGAGGAAAAAAAGCACGCAGGAGTAATGTGTGAATAAAAGACAAAACAAAAAGGTAAGAAATAGTGAGGGAGAGAACCAGTGTTGGGAACAGAGAACCCAAAATCAAAATCTAGAGAACATAAGCATGACCTGGCCATGAGGTTAATGTGTAATTAGTTGTGGGGCTCTATGCCCAAGCTTCTCTGACTGACACATGGATAAAACAAGCATTGGTAAAGCCAATAGGTCTGATCATGGCAATATGATGCAATGGTTCATTTTTTACTGCAGACATGCAACAAAAATATAAAGAAGAAAAAATATAAAAAATGTCAATATCTAAACTTGCCAGTCATGTGCTTGCAATAAAAATATTAAACTGTAAAAATTAACCATTACATATGGGTGCTTAATATCAAATAGGTGTACTTTTTAGTTTTAATGTACAACACAGGAATATACGATTCTTATTGGTACAAAGTAAAGGTGCATGGGTTTGATTTATTGTAATCTGAAGACAGTTTAAACACTCAAGGAGATGAAACAAATAGAAAACGGATCAAGAATGGAAAGAAAAACGCAATAGCAGAGTAAAGTATGAGCCAACAATTCCTGGAATTTGATTGCAATTCTTTTAAGCGGATGTCTGCCTGTGATAAAGCTAAATACTCACTCACAGTGCAAAAGAGCCAGTGGCCGAATTTAGGCTGACCCACTGCCCCTACAATTTGTATTACATGAGACTGGCAAAAAAACTGTCTCTATGCCAGACCTAAAACATAGGACCGTACGTACAGTGCAGCGTTCATAGTGTCATCTGCATATGACCGCATCCTCAAATGTGCTAGAGCCAAGTTCAAAACGGAGGCAGCGCTTTATTAGAATGTTACCTCCAGCTTCCCTCCCCAGCCCCCACCCTCTCCTCCAGAACAGGTCCTCAGTGGTGGATATTATTTGCAGCAACAAAAAAAAAAGTGTGAGGGACCAATAGTTCATACAACAGAAAAAGCAAAATAAATGAAAAATGAACTATGTTACTCAGTTACTGCATTTGTCAGTCACGTGGGCAGCCTTGGGTACATGTGAATTTATTTTAAAGTACTGCACGTCTGAATAAAATAAAAAGAACCATATTATTATTCCGTCATATGGAAACCTCGTTTACGTCCTAGTCTTTCATTTCACGCAAGAGCGCACTCTGGGACTTGTAGTCAAATGAACCCGCTGGCCTGCCTCATATGAAAACCATGAATTGAAAGGTGGGTACGAGACCCGAAATGTTATGTCTTCCTGACATGGAGTCACGTGGAACCCCCCAAATGACACATGACAGCACATCAAGAGTACAGCACGCTTCGCACATTACTATTAGCCCGGAAAGCCGTGCTCGATTTTAAGCAATGCGTGTGCTGGTTACCTTTAAAGTACTTTTTGCTTAGTAAAGTGACAGAACTTTAAAAACTGAAGCTTAGGGTGTAGTCAAGTACACAGTCCAAATACACATGCTGTATGATAAAGTGAAACTGTACAGTGCATAACGTACAACACCATGAAGTAAGTACAGGACTATTTAGTAGTACTTTGCAGTGTGCACTGCAGAGTATATGCAGGGTGTTGGTAATGTGAAGCAAATAGAGCACTCAGGCGAAAACTGATGTGACGTGTTCAATACAGCGCACAGTAGAAATGTATAGTTCAGTGAAGCGCAGAGTACACGCAAAGGGTAAAGCTGTGTGAAACGCTTTGTTTCTGCGGAACAACGCATGACACTAGTGCAATAAAGTGTACACAATCCTGAAGCGGATCACACAAGTGTATAGTAATATTACGCAGTCTACAAGAGCTGATCAGATGCCGTCGTGTAGTAGAACTAATAGGTATGTTAAGTGAGCTAGGGATGCGCGTGCAGTCACGCAGCAGAGTTAAGAGCATAGTGTAAACGGTACGAATAGTAAGATACAGGTATGTCATGTTGTGGAGTGTAGAGCAGAACACAAGCTGGTGCACAAACTAGTGAAGTACATCAAATCAAGAGTGGTCTAAAATGAAGAGTGTGCAGTGCACTCCGATGTACATACAGAACTGTGAATGATATAAAGCATTGCACCTGAGGGTACACAGGGTTGTGAAAAGTATAGTTCAAAACACATGCAGTTGTCAAGTGTACACTGCAGAGCAGTGTAGTTGCGCGCTACGGGAACTTAAGTGTTGTACGGTGCAAGTTGTACCGTGCAAAGTTCCGAGAGAGTGAGGTGAAGCTTATAGTGTAGGCCAGTGCATACGTGCACTGCAGGGCAATGCAGTCGCACGTGAACTGTAGAGTGCACTGTTCTGCAGCCCTATGAAAAGTCAGATACCCTGTGATTTCGCTGCGTTATGATGAATAGTACAAGGTGCCTTGTACACCTGAAGGAATGATGCAATGATAAAAATAAAAAGTTCAGAAGTCCCCTAAAGTACCAAGCATGAGTGAGTGCCACTTACCCGAGTGTCAACAGCACCCCCTGACAGCAGGACAGGCACTCTACCCATCTGTTAGCGGCCAGGGGGTCTCCTGTCCCCTTCTGCCCAGGGCCCGCCTCTGCTGGAGCCGGGCAGCCGTGCAGCCGTGCAGCTGTGGGTGAGAGTGTGGTAATGCTGGGCACAGACAGTAGCTTCTCTTCCTACCTCCTCCTCCGCACCCACCCTCCCCCCTCCTCTCTCTGCCGCTCAGATTGGGATCTTCGGTCCGAGCTCGGCTGTCTCCCTCCCACCCTCCCACACATAGGCCTGTGACGCAGATCCTGCGTGGGAGGGAGGCTGGACATGGGCGACAGGCAGCAGCCTGGAATACCGAGCCCGGCGCTCGCACGCGCACCGGGGAGAGGGAGGGGGCGAAGGAGGGCAGGGCAGGGCAGGCTACCAAAGGGAAGGAGAGCGGTGAGAGACTAGAGGCGGAAGTAAAGCATTTGCATGCTTGTATTGCGCATGTGTTATAGAGTCAGGCAAAAAAAGCCATCAGCAGCGCGACATCAAAAAAGAGTGCAATCAACCAGCCAATCCCACAACAAAGAAGCATTTCTTAATGCAATAAGACTCGTATTTACGCGAGTCCTATTGCATTGGAAACGGGAGGGTGGGGGTCCAGGAAGGCACAAACGGGAGTGGGGTGGGGTGAGGGGGGCCAAAAAGTCACGGACTGCGGGAGGGGGTGGGGGGAGGAACACACGGCAAAAATACTTTTGGAGTAAAGGGGCCAATAGCCAGGGAAGGATATAAATGACAACATGGCCGTAGGAGGGACTAAGAAGTCGAAAACAAATCAAAAGGCAGCATTTATGAGTGAAGCCAATCAAAAATATGGCCGGAAAGTGGGCGGAGCTTCCCCCCACAATAGTGTATACTGCATGTCTCGCAAAGCGTGCAGCGCGATGCGCTGCAACGCTATGCGAGACCTAAGAACGGGTCAGGTAAACTGAGCGTGGTAGAATAGAGAAAGTTAAAAAGAGGGGTGAAGGATAGAAAAAGAAATGTGGTGCAGAGTTAAAAGGGGAAGTTGAGAGACAAATGTAGAATAGAGAAAGAGAGTTGAGGTTTATACGAAGGTAGAGAGATGCGAGAAAGAAAAGGAGGAAGAGAAGGTGCAGTGGAAAGATCTATAAAGAAAGAGGTTGAGAAAGATATCTGAGGTGGAGGAGGTTAGTTGAAATGGAGAAGGAGATTTAAGATAGATATGCATTCTTGTGTGTGCCTGAGAGAGAGAGAGAAAGAGAGAGTTGATGATAGAGAGAAAGAGGAAGAGGCAGAAAAACAGAGGTAGCCCGAAAGGGCTACAATATTTATAGAGATAAAGGAAAGAGATCAGTTGTAGAAAGACAGAAAAGAGAGGTGAAGTAGCGAACTAATGGTGAGGAACATTGAGAAGCTTGGTACAGACAGAAAGAGCAGTGAGGTACAGAGAGGTGCACTCACAGACAGTGATAGAGAGAGTGAGATTGTTAGGAGAGAGAGGTAGAAAGTGATGAAGTTGAGTGAGATTTTTGGGGTATATTAAGAGTTGTGAGGTAGACAAAGGTGAGGTAGAGAGAGCTCAGATAGACAGGGAGAATGAAGGTACATAGAAAAAAGATAGAGAGAGGGGTATAAAGAGAGATTAAAGTAACAAGAAGGAAGGCTGAGCAGTCTAGGGATACACAGTAAAGGGCAGATTTATTTTTAATTAAACACAGCAACAACCAAAGTTGCTGCACTGACATGCTCAAGGGGGAGAAAAATCAACGCAGAGCCTGCTGTTGATCACCATTTCTGTTCTAGCAGACAAACTTTGCACCATGGTGCACAGGTGTTTGTTTGCTGCCTAGAAAAAAAATCTTAAATATTTCACACATTGCATGTATGCTGTACAGTGCAGCACACATATAATGTGTAGAATGTTTGTCGAAATGAAACCATTTCTTCATGTTAGCGCCTGCTTCAAGGAGGCATTTTTTTTTACCCAAAGCCTGGTCTATGGATGCTTGAGCTAATTTACCCAAGTTACACCCAAGTAATGTTTCCTTGATGCAAAGTGGGGCAAAGCATCGCAAATCGCTATTTGTGATAAGAAAGGGTCACCGTCCAGCGCAAAATAACTTTTGCGCTAGAATATAAATACACTTGCAAGAGTTTGCGCTGCTTTGCAACACTTTGTATGACTTTGCCCCTAGGCAAATCCTTAGAAATGTGGCTATAAGTTTCTTTTAAGCATTGTGAGAAGCTGGCCTGGTATATGATGTCCACTAATGTAAGTGGGCACCTTGCACCAGTCCAGACAACCCTTATGGTGATTTAAGAGGTCTTATACAACCTTAGAAAGCTTTCTAAGTGGTAGGTGTAGAGAGCAGCCTTCAGGCTTAGTCCAGAAAGAGTGTAAAACAGCTTGTTTTACCAGACTGCAATCTTATAGTATAGTTTAAGTGAAAAAGAACCACACCAAGTATTTATAAAAATATGTATTTATTATATAATACTCTCTAGTTGGTTCCAATATCTCCAACACAGGGATAAACACAATGCACACAATACTTTAGCAAAGAAACACAGACCAAACCATATACTAAAAAAGTGGTATAAGAACCACGACTTGAGTCAAGACAGTGTCGAGAGGACGTAGAAGTGCTGGGACCCCAAGGAACCACCCAAGGTGAGTAGATAGGGACCCTACATAGACCGTGTGCAGTGTGTGAACACGACCGCATGCTCTGTACAACTCTATGTGCAAGTCGCGGTTGGACTTTTAAAGATTAAGTACCCTTCCCGGTGGACCCTGAAGAAACCCAGTGGAAGACAGAAGGTTGGAGAGACACCCCACCCATGGATACCCTAGTATCCACGTTACCTACACCTGGGAAGCCGGGTGCATATGTGTGAAGTGGTGTCGGAAACCACTGTCGAACCCAATGGAGGACTTCAGGAAAGTGCCGCTGCTAGAATTGAAGAAAGTGTCCGTGGGAATCCAAACGTGGATTCTTGAAGAGGAGTACCTGAAAACAGAGGGGACAGAGTCCATGCCACTCAGGAGTGACCAGGAGACTTGGAAGACGAATTCCCTCTGATGTTGGGTGCTTCAGGGAAGATGACGATGACCTTGACTCTGCAGCTGTGAGGACCAAGCGACGCTGAGGAAGACCAGGACACAGGTAAGACCTGTCCCACGAAGGATGTCGAGTGCTGAGGGGGTCGGTGTCCGGCGGGAACACCAACAAGCCTTGGCAAAGGCAAGCCATGAAGGAATCAAAGAATACTTTAGGAGTGGGAAAGGAATTTTATCTTAATGTTGTGCCCCCATACCAAATATCTTCATAAGTGCTCCCTGAAACACGGTCGAGCCCACCCTGACCTCTAGGAGTCAGGGTGAGCCCGATGATGAAGCATGTCACTATTAGAGTGAGTGAGGGCTATAATAACAAAAGGGTCTCCCTCCCTTCGCACAATTCAACTCAGGGACATTACTGAATCAGTAAGGTGTAGATTCTTTCAGGTGTTCTGCTTCACTTCAGAACACCCCCTCCATTATCATTGGCTGTTTCTCCCCATTTTTACTCCTTTCTCTCTTTGCCACATAGGGTCCTTGCCAGGTTCCATGAGGGATATCTTTTTGTTAAATAAAAACTTGATCTTACCCTGGTAAAACGAGGAGAAATGTTGAATTTTTCCTCGTTTTTTCTGTTTCGATGTGTGCTGCGTTGTGCAGCACACAAAGA
This sequence comes from Calotriton arnoldi, assembly GCA_963921515.1. Taxonomy (NCBI): domain Eukaryota; kingdom Metazoa; phylum Chordata; class Amphibia; order Caudata; family Salamandridae; genus Calotriton; species Calotriton arnoldi. The sequence continues at coordinate 1,812,113 of CAWUFW010002267.1, read as the reverse complement.
AACAGCAAAACGCCATTGATTGTTTATGTGCAGGAAGGTGACCCTTCCTGCACGTAAACAATCATTAGAAAAAATGACGTTTTAGAACTTCTATGTGTGCTACATCAAACAACACACATAGAAGTTACAAAACGCCATTTAAATATTGTTTATATGCAGGAAGGTACACCTTCCTGCACATAAACAATCTTCCCCTGCAACTACGGTGCAAAGGTGCCTGCGGTGGCGCTAGGCAACTAAATTTAGGGCCAATTCAGGGGGAAATGCAGGGCTGCGCCATATTGTTGTAAATATGGTGCAGCCCTGCGTTTTAGAAGTGGCGGAGCATGGCGTTAAGCCAAGAAGGCTAACGCAGCGTTTCCTCACTTCCATTGTAAATATGCCCCTTAGTTTGCAGTGGTGTGCCACTAGCGAGACTACTGTTTACTAAGCCCAGTAAGTGAGGTCAGGGCCATCAGAAGCTGCGTAGCTGATGCTGCGGTGCGCTGCACTTCCGATATCCACACTAAGATCGTGCTCTCTGACACATAAGGAACGACTGGGGAAGAATGAAGAAGACAGAATAACAGTATGTGGCTTTGGTCGAGGATGTGGGTGCCACAATCTGATTGGGCTTGCTGAGAAAGGAGCATCTGCTAGGGCTATGGAAGATAGGTAGAGCATGAGCCTCTGAGAAGTGAATCCCAGAAGAGGCACATGGGCAGACATCCCTGTAGTTGGAGAGGAGGTGTAGGAGCCGGTCTGGAAGCCAGTGCACTGGAGCTGCAAGATCTGAACCACTAAGCACTGCTTAAAAGGTGATATACCAGAGTTCCATAAAGAGCAGACCAGTGACCAGGGTAATGTTTAGTGACTTAAATTATAATGGATGTGGGCCCATAGGGAAGTGTGGTTATCTGTTCGTCCCCTTAACTGCGTAGTAAAACTAAGACCATAACAGGAGCCTGATGGAAACTATGCTGAATGGCCTGATAAGCTAAATGGAGCACGTTGCTCCTGGCCTTCAGATTTTTGCCTTCTGTTGCTGAATACATTTTTGTTACCATTAGTATTCTGTGCACTTTTTTTCCCTGCTAACCAGTGGTAAATTGCTTAGGCTCTCTCATTAAAACATGGTACAATGGACACATACCTGATTGGTACCCTTAAAATACACATAAGTTCCTCGTAAATGGTACAAAATGTAGCCAGGGCATGTAAATTAATTGCTGTGAGTGGGCAGCAGCAATCATTGTGCCACCACCAAAGTAGCTCTTTAAAACACATCTCAGGCCTGCCACTGCATCCTGTGGTGCAGTTTTAAAGTGCCATTCGGACCTGGAAAAACAAACCTTTTACCAGGCCTAAACCTTCCTTTTTAATACTTACAAGTCACCACTAAGGGTGGACCCAAAGGCTCATAGGCCAGGGTGTATGGTATTTGAAAGGTAGAATGTGTGTTTACGTTTTATATGTCCTGACAGTGAATGACTTCTATAGGTTTTTTTCACTGTTGTAAGGACAATCGCTCCCATAGACTGACACTGGGTTGCCTTATTATATTTAATAAGTGCTAAATCCAGATTGGGAGCAGATAGAGATATGCTGTTTATGGTTTAGACTCAAATTCATTGTAACTTTAAATCCTCTTTAATGCTGAAGTCAGATTTTAAGTTATTATTCTGAAAATGCCACTTTTATAAGGTTGGGCTTTCTGTCAGTGTCCTGGGTCACATGAATGACATGAGGGGCCTGTTGAATCCTTAGAAGACTATGACATACATAATTCAATCCATCTAAAGTGACATCCTAAGTGATATGCGGCATAGTCAAATTGAGGAAACTAACTGCAGTGAAAACCGATGAAGAACGATGGGTCCCTGCCTTTGCTGACAGAATGGGAGTGTCGATGCGACAAGTCAGGTGACGATCGAGGGCTTCCTGCTCCCTATGACAGAGCAAGAGTGCCTCTTCACTCGCAGCTGACAATGTGAGCTGCCCGCCAACTGCCAAAAAGACGGACGGCTCGCCTTCAAAATTGCGCTCAGGGCTTCAAGAGTGACATTCCCTCCGTGACAGGATACCAGGAAACTTGCTCGCAGAGTACCGCTGCCCCTCCTATCCTCGGTCCCCACACGGAGCATGGTACTATGACTGGAACCAACGCCGATCTGCCACGAAGGCAGCAGCTAGCTGTGGCGCGCTGGGTGAAGTCCGTTAAAAACCACAGAGGGACGTAGAAATAGGGATGCCTAACCTGCCCACAGGACACAGAAGATGATAACGTCTTCACGGAGCCAGAACGGCAGCTCCAAGGTTAATCCAGACCCAACTCCAAAGCAGGTAGTACTACCCTAACAACACCTGGAGCGACAGGGAGGCACCGCTCACAGAAGGAGAGTAAAGAGAGTTAACACAGTCTGCACAATGAAGAGTGCAGCGATGAACCAAGGGTAGGATTATTAAAAGGAGCCCCCCAAAAACTTGCTGCTTTTGTCTGGAGTCGCACCAGATGCTTTCCTCATACCTCAAAAGATGGCAGCGACCCCTGACCTTGACTGGTAGGTCGCTCCCCCACCACACAGCTCCGTCTGTGTGCCCTGCTGCTGCCCCTGATTGTGCTAGTTTTTTTTCCTTTCTGTGCCCCCTTGCTGCCCCTGATTGTGATCGTTTTTTTCCTTTCTGTGCCCCCTTGCTGCCCCTGATTGTGATCGTTTTTCCTTTCTGTGCCCCCTTGCTGCCCCTGATTGTGCTCGTTTTTTCCTTTCTGTGCCCCCTTGCTGCCCCTGATTGTGCTCGTTTTTTCCTTTCTGTGCCCCCTTGCTGCCCCTGATTGTGATCGTTTTTTCCTTTGTGTGCCCCCTTGCTGCCCCTGATTGTGCTCGTTTTTCCTTTCTGTGCCCCCTTTCTGCCCCTGATTGTGCTCGTTTTTCCTTTCTGTGCCCCCTTGCTGCCCCTGATTGTGATCGTTTTTCCTTTCTGTGCCCCCTTGCTGCCCCTGATTGTGATCGTTTTTTCCTTTCTGTGCCCCCTTGCTGCCCCTGATTGTGCTCGTTTTTCCTTTCTGTGCCCCCTTGCTGCCCCTGATTGTGCTCGTTTTTTCCTTTCTGTGCCCCCTTGCTGCCCCTGATTGTGATCGTTTTTTCCTTTCTGTGCCCCCTTGCTGCCCCTGATTGTGATCGTTCACCAATTACTGTACATGAGTCACAAATGCAAGTCCAGAATCCTCACTGCTGACCACCAATGTTAGATTTGGGGGTCTCTAGTTGGCAGAGGTAGGTACCTTTGTCCAAATAGGGACCCTTGAGTCTAGTCAGGAAAGTAGGTACACTCCTAAAATAACCCCTGCTCACCCTCTTGGTAGCTTGGCACGAGCAGACAGGCTTATCTCAGAGGCAGTGTGTAAAGCATTTGTGAACACATACAGTAATCAAGTGACAACACTACAAATGGACACCACACAGTTTGTATATTTATAAAAATAAGAATATTTTATATAGAATTACCACAAGACCATAAACGACAAAAACAATCCACAATACTGTCAAAAATCAAGAGTTCTGGTTAAAAAGGCTTAATTCAAGGTTCTGTGCGAGTCGGTAGCCTTCTCCGGCTACTGCGATGTAAAGAACAAACAGAGTCTATCAAATCCAGCTGACCGCGTCTATACGGGCCAACACAGCGTAGACGGACTCGGTCACAGTACCTTTTACTTGAAGCGGCAGGCAAGGGCGTGCGAGCCGGATGGCTGTTCATCGCGGTTGCATTGCAAAATGGAAGCGTTGCAGGACGTGTTGTCCCTCGATGCGGTGCAGGCAGCGGCTCGTTGACGGAGTCGGTGAGACCAAGGCCGTGCGTTGCAGGACGAGACGGTGCTTCGATGCGGTGCTGGCAGGTTGTGGTGCAGCGACGGAGCCGGATTCGGGAGCTGGCGTCGATCAGTCCGGACAGCGGTGCCAGTCGGGTGGTGCGTCGCGAAGCTGGTGAGGCGGTGCCCAACTCCGGTGCGGTCACAGGACTCGAACTCAGCAACAGTGACCGTGTCGGTCGGACCAGATGGATTCGGTGTAGCGAAGCGTTGCAAGGTGCGGTGCTCACAGGTTACGGTGCAGGCACCGGCTCGTTGACGGAGTCGGTGAGACCAAGGCCGTGCGTTGCAAGATGCATGCATTGCTCGATGCGGTGCCAACAGGACACCGAGCCGTTCGGGAGAGTCGGTCACAGCTCCCTACCTCTGTAGCCACTGAAACAGAGTTTCCAGCAGCAATTCACAAAGGGGGTGAAGTCCAATGGTCCTGGGACTTCGATCAGGGGGCAAGCTCTCTTCCAAGCCCTTGGAGATCCTTCACAAGTTGATGAAAGTCACAGCAAAGCAAAAGTTCCTTTCCCCTTTCTTTGGCAGGCAAACCACTGTAGGCCAATACCCCAAGCAGCACTTCAGCTTAGGGATAGTCTCTCCTCAGTTTCTTCTTGGTTCCGCTCCTCAGCAAAGGTTTCTTCTTGTTCCCAAAAGTGATCTAAAGTTCCTGGGTTTGGGCCCCAGTACTTATACTCCTTTTCTCTTTGTTCTCTGAAGGCAGAGAGGCCTTTGCCTAGTTTAAACCAGTTCTGTGCAGCTTTGGAGCACTCTGTGTACATTACTCCTTCTTTCCTTTCAGAATGTGGGGCAGGGTACTCAGACGCCCGGAAGGGGGTGGAGCCAGCATTGTGGAAGGCAGGCACAGCCCTATTCAGACCCAGATGCAACTCCTCCCTCCATTCTGGATGCAGATCTCTCTATTCAGCCCTGGGCTGCCTCACCCTGTCTCCTGTGGCCACCCCCAGCCCCTGTCACGCACAAACCAGACACACAATACACAAGCTGGCAGAGGCAGGCTGGATAGTTAGGCAAGAAAATACCCACGTTCTAAAAGTGGTATTTTCAAACACAGAATGTTAAAACCAACTTCACTAAAAGATGTATTTTATCATTCTGAGTTCAGGCATACTAAACTCGAATTTCTACCTAGTTCCCTGAGTCAGTTTAGGATTATAAGATGTTATAATCAAACTGCCCATTCTGGCCTATGGGGAACAGGTAGCCTTGCAATAGTGAAAAACGAAAATGGCTGTAATTCACTATTAGGACATGCCACACACACCAGGCATGTCCCACCTTATCCTTACAATGCACCCTGCCCGTAGGCCTACCATAGGGGTGTCTGATATGAAGAAAAGGGAAGGTTTGGGGACTGGTAGGTGGGTGCACTTACCAAGTCGACATGGCAATCACAGACTGCACACAGGCTCTGCAATGGCAGGCCTGAGACACACTTTACAAGCTACTTCTGTGGGTGGCACAACCAGTGCTGCAAGCCCACCAGCAGCATTTGATTTTCAAGCCCTGGGCACACTCAGTGCACTGTACTAAGGTCTGACAGTAATTCAAATAAGCCAAACATGGAGTCACTAATTCACATCACAATTTACAATAGGGAGCACTTGCACTTTGGCACTGATTAGCAGTGGCAAAGTGCCCATGAGCATCTAGTCCAGCAAAAACATATCGACAACAGTGGAGGCATTATGAAAAAATGGAAGGGAGACCCACGCCAAGGATGCCAGGTCTAACAATCAGAATGGGCATATAAGCAGTTTGACACACATGTAAAGCTAGCCTTCTAAAGAAGAAGCAGGACACAGGGGAATTGTCTTCAAGACCAGCAGGATTGATGACATGTTAAATAAGACAGATGATCATGAGTCAGGAAGGGCCATACTCCTTATATATTAGGCAGTATAACATGGATGTGTATGAGGGTCTGAAACCCATAAGTATACTTTGTCATGGTATTAACCCCAAACATAACCCTGCGTAGGGCCCGCAACCAGGAATATAAAAACAATACATAGCTTTGATTAACAACTATGCAAGTCTAAACACATCAATAATATTATATTGGTACTCCTATGTCAGTCCAATTGAAAAATTAAACAACTTTACAATGACAAACATATATCAATCTAATTTAAACCTGATACATTATTACATTTAAGCAGTAATGAGTTGCACTTAGTATCATTTAGCACTGATGACATTGTGTGTTCAAAGATGGACAAGCAGTTATGTACTGCCAAATATTATCTCACAGATTTCTCAAATTGGCATTATTCTATAAAAAAATATGCCAATGCGCACTATTTATGATAGCAAGCAACACTGTAGAATAATGTGCCGAAATGAACCATACCAGCTAATCTTGGTCCTTACAGATCTGTAAGCCCTGACTTGAAGCACAGTAAATCTGTTTTGGCCGATAACCAGAGAATAGCATCTTTTAAGTCCATTATTTAAGACTAAGGGCCTGCAACTATGTTAACATTTTAATCGTTGGACAAATGTTACAGTCCTCATACACTGTCATTCGATATTGTACTTGTTACCATTTGAACACGTAGACCTCCTGACGGATACACTATCCATTATTGCTAAATAGTGACGTCATATTGAAATGTACACGACAGTACTCGCGACATATGATCACAGCACTTTTAACTCTTAAACAAGCTTTAGCGAGATTTCCAAGTACTGTGTAACACGTTCAAATGAAAATTATATTTAGTCACATATACCAAAACCCTAAAGACCTCTTTGGGACAACAAGCGGCACAGTTACAAAAGAACAGAGAAAGTGCAGCATAATAGCTCACCTGTCGTGCACGGTAAAGATGACCGTCTGTCCCCCTCGAATGGTCTCTGGATGTGGTATCAAACGGAGACCATTCAGTTTGCGGGCTTTTGACCGAGTCCGCGTGCACCGCACATGTGCAGTGCATGTGCCGGGGACACTTTTGCGGCAGCCATCTTTGAGAAGTGATTTCTCATTGACATTTTTCTTGAATTACTTCCAGATTGACATCCATGCCTGCCAAGTATCACGCATCAGGTGTGACGCTCACGCATTTCAGTGTGGTGTTCCGCATCACCGCACTGAAATGCATTGTCACGCATTTAATGCCACTCGCCAGCCGCGCACAGTTGGTGCTTGTGCACCTGTGCGCCTGCTCTGCTGCTCCGAGACATGCTGCCAGCAGCTGCTTGCTGGGCTAGTAAGTTCATAAATAGTTAAAGATTCATTGTCTGCTCTCAGCTCTGGAGTGGCTGAGAGTGCAATGTAACAAATCTGCCCAGCCAGGCTGCTGCATATTAATTCCTGCTGCGCCGCGCGGTGACACACTGCTACAATGTTTCATTTACATTATAGCGATTTCCCCGCGGTGCGGCTCTGGCTGTCAGCCTGACGACACGGGGCCCCGTTAGGTTGTGTGCTAGTACGTGCCGGCGCCGCGGTGGACCGTCGTCACATCCTGTCTGTTTGAGCAAGACGGGCAGGGGTCATAGCGAGAGCTGGTTTCACTGCTCTCCCCTCCCCCCCTGCAACCAGCAGCACACCACATTAATCCAGCCTGTGCAGAGGTGAGCCGCCCTGAATGCCCTCCCGCCCGGCGTTTTGCGGCCCGTGGGGTCTGAGTCGTACTTGTGATTGCGTCCACAAGCGGCCTTTACTGAATTGCCGCGCTCGCCAGCTTTAAATTACAGATAAAAGTAAATAGAGCAATGTATTCTAATTCCCGCTGCTTTTATTTTCTAAATCACAGCCGGTAAATGCTAAGATCTAAATACTCGTTCATTGTCGGGGCAGGCTCCTTTCAATGTAATCATGCCTCCACAGCCTGGCTGGCTCTTTCAGTGGACGGCACGTAACTAACTCCAGACTGGATGGATCAGGTATTTTTTTTACAAGTCCTGTGGCTGCCGAGCCCCCAGGAAGACATTGCTAGGCAAAATGAAGTACTCGACTGCACTGGTTTCATCATGTTACGGTGAGCGCTGTTTTTAAAAGACACCCACCGTGCACACTGCAATCTAAGTTCTTTCTGCTGCTGAGAGCATTTGCCCTTTTCTGCCCAGGTCAGAGCACTGGTGTATCGACTGCCCGACGGACTCGAGCATAGCACTGTCTGTGAGCAGCTCTGAGCAGAGCAGCTGTCAGCAGTGAGTTTCACATTGCAGCTTAGACACTACAGCCCTAGGCAGGATTTTCCCGTTGGTAAGTGGCCTGTTACACTACCATAGCTGCCAAGGTTTCAGATTGCTTACGTGTGACATTTTCGTAATTTGAGTGTAATTATGAGTGACAGTCAACAACTATGAGTGACACTTACTCGCGAGCAAAAATCATGCAATGTAGATGAGGGAAACATATATATATATATATCAGAAATTGCAGCCATTTCTGCAACGAGAACATCTGCGAACATCTTAAAACTATTGCAAAGCACCAAAAATGGAAGGGCACTATCCCACATGAAACACAGACTGCATACCTGCCGCATTTTAAGAGTGCTTATGTGTGACATTTTCAAGGTTTCAGAGTACTTATGAATGACATTTAACTACTACATATATGACACTAAGAGTGACACTTTTGTGAGCAAAATCAACAAATTAAGTACATGGAAACAGATAAACATAAGAAATTACACTCATTTGAGCAAGGACAAGCTATGACAAGAACTTGAAACAGCTGCAAAACACCTGATCCCACTGTAAAACGATTGTATACCCACAATCTACTCTACTGATTTCACACTTGTGATCATTATTGATTCTTGCAGAGCCACAGTCAAATTGCATTTGACAGTGTAAAATTGCCAGATCATGTTTGGCTACGGAACACTTTATCGCACTTTGTTCAGCAATCCAACTCCTTTTCTTATTGTAATCTGAACCTTATTGCATGCTCTGCTCCTAAACACAAACATCACTGATTCTAGTGCTTGCTAATGCTCCGTAGTGTAACAGGCCACTTACCAACGGGAAAATCCTGCCTAGGGCTGTAGTGTCTAAGCTGCAATGTGAAACTCATTGCTGACAGCTGCTCTGCTCAGAGCTGCTCACAGACAGTGCTATGCTTGAGTCCGTCGGGCAGTCGATACACCAGTGCTCTGACCTGGGCAGAAAAGGGCAAATGCTCTCAGCAGCAGAAAGAACATAGATTGCAGTGTGCACGGTGGGTGTCTTTTAAAAACAGCGCTCACCGTAACATGATGAAACCAGTGCAGTCGAGTACTTCATTTTGCCTAGCATCTCAGCAGCCACAGGACTTGTAAAAAAAAAATACCTGATCCATCCAGTCTGGAGTTAGTTACGCGCCGTCCACTGAAAGAGCCAGCCAGGCTGTGGAGGCATGATTACATTGAAAGGAGCCTGCCCCGACAATGAACGAGTATTTAGATCTTAGCATTTACCGGCTGTGATTTAGAAAATAAAAGCAGCGGGAATTAGAATACATTGCTCTATTTACTTTTATCTGTAATTTAAAGCTGGCGAGCGCGGCAATTCAGTAAAGGCCGCTTGTGGACGCAACCACAAGTACGACTCAGACCCCACGGGCCGCAAAACGCCGGGCGGGAGGGCATTCAGGGCGGCTCACTTCTGCACAGGCTGGATTAATGTGGTGTGCTGCTGGTTGCAGGGGGGGGGAGAGCAGTGAAACCAGCTCTCGCTATGACCCCTGCCCGTCTCGCTCAAACAGTCAGGATGTGACTACGGTCCACCGCGGCGCCGGCACGTACTAGCACACAACCTGACGGAGCCCCATGACGTCAGGCTGACAGCCAGAGCCGCACCGCGGGGAAATCGCTATAATGTAAATGAAACATTGTAGCAGTGTGTCACCGCGTGGCGCCGCAGGAATTAATATGCAGCAGCCTGGCTGGGCAGATTTGTTACATTGTACTCTCAGCCAATCCAGAGCTGAGAGCAGACAATGAATCTTTAACTATTTATGAACTTACTGAGCCCAGCAAGCAGCTGCTGGCAGCACGTCTCGGAGCAGCAGAATCGGCGCACAGGTGCACAGGCGCCACCGGTGGCGCGGCTGGCGAGTGGCATTAAATGCGTGACAATGCATTTCAGTGCGGTGATGCGGAACACCACACTGAAATGCGTGAGCGTCACACCTGATGCGTGATACTTGGCAGGCATGCACTACAGAGCATTAGCAAGCACTAGAATCAGCGATGTTTGTGTTTAGGAGCAGAGCATGCAATAAGGTTCAGATTACAATAAGAAAAGGAGTTGGATTGCTGAACAAAGTGCGATAAGGTGTTCCGTAGCCAAACATGATCTGGCAATTTTACACTGTCAAATGCAATTTGTCTGTGGCTCTGCAAGAATCAATAATGATCACAAGTGTGAAATCAGTAGAGTAGATTGTGGGTATACAATAGTTTTACAGTGGGATCAGGTGTTTTGCAGCTGTTTCAAGTTCTTGTCATAGCTTGTCCTTGCTCAAATGAGTGTAATTTCTTATGTTTATCTGTTTCCATGTACTTAATTTGTTGATTTTGCTCACAAAAGTGTCACTCTTAGTGTCATATATGTAGTAGTTAAATGTCATTTATAAGTACTCTGAAACCTTGAAAATGTCACATATAAGCACTCTTAAAATGTGGCAGGTATGGAGTCTGTGTTTCATGTGGGATAGTGCCCTTCCATTTTTGGTGCTTTGGAATAGTTTTAAGATGTTTGTAGATGTTCTCGTTGCAGAAATGGCTGCAATTTCTGATATATATATATATATATGTTTCCCTCATCTACATTGCATAATTTTTGCTCGCGAGAAAGTGTCACTCATAGTTGTTGAATGTCACTCATAATTACACTCAAATTACGAAAATGTCACACATAAGCAATCTGAAACCTTGGCAGCTATGGACATCTGTTGATATCTGGGCAATTATACCCATCGCACACTGTGCTCCTATTTTTAACATCTTACAATATTAATGGTGAACCCTATGCATTAAGTGATATCTGACACTTCAAAAATTACGGCACATGCGTGATGCACGCACATAATACTTCCAAAACGACATGCACTGCACTTGCGCTATACCAGTGCAATAATTAATTCTTCTATGACCATCTTTGAACAGTATTCTGTGCACCGTTGACCAGGGAAGTTATACAATAAATGAAGTCGGGCAAGACAAGAGTTCCTGCGCATGCAAAGTGCATGCACCACACACTATACAGTGATCAGTTTCTCTGTGTTCATCTTTGACCAGTATTCCAATACCGATATATTACAGCAAAGGCTGCTGAATTTGATTATATTCATATGTGAGCAATACTCACTTTCACAAATAGTGTAGTTACACTATTAAAGGAAGTGTTATATATTGGGCTAATTTTATTGCAATAAGATTTAGCGCGCATAATGTCTTTCACAATGCATTTTTCTACAGATTGCATTGTCGATAGAGGTGTTACGCATTAGGCTACTATTATCGCAATGAGATTTTACACATATGTGCAATATATGCACAAAGTGGTGGCACTTACCATAGCATTCTTTCACAATGGAATTTTCTACAGGTTCCACTGTCGATAGAGGTGTTATGCATTGGGCTACTATTATCTCAATGAGATTAACACATATGCAAAATATATGCACAAGGTGGTGGCACTCACCATAGCACTCTCGATCCTTATGCTATTGCATATTTTAAAGAGACATCACAACAATGATGACTACAATATTTCAATAGTAGCCATTTACCGATATATAAGAAACATTACTAACACAGCAGTGATGATTACATTATTTCAATAGTGATCAATTGCAAATATATGAAAAATGATGACCGTTATGTTGTATCAATGGTGGTAAAATCAAAACATACAAATGTGGAGTGCTGATAAGACAAGGAATAAAGTAGCTCCTAAAACAAGAGCAGTGGATGGACATAGGTACTTGGGCCAAATACAGGAAGAGGCATGACGCACTAAAGCTATGGACAAACGGGAGCGAAGCAAATGAGAGCAACAATGGAACGAACAAATGGTAAGTCTATGGACGAACTGAAGCCCATTGAACTGTAAACAACATATCTCTTCGAGACACCGCATGCGCTGTCTAGCTGAGATCTAAAAGTTAATCAAACAAGCATTAGAAATGCAATAGGTCTCGCATTTTTTGAGTTAGAGCTATTGCAGTTGTAAATGGCAATGTCTACCAGCTCCAGCCGGCTCCTAGGGACATCCGCTATGAATCTTAATAGGCGCAAGGGAGCATATTGAAAAA